>JAZKJV010007153.1:0-368025 GCA_037367405.1 Ottelia alismoides
TAATCTTTATTCTTTTATTTTTGCACAAAAACATGCTAATTATAGGTTTTTACACAATGCATGCTTTTGGTAATTATTTATATTTGCATATATCTACATGCATTTGCAAAGGTTTTTGTAGCTAAAATATAAGAATAAAGAGTGATGAATGGGTATTCATCACCCCCCTATACTTAACTTTGCTAGTCCCTTAGCAAACACTTATTTGAAAAAGAAGTGAAAAAGAAAGAAAGAAAAAGAAAAAGAGGATGTACATGGATCAATGTTGATTATTAAACTTACCTTCATTAAATTAGGGTATGGAGCTCGATCAGATCTTTGGATTATTAATGTGTCGGAACCTTATTTAGACTTAGGCTTAAAACTCAACAGTCTCTAAGTTCCACTAAGCTATGGGCAAGACTCCTCAATAAACCAGATCAGAACAAGTCTACATACACAAACTCTAATGACCATGAATCTTTCCATGCAGTGTAAGTGATATGTGGCTCCCCACCTCAGAAGTAACAAAGAAACAACCTCCCTCAACCTGGTAACTCTAATGCATCGGTCTAGCAACTCTTTCCTCGAGAAGCGGGGTATTCCCTTCTAAGTTCAAGTGCAACCGGCTCTCAAGAAGAGGGAGGAAGATGTATAGATTTTTTGGAACGCTTAGCCAGTGTAGCTAAGTTTCCCCAGCTGCAAGCTTCATGTGATGTAACATGGATACCATAAGCTTTTGCTTTATTTGACTATATACACTCCGGTGGGGTTATTAAATTTCAATCCGACCCACCAATTTTTTGGAGTTCTTTTTGCATTTTGCATTTTTTTCAAGGACTTCTATACAACATATCTACATGGTGCAGCATATATACAAGAAATTTTCCTCTTGAGCCAGTAGACTATCCCTCTTTTGAAGCTTTATTCAACCCACAGCTTCTGTCTTTAGCCTTCATCACCACTAGACCAAGTTGAGACGCACTTCCTTCACTAGAAGAAGAAGAGAGGTTCCGCCTAAAAGTACTACCCTCATATGCTACCCCAAGCCAAAGGAAACTGCCTCCTCAACACCTCATCCGTGGAGAGCCATGTGTAAAGTGCTGGTGCAAGTCAAGCCATTGTCTCTAAGAGTCATGCGTGTGTTGTTAAGTGCTCTAACTTAGGCTCATCAAGATGACATATGCTCATAGCCTAGTGGACTCAAAGAATTAAGTCCTTATGGACCTGAAAAGCCTACCCTAAGTCCTATAAGGTCCTCTTGAAGTTAAGTGGATTAAGATCTTATTCAATCTCCATTTCTCAATTTAATTCAGACTTAGCTTAAGTGTCAACTCTCATCCAGAAAAACTATATACATATATGCACAAGAGCTTATTTACACAAATTTACAATCGTGCAAAATTTTTGAAAATGTTTTTGAAATCATGGATGAATGATGCATGAGGTGCAAGTTTTCCAAAAAGATATTTACACATATTTACAAGATTTTTGCAAACTTTTGATTTTTCAAAACATTTTGGAAAAAATTGTACTATATACATAATTTTAATACAAAAATATTTACACAAGCTTTACACAAAAGATTTTTGAAATCTTTTTTTACAAAAAATACTTTGTACACTAGCTATGTATGTGCAAATAAAAGAAGTTTATGTACATGAAAATTTTTTAATTATTGTGATTTTTAGCCATTTTATTTATTAACACACTCACACAAAGTACGAGTTATGGCTAAAGTATATATGAAATATATACACACCCCCTATACTTAGCTCGAACGATGTCCTCAGAGTGATCAAGAGCGATGAAGAAGACATAACTCGTGCTTAGTAAAAGGGGAGTGAAAAGGAATGGCTAAGTACAGAAACGAATAAATGAATAGAATGAGAGGGACTCGGTGGTTTCCCCCTATACTTAGGATTAACCAATCCTAAGTATAGCAAGCTGTACATGAAGGGAAATCCGAGTGAAGAAGATACAGAGTCTGCCCCCCTCCTATACTTAGGGTAAAATATCCCTAAGTATAGGCAGCAAAACAGGAGCAGAAAGAATGAAAAGAATACCCGCAGGTCCTACATCCCCCCTATACTTAGGGTAAAGTACACCCTAAGTATAGCATAATCATAAGATGAGAAAAGGGATGTGGGACTAAAGAATAGAATGATATGGACAACTGGATCTATACAAGGCGGAGGAACAGTGAAAATCAGGCGTGAGATGCAAAAGATGTGAGTCAAGAGACCACATCTCACGCAAAATGAATAGGGGCAACAATAACGTCCCGCGGCTCATGATCTAGAAATGGCTTGAGCCGCTGGCCGTTCACCCGAAAGGTACTCTCAGAAGACAACTCGGATATATCAATGCTACCATTGTCGTGTACCTTTTTGACCAAGTAGGGTCCCTTCCATTTGCTCTGCAGCTTCCCTGGAAACAAACGAAGCCTCGCATCAAACAGCCATACTCTCTGTCCAATCTCAAAATGCTTGTGGCTGATGTGAGAATCATGCCACTCCTTGACTTTCTCCTTATAATGTAGGTTGCTTGAGAAAGCTGCATCTCTAAGCTCCTCCAGGGCAGCTAACTCTGCCCTCCTCTGGTCTCCCATACCATCTGGATCCATAAGAATATCTGTGACTGCCCAAAGTGACTTGTGCCTCAGCTCAACAGGTAGATGGCACGACTTGCCATATACGAGGCGAAAGGGAGATGTGCCCAATGGTGTCTTGAAAGAGGTCCTATATGCCCACAATACCGAGTCCAAAAGCTGTGACCAATCCTTTCGGTCAGGGCGGACGACTTTCTGCAAGATAGTCTTGATCTCCCTATTCGACACTTCGGCTAGACCATTCGTTTGTGGATGGTAAGGTGTAGCAACACGATGATCTATGCCGAACTCGCTAGCAAGGGCCTTCACCTGGTCGTTGATGAAATGAGACCCCCCATCAGAAATCAGAACTCGTGGAACCCCGAACCGCGTGATGATATGCTTCCTCAAAAATCTGCAAATTGTCCTTGCATCAGCGGCTCGGACGGGGATAGCCTCCACCCAACGACTCACATAATCAACGGCCAACAGAATGTACTCAAATCCCTGACTCTTAGTGAATGGACCCATGAAATCGATGCCCCATGCGTCAAAAACCTCACAGAAGTGAATGGGCTGCATCGGCATCATATCACGTTGTCCACAAGTGCCCATCCTCTGACAGTCAGTACACCTCTTCACGAACTCATCAGAGTCCTTGAAGAGGGTAGGCCACCACAAGCCGGATTGGAGCACTTTCTGTGCCGTTCTCCTCCCAGAATGATGTCCTCCTGCCTCAAGCTTGTGGCAGTAAGTGAGGACGCTATGGTGTTCCTCCTGAGGGATACACCGACGCCAGACGCTATCCCCTCCTTCGTGGTAAAGGATGGGATCCTCCCAGTGGTAGGACTTGGCCCTCGCAAGGAAGGTCTCAAGCCTCTGCCTGGACCAATCCTGTGGGACTTTCCCAGCAACGAGAAAGTTCACAATATCGGCATACCACGGGAGTGAGGCGATAGCAAGGATCGCCTCATCTGGGAAGGTATCTCTAATAGGATCAATCTGCTCAGACTCCTCAGGCTGCTCTAGTCGGGAGAGATGATCCGCCACCACATTCTTGACTCCATGCTTATCCTTGATCTCAATGTCGAACTCCTGGAGTAGAAGGATCCATCTAGTCAGTCTGGCCTTGGCATCCTTCTTTGCCATGAGGTACCTGATGGCGGTGTGATCTGTAAACAAAGTCACTCTAGATCCAATGATATACGATCTGAACTTATCTAGGGCAAACACTACGGCTAGCATCTCCTTCTCTGTAACCGTGTAATTCCGCTGAGCGGAATCCAATGTACGGCTAGCATAGTGTATGGCAAACGGAAATCCATCCCTCCTATGTCCCAGCACTGCCCCCACGGCAAAATCGGAGGCGTCCGTCATGATCTCGAATGGGAGAGACCAATCAGGCGGCTGGAGAACAGGAGCCTCAATAACACACTGCTGGAGAGTCGCAAAGGACGAGAGACACTTGTCATCGACAAGGAACTCGGTGTCTTTCGTCAAGAGGTCAGTCAACGGTCGGGCAATCCTGTTGAAATCCTGAAGAAATCTCCTATAAAATCCAACGTGCCCCAGGAATGACCGTAGCTGCCTCAAATTGGACGGCGGTGCGAGTTTTCTAATGACATCAACCTTGGCCGGATCAACCTCCATGCCCCTGTTGGAGATGATGTGGCCAAGCACCGTCCCTTGAGTCACCATGAAGTGACTCTTCTCCCAAGATAGAACCAAATGATACTCAATACATCGCTGGAGTACTCGGTCTAGGCAGTCAAGACAAGAGTCGAATCCGTCGCCGTAGACCGAGAAATCGTCCATGAAGACCTCTAAACACTCCCCTACTGATGAATCTCGGATTCATCACTCTAAATCTCATTTATTAAGCTTAAGTCCCTAAAAATCAACTGCATTTCTGCATTTATTTCGCATAATTAGCATTCAGGCATGATTTCATAAGAATTGCACTTTAGCATTAAATTCTGCATCAAATAAGAAGCCAAAAATCCAAGCCCAAATTGACCTGTAAATAGCCTGACTTCCCCTATTTTTAACTCCTCCATGCTAACACCACATACCACAAAACTACCTCCACTGTGTACACATCACTAACAAGAATAAATGAAAAATACAAAAAATCACTAACCCAAATAAGTGGACCAAAAACCCAAACCCTAGTTTCAGGATTTTCGGACTAAAAGCCACATATCTTCCCCATCCAGTGTCCGGTTTGATCCTACTCACTTTTGAACTAATACACATTCAATTACCTCCAAAACAAGACCAAGTTCAAGTGAATCGGAGCTCGTATGTGAAAGTTGGGTTTTGGGCCTCTTTTGTACATTGTATTATTTTCGCGGCTTTTTGACCTATGTTTTATGTAAATATTTTCTTTATCACTAAAAATACAAAAAAATAGATTAAGGTGTCTTTTATTTATCTTTTATTTTCCCATATTTTTCCGGATTTTTATCATGATTAAAAATGACAAAAAAATTAGAAAACCCAAAAATCAAGGTATTCTATGTACATGGGATACCCCAAAAATTCACTTTTTACATTTGACCGAATTTGGCTTTGATGTCTTCATGAAAGTTGCAGATCTCGTCGAGACGAGCATTTTTCGTGAAGGAACTTTTTCGATCCGAGGTCATTTGCTATTTTTTATCGATTTTACAAATCATTTAATTTCGGTTTTTTCTGGAGCTGACACGTGGCCGCCCCAGAGGCCGCCACGTGTCACCTGTTTTTCGCATTTTTATTATATCGTTTTGATAAAAAAAATTAATAATAATAAAATAAAAAATAATAATAATAAAAATATTAATAATAAAAAGCACCCGCACGTGCGACGTACGTGCCCCCAGGCACGCGCACTGCACGTGCGCCCGCTCTCCCCTTAACCCCTGGCCACGTGTCAAGATCGCGGCCGTTCGATCAGCGGCCGATCGAACGGCCGCTGGCCTTCGTCTCCTCCCAACTTCCCCCCCTCCCCCCCCCCCCCGAAACCTCCGCCGGCCGCTACCCAATCTCGCCGACCCCCACTCTCCTCATCCGCCGGTTGCAACCCTTGCCACGGAGCTCGGTGGTGACAGCCCGAGCTCCGCCTTCTTCCCGACGAGATCCGGCTTCTTCATCGACGCCGCTGCAGCTCACGGCGCCTCCGTACCTTCTGCTCTGCTCCGCCATCTGCGTCGAGCCATTTATCATCATCTTCATCGACGACATCTCCGCCAACTCCGCCAACGTCGTCAACCACCGCCTTCCAGCAGCTTCGTCTTATCTTCACCGACACGCCATCTTCTCCGCCGCTACGTCATCGACTCGCCGACGCCGCCTGCTCCGGTCCTCCGTTGAGCCGACGACTTCGCCTTCCGCCCAGACCATCTTTCACGCCTCCGCCGGGAGCTTCATCGCCAACGCCACCGACGACATCCAGGAGCTCCGCCGACGCCCACATCCAGCGCTTCGCCTCCGCCCTGAGTCGGCCACACCTCCGGCCGCACCTCCTGTGGCCAAGCCATCCTCGACCGCCGTACGGCCCACCGCCCTCTCCTCCGCCACATCACCGGGCTCCGCCAGGAGAGGCCGAGCGCTTCATCGCGCATTCATCCGCTTCATCGCACAACCGGGCGCTTGCCCCGAGACCCCCCACGTGCGAGGCACGTGCGGGGGGACGTCAGCCTGCATCAGCAATCCAGAAGGCACGTGCGTAGCACGTGCCTCTGGGTAAATTTCAATTACCCCCCGGAGCTTCACTTTATTGCGGAGAAGTCCAAGAGCTCCAGGTCACGTGCAAAGCACGTGATTCTGGTGAATTTTGCAGAGAATCCCCCCCCCCCAGTTTAGGTAATTACATATAGGTCCCTGTTCTGCATTTTTAATTTTATCTATTTACTTAAATTGCGTATGTACCCCTGTGTTCGCCATCCATTATAGACCTCTACATTACATCATTTTATTCATTTAAAAATAGCATTTTGTTCATCTCTTAATTCTCTACATTGTGAGCTACTGTGGACATTTTTGTGATTGACGGTTCATTAATAAATAATTGTTTTGTGGAAATTAGAATATTTTGCCCAATCTGTGCTCTGAAATTCATAGTTAATTAACCGTTGCTCTAAAAATTCTCCAAAAATCATATATTGTAGAGATTATTGTGGTTAACATTGTGCCCAAAAATATTTGCATTTGCATGCATAATTTGCTCCGTAAAAATCATTTTGCATATTTCATTATTTAATTTTTAATAGGTATTAGACCCCACATTTTTGAGATTTACGATTTTTCTGAGGTCCATCACGTAGTGATAGATCTTAGATAATTTTATCTCTCAAAAATAAGTAGGTTTAATATTTATTATAATTAAATATTGAAAATCATTCTGTTTGCATTTAAATTCATAAAAAATTCATATTCGATCTAAAAATTCCAAAAATTTATAGTACACTCATTTCATCGTTATTTACATTGTGGCCAAGTTTCGTATTTTTCGGACATCGTTTGATTGAAATTTACATTTTTGTCCCTAAAATAGGCCGAACTTGCACTTTGCATCTCATATTGCATTGAAAAATCCCAAAAAAAGACCGCCTTGAAAACCGAACTCAAAATTGAATAGACATTAATCTAAGTTGTTCCTTTGCCTTCTTGTGATCGACCTTGGGACTTGCCCAAGTAAAATAAACATAGAAGCCACTTGAATAAGATTGATTAAACATTTGTGGTTATTTCTTGACTGTTTCTGATTGCCGCCTACAACGAACGACACACATAATTTTACGCACTTCACGATAAAAACAACTTCTTAACGCGGCTTTTGCGGACTCGTCACCTACCATGTCCGAAAAGATCGACAGCATGCACCTTTGAAAGGTCGCAGGGGCATTGCATAGCCCAAATGGCATGCGTCGAAAAGCATATGTGCCGAAGGGACAGGTAAAGGTGGTCTTCTCCTGATCCTCAGGAGCGATGGCCACTTGGTTGTAGCCCGAGTACCCATCCAGGAAGCAATAATGGCTCTTCCCTGCCAGTCTCTCAATGATCTGGTAAATAAAAGGCGGGGGGAAATGGTCCTTCTTGGTGGCTTGGTTGAGTCTCTTGTAGTCAACACAAACCCTCCAAGAGGTGGGTACTCGTGTAGCGATCTCCTCTCCCGACTCACTGATCACAGTCGTGATGCCCGTCTTCTTGGGCACCACATGCAAGGGGTTGACCTACTTGGAGTCGGAAATGGGATAAATAAAATCTGCACTCCACCATTTCGATATTTCCTTCATCACGACCTCTCTCAGGTTGGGGTTCAACCGTCGCTGGAACTCACGCGACGGCTTCGCCCCCTCCTCAAGATAGATATGGTGGGAGTACACTGCTGGACTAATCCCATGGAGATCCGCTACGCTCCATCCGATCGCCTTGCGGTTCTTTTCAAGAACCCCCATCAAACGGGATTCTTGCTCTCCAGTCAACTCGGCGGAGATGATGATTGGGTACATCTCTGGATCGCTCGCAAGGAATCGATACTTCAGCGAAGTAGGGAGCGGCTTCAGCTCTGGAATGCTGGGTGCTGGCAAATCTGGTTGCGGAAGAAACTGAGTGAAAGCTGCTAAGTCTGCCAAATCTGCCTGGAAAGTGAAAGCGTACTCTCGCAAACTGGATCGGGAGAAGGCTCTTCAACTGCACTGTCTCTGCTCGGCTCTGCATCTACCTCCTCCTCATCTATAGGCTCAGGTGGACTCAGGTCGGGCATCTGATCATAGCAATCGGCCCAATCAGACTCTGAATCCGAGGGATCTGTATCAATCGCGGTGGCATCAGTACCACCGGAAAACAAGGTGGCCTCAGCACCACCATCACTAAACATCGTGTCGCGATCAAGGACCGGCTCTGCTGCCTCTATGGTATCATGAACCAGGGCTGTGCTCTCCAGACTCTCCTCTGCTATCATTTCGGCATCAGTTGTATCTGAATATGAGAGGATGGTCTGTGCTGCAGGATCTGCCCAAGCTGCCTCATCGTCTGTGATCACAAAATCACAGTCCTGGTGGATGTCTGGCTCTGCGTCTGTCAGCTGCTCCGAATCTGTACTCGCATCTGAGCGGGCTCTCTCTCTAGCTCTGTAGTCCTCGACCGTCTCTATTTGTATACTCTCGCCCTCGACGCGAAAGTACACCTTCCCGCTATCATGATCAGTCACCGCCTTGGCTGTGGCCAAGAATGGACGACCGAGGATGATGTGGGTATCGGTCACTGACTCAGGGATCTCCATGTCCAACACTACGAAGTCCACGGGGAATTTCAGGCCCTGAATCGTGACGATAACGTCTCGTAATAACCCCTTCGGCCTCTTGACAGATCGATCAGCGAACTGAAGGATTGTCCTCCTCTGTCGAAGAGTGCCCAACTCGAAGCGGTCGAGAAGGGCTGCCGGAAGAAGGTTGATCGACGATCCGCTATCTAGAAGAGTACGGTCGAACCTCTGCTCACTAATCTGGCATCTGACATACGAGGCCCCTGAATCTGGCCTCTTGGCTGGCAGGCGGTTCTGGATCGCAAAACACGTGGCTTTGGTTAGCACGTGAATCTCTGAAGTGTGGTTCCTCCTCCTCCTCCTGATTGTAGTCCTGTCTCTCAAAGAACGCTGGAGAAGGGGGATGTGCTGCAAAGCCTCCTGGAGGGTCAGCTGGATGTGGAATCGATCGATCATGCTCTGGCTGAACTCCTCAAGCTCTCTTTTTTTTGGATTTTCCTTTTTCTTCCCCTTCCCCACCTGAAGGGCTCTAGGGAAGGGGATCACAGGGTCCTTCTCAGATGAAGGACTAGGAAAAGGCCTAGACGGTTCGATGACCGGATCCACACATACATCATGCACCACAGTGGGACCAGAAGAAACTAAACCTTTTCCTTTATTCAAATCAAAGTTCTGAGATACATCAAGGCGAGGAAAGACAACATCTCTCTCAATATAAACACCGGTGGCCTCAGTACCACATCTAGCTGGCTCTGCTGCTGCTGCTGCTGGTAGACGTCTCGCGGCGTCAGTACCGCGGGCTGGCTCGGCTAAACGGGTGGCATCAGTACCACCTCCTCGAACTGGTGAAGCGGCGGCCTCAGTACCGCCGGTGGAATCAGCATCCTTGGTGGCATCAGTGCCACCATCATCATCTGGAGCGGCCTCAGTACCGCTCTCCTCCTCCTCATGTGGCGCCTCTGAAGTATCCTCGTGGTGAAGCTCAGATGAGGCGCCGCCGCCTGCTGGGGTCCTACTGCTCCTAAGTGTGACAAAATCAGCATCAAATAGATCCGAAGACATATCATCAAATGGGTCACTAGGAGTGGCAAGCTCAGTGTGTACTACCTGCTCAGATTTCCTCTTGAGGTTGTTCGGGTTCGGCTCAATCTGGGCTGGAATGGCGGCCTTCCCTCTCACCAAGTCCCACATCTCCTGGCGGAACTCGTCCATCTCCCGTCTGAATGTGGCCTGCTGGTCCGTGAGGAGGCGGGCGATGTCATCCAAAGCGGGACTCTCGTGGGAGCCCGACGGGTGGCCTCTCTGGGGGTGAGGCTGCTGGAACTGCTGCTGGTGGTGAGAGGGGCATGAGGAAGGGTGATGCTGCTGAACTGGGTAAGCCTGCTGCTCACGTCTCCACGACTGTCCCTGCTGCTGGTAGGGACGCGGACCGAAGGATGATGGCTGGTGCTGCTGGTATGCTGGGGGCTGCTGCTGCTGCTGGTGATCTCTCTGCTGGGAGTACTGCCCTCCCTGACCTGACGGCTGCTGCTGGGGCTGGGCACCACCACTCCCCCACCTGAATCCGGGATGGTCTCGTCGGATCCCAGGCTGGGGGCGGTCATACCAAATCCCGTTGACATCCATCAACGGCTCTGCATCGTAGGGGGCTGGCGGGAGTACTGCCAGAGGCTGATCCGGCTGGTAGACCACCATCTGCATGTCTGGAGATGGTGGGGACTGGTAGGTAGGCTGCGGCTGCTGGTACGGCTCCGCCTGTACAAGGTGAACCTGTCTAGGCTGCTGTGAGGAGCTGGAGCGCTGGGACGAGCTGCTGCTGCCGCCGATATCTCCTCGCGATAGAAGACGGGGCTGTGAAGCCGTCTGTGCCTCCTGGAGTCACATGAGCTGGGTCTTCATGTCGCTCAGAACCTGTGCCATCTGTTCCATCTGAGTGATGCTCTAGCACTGCTTCTTCTCAATCAGCTCCATGCGGTCCAACTTCTCGCTGATAATGCCCATGTCCGCAGCGGACGACTCTGCCTGTGCTGCTGCGACTGCGGACGAACTGGATGGACCTGCATCTACCCATGTTATCCGCTGGTACTGCACGGGTCCTGGCTGCTGTGGCTGGGGTCTCTGAGTATACAACCTGGTCTGGAACATCATCATGTAGTTTTCGGCCATCTCCTCGTAGATGGCCCAGACCTGGTCGTGGTCCTTGGCAAAGTAGGACCCGCCGCAAGAAGCGTTCACCAGACCCTGAAGCTCTAGCATCAACCCGCTGAAAAAACTCTGAACTAAGTTCGGCTTGGAGATGTCATGGTGCGGGCATCTGTCTAGGAGCTCTCGAAACCTCTCCCATGCCTCGTGAAACTGCTCATTGGGGAACATGGAGAAGTTGCTGATCAGGGCCCTCGCTGCATTCGTCCGCCCGAGTGGATAGTACTTGTTCAAGTACTCGGTGCGGAGCTGCTCCCAAGTGTAGATAAACTTCCCCAAGTGTTTCAGCCAGGTGGTTGCTCTATCTGACAGTGAAAAGGGGAAGGCTATCATCCGAATCGTGTCCTGATCCACGTGGCGATCGTGGACAGTGCTGCAGATCATCAGGAACTCCTGGAGGTGGAGGTGGGGCTCCTCAGTGGCAAGTCCGTGGAAACGGGGCAGCAACTGCAAGGTGTTCGGGGGGAACTTGAAGTCCCCCACGATCGTTGGCACTACTACCCAATGATGCATGAGCGTCGATCCGGGGTTGTGCAACTCCCGCATCGGTCGTGGTGGTCCTCCTGCCGCGGCGGCTGCCGCTGCGGCGGCGGCGGCTGCTGCGGCTCGTGCCTCTGCATCAGGTATCTCCTCAGGCTCGCTCTGCTGATCTCGCTCTGCTCTGAGCCTCTCCAACTCTCGCCTCATCTCTATCATGAATGCTCCCTGATCGCGTAACTGCTGCTGAACTGTCTCAAGTGATGCGATCAGGGTGGAGTTGATCGCCCCCTGGTCTAGTACAAAATGCTCGGGCTGACGGGGATGATCATCTGAACTGACGGCCATAGCGACGTCTGCAAAATCAAACGAGCCCAACTCAGGTGCTGTCAAATCTGCTAATCTCTCATCGGGCTCATGTCTCTCAGTACCAAAAGAAAGGGGGTCGAGGGGGAACAGGGCGGAGTCGTACTCGGGCTCGGAGAGCTGGTCTCGGCTCTCGCGGGCCAACCTAGATGATCGGGTAGACGTGCCCGAAAGCGGTGCAGCCAGAGGCTGTCTAAGAGACCGTCTACCCATCATCTTGATCTGGCGAGTAAGGCGGATGAGATCTGGAGCAACTATGATCACAAACAAACCCCCGGTTCACCAACGCAACGCGAGCTGAAGACCGTGAAAGTTCGGTCAAATTATCTTGTCTATTTTATTTTGGTGAACACACAAAATATCAGAGCGCTTACGTGACCTGTTAGGATATCCGATGCTATCCCAACCGACTGGCCCGCACGGAAGAGTCGGTAATCAGTCGGGACTAGCACTGGGGGGTTCTACCTAGGGTGCGGGTCACTCTCTCGCACATCCAAACCATCCAATGTGGGGGTTGCTCTCCCCAAGACAAAATTATTAGGGGGAGCGTCTTTTAAGATCAATAGTGTTAACCAGTCCCAATTTTATGCTTTTTCTTTTTAATATTTTTCAAATATCAAGCAAACGCCTAACGAATTTTTCGGTTCTCCTGATTATTAAGTCCGAAAACAGGGGGAGAAGACGAAAAAGCCGATGCACGATGAAATCAATGATGCATGCAAAGTAAGAAAGGCGTACCTGACTCCAGCACTCTACATGCAATATGATCCGCGCATAAATGTAAAGGCAGAAAGGAAACTACCTATATGATGCAACGGGAAAGCCGAGTCCTAAACGAGCAATTTCTAGCGAAGAACCGTCTAACTTAGTCACTCGCCCTCGATCCAAAGAGTCCGGTCTAGACCCACCCCTCCTCTTCTCGACAAGTCGAGTTCAGGAGTAGCGCTTGACGGGGCAGGCTCGCGGCGCGTAGGCTCTCAGGAAAGCGACTAAGCTATTTTTATTATTGATTTATTAGTAGGTCAAATTAACGTTCTATGGGAACAGATAATCAGTTAGGTGTGTGGATCCTACTAACTACGGCACAATCACCAGAAATTCCTAAGTCTAGGGGCTCGAGCAAAAACCGCGTAAACACCGGAAAAGGCAGAAAGAAAATAAAATAAAACCGTGAAAAACCGCGAAAAACCGCGCAAGTCCTAAGGGTCCCCCGAGCACACCGGTGCTCGGCGAAACAAACCCGCTACGGCAAGTCCACAAAGGTCCAAGTCTGAGTCCCTGTATTATTACAATAATAATCAAATATTCCTAATCTAACCTCACCCACTCAACTCTCTCTCTCGCTCTCTTCTGCGGCTCCGTGCAGAAGGGAGCCGCCTCCGAGTCTCGCGGTTGCGTCGGCTTCTCGAAATCGGCCGCCTCGATCCTCGGGCCCTCGCAAGAAAAAGAGACAAGTGGTCAGTCCAAATTATTGTTAGAAACTATCAGAAAAATGTATCTACAAAAAAATCTATACAAAAAGCTGCGAAAATCAAAAAGCCGCGGAAAAGCTAAAAAAAATGACTACTAAGCCGTGCTCCCCGGCAACGGCGCCATTCTGATGACACAGAATGACCGAGCGACTATGGTAAAGGTGCTAAATAGGTCGTTGCGACCTCGGTCACTCAGACGATGTGTCGATCAAGAAAAATGAACCACTCGATACAAATAAAATCAATCAAAACGAATAAGCGGTCCTGCTACGTGATTAACCTGATATAGCACCCAGGGTCGAACTCAAGGAGCACGGATTGGCCGAGAGGCCTACGAAGTAGTCAAAACAGATAAAAGAAAAGAGGAAAATATTTTTAGTGGTTTTTAATTATTTTTATATTTTTTTGGATTTTTAAGCTTATTAAGAAAATAAGAAAAGCAAGGAAGAACACAATTCAACAAATTATTTCAAGCACCAAAAATCAACCAAAAATCAAAGCAAAAATATTTTTATGTGTTTTATATTTTTTATGTTTTTGGTAAATTTTTGATAATTTTCTGATGTTTATTTTATTTTCTAAAAATCAAACAGTACAAAAATAAGAGGTACTGTCCAGCCGAGCCAAGAAACCCTAGCTAAAATATCTAAGGGCCTCAAAATGGCCTGGAGGTAATTTTCCTGTAAAGCAGGTAAAACAAGGAAAATTAGATACCACTTTTATTATTTTTGGATTTTTAATGTATTTATTAGAATTTTTATAGGTTTTTAAGTGTTTTTAAGTTTTTAGTGTTTTTAAGCAATGTAAAATAGCCAAAATTGGCTGGAAAATCAAACAAACTAAATTAAACAGAAGCTAATTTTTAGGGAATTTTTGAAGGAGTTTTTTATATTTTTTTGTGATTTTTCAAACTAGACAGTGCCAAAAATAGAGGTTTTTGAATTTCTAAAAATAGCAAACAAAATCAGAAATATCCTCAAAAATCTACAAAAATCCTACACCATGGTAGGAGCCATGTGTCAAATTTTCGTTGGATTTGGAGGTGATTTGATATTTTATTCAAAAATAGAGAGGGCACTGTGCATAGGGACCAAAGTGCAAATACCCGAAGTTCTGGGGGTCCAGGTGCAATTAACCCAGCAAATCACGCGTCAAGCGCGTGCCTGGGGCACTCAGGGACCTATATGTAAGAAAAATAAGTCCCGAGGACCTATTGGTAACACGTACCAAAAGTCCAAGGGGCTCAGTTGCAAATGACCCAAAATATAACGCACATGCGTAAAACAACCACGCACAGGGGTATAAATGTAATTAATTAAAACCTTTCATTCATTTCATAACAACCAGAACTACAAGGGCAAAGTCTGCAAATACACCAAAGTAACACGTGACGAAGCACGTGACTCACAACAGGCAGGGGTATATATGCAATTACACTAAAGCTCAGGGTCCTCTATGCAAATAAACCTAAAACTAAACAATGTATTTAAATATTTACAGGACTCAAACGAAATAAAACAAAGATAAGGGCCTAAGGGTAAATTACCCTTTATTAACCGGAGCGACTGGATGGCTGCCACGTGTAGATCGGACGGTCCAAATGAGGGCGGCTCTCAACGCAGGTGCTGCTCTGGTCGATCCAACGGTCCAGGCCAGGACACGTGTGGATCTAACGGTCCGGATCTGTCTCCTCAGATCTGACGTCCACAGGCGCTCCAGGAACCAGCGGTCAAGATGGCATCTGGAGCTGGAGGCTAATCCGACGACGCTGGAGGGTGCTGGAAGAACTGGTCCCCGGCGAACTTCGCCGGGCTCGTGCGGGTGCTGGCCTCCTCCTCGGAGCGCTCTGATGATCGGAGAGGCAAGCCGGTGCGCTCCTGCGTCTGCTGCGGTGCTCCGATGATCGTCCCAAGCTCGGAGGAGCTCAGGCACGGTCGGCGGAGCTGGGTCTCCCGGCTTGAATGACCAAGCCCTCAGATGGGCTCGGTAGGACCTGCAAAAGGGCTCAGAAGACTCGCGGGTCGAGGGCAAACTGCCTCGACCCAGTTAGGTGATGAGAAGGTGACTGGTGCGTCGGGGCGGCGGGCTCCGGCGATGGTGGAAGATGGTGGAACCCGGTTCCCAGCTCCTGTGCGAGCTGGGTTGTGTGAGTAGGTGGAGAACGTGCGGCGGAGGAAGGCAGAGATGTGGGTCGAGTCCGATGGTCGAACGGTGGTCGGAACCGGGGTGAATCGAAGAAAGAGGACGACGGCGAAGATTGGGGGGAAACGGAAATTTAAGCTAAGGGACTAGCTGGGTGAAGGATTAGACTGTGGCGGAGCTGGGGAAGCTCCCGGTCGTCGCCTCAAGGGATGTCTCTGCCCGAGGCTCGAAGCTCGCCCAGGTGGCGGAGCTGCGGCGGGTGTATCGCCAGATCAGTGGGTTCCTCCTCCTCGCCTCGCTGCAACAGGCGGAGACGCTCGCTGTCACTCGTGGGGTCACTCTGGAGCTCGCAGGGAAGAAGGGGAATGGCCAAAGATGTCGCGGGAAGGCGGCTGAGCTCCAGCTTTATATGGCTAGGGGTCCGAGAAGAAGGGGTCCGGGCAAGCTCAGGAGCGCGCGGATCCCGAGGGAGCGACTCCGGCGAGGATGTCGGATGCAAGAAGAATGATTTGGACCCGGGGTTTGGCGGATTGGTGATCGGGTCGAGCGGAGAAAAATCCGAGAAGTTGGGTCCGAAGCTCGAATCCGCGCGAAGTGGTCCTGGGGGGGCCAGTTGACCGAGCGGTCAACATCCCCAGGACCCAATGAGGATGGGCCACGTGGCCGGATTTTAAAGTTCAAATTTAAGGTAGCTAGGGCCCGATTTTGTAAAAACTCAAAACACAAACTTTTTTTATTTTATTTTTTTCTATTTTTTGGTGATTTTTAATAATTTTTCTGAAATGAAAATAGGCTATATACATAGTATGTACCATATAGGTATATACAATATAGGGTTTTGAAATTTTTTTTGGTTTTTAATTATTATTTTTATACAATTTTATCCTCATTTTATATTTTATTTATTTACATTATAAAATAAGGAGTAAAAGGGTGTTTTTATTTTATTTTATTATTTATATACATAGGTAAAATAAATAGATATGTACATCTAGATACATGGTATATGTACAATGTATTTTTGTATTTTTGATTTTTCTATTTTTATTTTGTTTTGATTTTAATTGTTCTGATTTTGTTTATTTACAATATATAATATAGTCTTTTTACAAAAATTATAAAAATTACTTTTATATATTTACAAAGCTGAATAAATATATAGGTGTGGATTATGTACATGATAAAAGGGAGTATTTTTTATCTTTTTGATTTTTAACTTTTTACTTTTGTTTTTATATTTACAAATATATACAAGTATTTACAGGTATATTTTTGGTGAGGAAAATATAGTTTTATTTATTTACACAAATATTTACACACGAGCTCCTATCTCCCTCTACTTGGGCTTTTATGCGGTCAGGCCCATGCTGAGCCCTCCCTTGAGTTAGGTTGCTCAATATTTATTCTAAATATTTCCCTCTTTTTCTTTTTAATCTTTATTCTTTTATTTTTGCACAAAAACATGCTAATTATAGGTTTTTACACAATGCATGCTTTTGGTAATTATTTATATTTACATATATCTACATGCATTTGCAAAGGTTTTTGTAGCTAAAATATAAGAATAAAGAGTGATGAATGGGAATTCATCAGATACCCACCGGAAGAGTAGGGTTACCCGACTGGGTATCACCCCAGTTGGATACTCTTGGTGGGAAGGAAATAGAGAGCCGGCAACGGTGGGAACTTGGAAGAACAAGAAATTTTATTGTGTGGTTTCGATTGTCAATGTTACTCATAAAAGTCCATTTTGCCAAAAAGATCATACATTTTCCAATTTAAGATCAGGCCAAAATTTTCATTAAATTTCTTTATTTTAGTTCAGATTCGTCCACTACAAATTTGCAATGTTCATTATTTTATTCACAAATCTCCATTATTTTGTTTACCAATGCATTGCCCCTCCATTTTTTCTTACTTTAGATTTATTGCATAAAGGTCTTATTTGTACCTTTTATAATTGTCTTGTTATACAATTGACTAGAAATTGATGTGAAGTTGTTGGTGTTCTTATACTTTGCAAAATATTTATATAAAACTATTTTGGATGCCATGACATCACACGATGAAAAATATCTTTGATGTTTTATGAACCATATAACTTGTTTTCATAAATCTACTGAGTTGCACCCATAAATATATCCGTAATCTCCTGAGTCTTGAGGAAAACGTCAATTATTTTTGAAAATTTAAACACCAATGCATACCTTATATTTCTTTAAAATTTCAAAGTGGAAATATCATATTTATTTAAAACGTCAAAGCATATGCCATAAGATCTTATTTGAAGTTGTTTGTTGGCAGATTGTGATTGAGGGTTCTACTAAATTTACTCATGAGTCACAACCGTGAAGGTGCAATTGACTGGCGCTATTAGATCTTTTTACAAGGTGTTGTTGTTTTTTTTCTAATTTCTTTATATTTTTGTTTAATTGTATACCATGTTTCCCAAAAAGTATTTATCTGGATGTAAAAAAAGGAAAAGGAAAAAAACACGATGAAGAGTTAAAAAAATCACAACAAAGTGTTCTCGATAAATTTATTCTTAGAGTGGGAAACTCTAGTGAAAATTTGAATGATGATGAAAATTTACCTGATATTATCAAGATAAATGAAAATGAATATTTAGATAAAGATTTGATTAATAATGAAAATTTGTCTAATTATGTCAATGAAAAATATGAAATAAATAGTACAATGAAGCTATTAATGTGCAAGATTTGTCTAACAATGAAAACGTTGGCATTGGTAAACATCAAAGTATTTCTTCTTTAGATATGTTTGTCCCTAAAAATAGGGAGAAACTTGATAATATATCAAGAGATATTATTTCAGAAAACAAGCATATAAGAGAATAAATAATGAGTTTTCTTGGATAGTTCTAATAGCATTTTTTGTATTCATACTACTCTAGAAAGTTAAGTAATGGAGAGTTTATTGATAGAAAATCGTTGATTTATTCCAGAAGGGTTGACAAAATATTTTGCTTTTGTTGCAAATTGTTTAAACATAATATTAGTCGAAGTTTATTGGCAAATGAGGGTTTATGTGATTGGAAGCATATTAGCGACACTTCAAAAGCACGAAAACATTACAAAACTTATGGTTAATACGAGTAAATGGAGTGAAGCCACAAGACGATTGGTTAAAAATCAAACGATTGATAAAAAATTTGCAAGAAGATATTGGAAAAGAGAAAAAATATTGGAAAGATGTTTTATTTAGGGTATTCTCTACTATCAAATGTCTTGATAAACACTACTCGGCTTTTCGAGAATCGAACAATAAACTGTATCAAGATAATAATGGTGATTTTTTAGTATTAACAAAAATGATAGTTGAATTTGATGTCGTAATGCAAGATCATGTTAGGCATATTAAAAATCATGAAATTCATTATCATTATCTTGGACATAGATTTCAGAATGAGTTGATTTTACTTTTGGTCAATAATATCAAAAATGTTATCATTAAGATTATTAAAAAGGCTAAATATTTTTCTCTAATTCTTGATTGTACTCTCGATATTAATCATCAAGAACAGATGAGTCTTGTATTAAGATGTGTGAATTTGTCAAATCTTAAGAGCAAGGAATACTTTTTAGAATTTTTAAATTTGGATAATACATCTGGTATGATACTTTTACTTTATTATTATATGTTTTAGAGTCTTTTGGTCTTAGTATACATGATGTGAGGGGTCAAGGTGATGATAATGGTTCTAACAGTGAAAGAGAAACATCAAGGAGTTCAAAGCCGATTTCTTGAAATAAATCCCAGAGCATTATATATACCTTATGCTTGTCATAATTTAAATTTTATTGTTAGTGATATGACGCATTCTTGTATTAAAGGCATCTCATTTTTTGGAATTATTTAACGCATATATTCTTTATTTTGAATTCTACTAAAAGATAGAAAATTTTACTCGACAATGTTTCTGGATTAACCGTAAAATCTTTGTGTAATACCCGTTGGGAGAGCCGGATCAAAAGTGTTAAAGCGATCAGATTTCAAACTCTCCAAATTAGAGACACCTTGTTGAAGTTATTTGAATCTTATGATGATGCAAAATCTATGAGTGAACATGAAAGTTTAGCTAATGCACTTAATTTTGAGTTTCTTCAGATATGGTAATTTGATATTATATTTTATTTTCTGTGAATACTATGAGCAAGAAATTACAATGTGAATCTATTTGCATTGACTCTAGCATAAAACAAATAGGAGGTGTTTTATCATTTTGTGATAAGTACAGAGAATAAGGTTTTGTTACAGGTTTAGAAATTGCTAAAAATTTTGCACTTGAAATGAATATAGACCCAAGTCATCCTATAAAGCATCGTATTATTCAAGAAAAAAACAATTTGATGAGAATGAACAAATCCAATCTGATGATGATTTACTTCAATTTGTTTACTTTTTAGTTATTGTAGATATGGCAATCACATCTTTGAAAAATAGATATGAACAGTTAAAAGAATTTGAAAATATTTTTGAATTTTTACTTAATGCAAACACGTTAAAGGCATTTGATGACAACATGTTAAAATAATATTGTACTAATTTTCATTCTAAGTTTTATTATGATGATTCATGTGATGTTGATTTCAATGATTTTTACTTTGGATTAAAAGTGTTGCAAATGACTTTGTCAAATGAGTCAATGTATATTATTGAAATTCTTAAGTTTATGAAGTTTGTGGGTTGTTATCTAAATGTTTTCATTGCATACAGGAATTTGTTAACAATGCATGTGACTGTGGCATCAAACGGAAGAAGTTTTTCGAAGCTAAAATTGATAAAAAAAAACATACTTGAGATCATCAATGTCGCAAGAAAGATTGAATGATTTGACAACATTATCAATTGAGAAAATTTTATTAGAAAACATTGATGTGGATGTTTGTATTAATGATTTTACATCCAGAAATGCTTGTAGAAATCATTTTTTATAATTTTAGTGCATGACTTATTGTTGATACTCGTTGGACATAAACATCTATTGTTCTTTGTGAAATTTTAAGAAAGATTTTATAAGAAGTTTACAAATTGAGAAAATTGATTTTTTAATAAGAACCCTTTATTTTTCTTTTGCCTAGGATCTACGAAATGCCAGGAACGGCAGTGCTTCCTTTCCGCGTCCACTCCCCAACCTATTACAGCGATGCGGGACTCTCCCGACCTCTCCTCCTCCTAGTTGAAATGTTTTTAGCGAATCCAACACTCCAATCCTAATCCTAATTGAAATTTTTTTTTAGGAAATCATAATTCAATTCATTTTTTTCTAAATACTTTTGTTTCAAATTATTTTTAATACACTCAGGTTTGAATGCAAGATAGTATCTATTTTTTCGGAGATAAATGAACTTTATCCCAAATTATTTATTATATCTCTTTAAACGTACTTATCTCTCACGAAAGATAAACTTCACTTGTCCGAAAGTGTGGGTGTATTTAAATAAAATGATTTGAAACTCCCTATAAATATTAAATATCATCTGATACTCCCAATTAAAGCACGTGCGTCGAATGGAATGGGATTCTACGGGAAGATTGGTAGCAGTCTTAGCATTTTTAACGCTGAGATCTCGTAAGTTCGAAGCCTTCAATTCAACAAAACGGACGTCCGAATATAAAGATATAAAAAAGTTCAAAAAATGTGGAGTCGAATTTATTAGATATTAAGATAATGCAGACTGTGTGCCTTCAGTGTCTATAGCTCATCAGTGGAGAGAGTACTTTCAACGGGATCAGATTGGAATACCGATGCATCTAAGAGGAGGATCTGGATCGTCTGCGGTATTGCAGTCTCTGCAATAACCGCGTCCGTTTGGTACGGGTCCATAAAAAGTACGAATTCGTGTGAATCGCTCGATTAATATCAAACGGCTCTCGCAGCTACTGCAGAAAGTGCAGTGCTGTAGAGGATCATATGCCCCCAGTACCTCTTCTCTTTATCGTCATCATCATCATGAGACGTTATTTTAGACTGATATTGCAGCACTTCCTATTTCTTTATTGTTGCAAACATAAGGATATTGTTTGTCATCAAAGGATTGGTCGGAGGGATTATCCTTATGAGCCCGTTGAGGTAGAGGGGAGTTTACGCCCCCTTATTCTCACTCCTCCGTGGGTCCTACTTTTTACTTTTTTAAAAAAAATAAATAAATCAATTCTTCATTATAAATTTCATCAAAAATAATATATTATACCATGATATCATATAAAAATATTAACCTACTCCATTTCTATTCACTTTTTCAAACTTCAATACAATCACATCACAATAACTACTCACTTTTTCAAACTTCAATACAATCATATCACAAAAAACCCACTTTCAACTCACACCCAGTTTAACCCTCTATCCAAACACCAAAATCAAAAAATAGTTTACCCTCTATCAATTTAACCCACCTTAACCCGTGTTACCGTGTACCAAACATACCTTATGTGGATAATATATAGTTGTTTGGATGTTGGTATGATAAATGTGTTGTGATGTAATATTATATATATGTTATATTTGATTATTTTTTATTATAATATATTTTCGATATTAACTTTTTTATTTGCATGACGTTAGAAAATATTCTAACGAAGAAAATGTGTATGATCAATACAATTAATTCTAATCCAGGAATACGGGGTAGAACTAGGGTAATCCAGAATCAAATAGGGGTGCATCTGACTGGCGAGTTTACTACGAGGAAAATAGGAAATCAAACATTTGAAACTTAGAATATAGCCAGTAATTAAACTAAATTAACTGCCTGAGATAGTTAACAATAAGGTTGAGCATGGGTCTAGACCCTATCCGAACTCGTTAGGCTTGACCCAAGTCAAGAAAACAATATTGGGTCCGGGCCCATGCCCGACCCAAGACCCAAAGATTTGCGCTTGGGTCAAGTCGGGTTGGGCATGATCAGGCCTTCGTAAAAAGGCTGGGCATCAATTGGACTCGATCCAAAATTTTTATGGGCCTGAAACCAACTCTGAAACATTGCCCGAGTGAAAATTTTGGGTTGAGATCAAGTTGGGATTTTTAATTGGGACTCGAAATGTCCCCACCACTTATACTTCTCTTAGTTCTCTCTCACTCTTTGTAAGTAGGGAAGTAAACGGATACGGATATATCTGTATCCGATCCGTCACCGTATTCATATTATACATATTTTGACATCCGTATCCGTATCCGTTTTAAAAGGGATACGGATATGGATATCGTTTTGATATTTGCAAACATCCGTATCCGTATATCCGTTTTCGTATATAAATATAGTCATAGATTTATTTTTAACCATATATAATATAACTCTCTACCTCCTTTTACCATATTTATATAATTTTTATGATAGAAATACATTTAGTAAATTAATATAATGTGTTTTCCATCCAATTCGTATATATTTAAGTCGATTCTATAGAGTACTTCTAACATTACTTGTGTGCGATCAATATCCGTTTTACATCCGTATCCGTTTTTTGAAGATATGATAAGATAGTTTTAATATCCGTCAATATCCGTATCCATATTCGTATTAAAAAACGGATAAGGATATGGTAATACCTATATCCGTATCCGTATCCGTATCCGACCGTTTGCATCCCTATTTGTAAGCATTAGAATTTAGATGCGAGATTATTTTTGCTAGACTTGTGTCGGTCTTGGAGCTCTGCGATCTACTAGATCTGATCGGTTAAAATTAATCATTCCACGGCTTCAAATCAGTCCAGCAGATCTGATCGGTTCAATTCGATTGGAGAACTAGACTCGTCTCGGGTCTGATCGTCCTATTATCCGATGGGTACGCATGTGTGCATGCGTGCGTGTGCACGTATGATGCATGTGCGTGTGTGCATGCGTGTGCATGTGTACGTGTGCGTGGACATGTACGTGTGCATGTGATTTAGCATGCAGTTCTGACTATAGGCAACTTATTGCTCTACATATCAACATGTGTGATGATTATTACAATAATATTACTTTAAAAGTTATATGTACACTTCTACTTTACAAATAAATGTATATTTCTACTTTATTGATTGACTTAACAATGTTAAAAATCTTACTTTTTATAAAAAAAAATCAAGTTTAGAGTATTTTCCCATATTTTCAACGATTTCTACCTTTGATTAAGAAAAAGTGAGGTAGGAGCAAGAGTCGTCGAGGGCCAAACGAGTGGAATGAAATGCGACGACAACCAGATAAGAGAGGGGTGTTGAGTTTTCATTCCAAATTATAAGAAAATTAAATTCTCACAAAAATCTTTTAAATTTCTCTTTTTGGACTTGGCAAAGCGAAGTCGAAATGTAAAATTTAAAACCTTCATTATATACAATTTGAATGACAGATACTAGCATTGAATTATCAAATCTCCTCCAAGTGTATTAAAAAACTCGGAAAAAAATATAAAAAAAATACCAGAGGAGCCAAGTGAGCTCCCCACAACCACACATTTAACCCATGAGTTTACCATTAGTGGGGATTCTCCACTGTTTCTTGAAGGAGGGCACCGACTATGGTGTTGCTACTTTTCCAAAAGGGCCACTTTAAATAAGATTGGGAAGAATATAGACCGGCAATTAGATTTGGATCCACGAATAGTGGCCAAATTAATGTCGATAATACGAGGTCACCAGACACCTTGCTCTACCTGCTCCTATAAGAACAACGGATCTGCAAATTCTTCTCCTCCATTTGTGGTTGGATCCATTTATTATTCTTTGGGAAGCCGAAAGGAATGATTGTCTGGCTAAGGCCTTGGCGACTTTGAAGGGAAGTGCATAACAGATAAGTTTTAAACCCCATTCAATCCGATCCGTTACAACGTATAAATATAAACGAGGATTAATTCCAGAAGAGATTCAGCGCAGTATTCTCGAAATCCAAAACACCTTGAACCAAAAAACATAACATTAGGAACACAATACACTAATACACCAAAATCATACAATTCACGACCCCTTCACATCTACGCCCGCTCGCCACGGATCCTCCTGGCGAGCTGGATGTCCTTGGGCATGATGGTCACCCTCTTGGCGTGGATCGCGCACAGATTCGTGTCCTCGAAGAGACCCACCAAGTACGCCTCCGCCGCTTCCTGCAGAGCCGCGACGGCTGAGCTCTGGAACCTAAGGTCGGTCTTGAAGTCCTGCGCGATCTCCCTCACGAGCCTCTGAAAGGGGAGCTTCCTGATCAGAAGCTCCGTGCTCTTCTGGTACTTGCGGATCTCACGGAGGGCGACAGTGCCGGGACGGAATCGGTGGGGCTTCTTCACGCCGCCGGTGGCAGGGGCGGATTTGCGTGCAGCCTTGGTAGCGAGCTGCTTCCTCGGGGCCTTGCCGCCGGTGGACTTGCGAGCAGTCTGCTTGGTACGCGCCATTGGAGAGAAGAGAGGTGGAAGGATTAGGGTTTGAGATCCGGATGAGGAGAAGGAGACGATGGAGATTAAAGTAGGAAGGCGCGTGGGTATTTGAAGGGGAAGTGGATGGCGGGAATGTGAACGAAAGGTTATGAGGGGTGTGGAGGGCCGTAGGATGATTACTTTGGGGAGGGGAAGGAACGGGTCGGATTGCGTGAGAGGGGTCGACGCAGATCGCGATCCGTGGCTCCTTGTTGGTGGCAAATCGAAGCTCGAAAACTTTTGTGTGTGAGAAATTAGAAGTATTTTTAATCCATAATGTCCGTAAGGTCGGAGAGTTGTTATGACTTATGATTGTTGGTTTGATTGACTATTAAAAAATAAAAGTTACTGATTTACATTGATCGAATATCAGCTAAGATTTGTTTATCTAACTGAACCAGATGATGTTAAGATTTTTAAAAATAATAAAATTGTATAGAATTCTTAAATTTATGAAAATAAGTCCTTTGATATGAATCGGATACATAGAGCAACGCGTGTGGTATAATGTGAGGAATCTTTACCGATGCTCTAATAAACCGTAGCGGAGTATATTTAACAGTGATGCATATCTGATATATTTACATAAATTTATATTTGAAAGAGAGCCGATGGTTTCACCAACTACCGATGATACGGTTTAAATATCTGAAGGTGATGGTGTTATGTGCAGATGCCCTCTAATACCAATACGCGACGATGGTTTGTAAACCACCACCTAAATCGAAAATTGTCAATGCTCTATTGTTGTTATCTAAGCACTGCCACACAAATTCCCATTTTCTGATTCTCCATGAACTGATGCTTTTAAAATCTCCTACACACTACTTAATAATAGTTTAACTCTTTAATGTGTTTACATAATACAATCATTTGCTACATGGAATTTAAATATAATAGTTAAAATGTTTACATAAAATAATATGTTTAACTCTACAATTTGTGTCAGACCTCCTACACTCTCCATATAGTTTTGATGGATAAATACAATGTTGGTAACCAGCATTAATTAATATCTTCACCAATCACTAGTACATGCATTTCATTATTGCTAATTTGGAAGTGATGTCTACTCTGAAATTGATCAAGACTTTTGCTAGTTATCTGTTGTTAGTACAATGTTAGTCTTGATCAGTTCTTTTGAAGTTTTAGTATGTTGTTTTCTTGATGCATTTAGCTTCTATAAAGAGTTGGAAAATGATAAGGCTGCATGTACACCTCTTACGTGGCGGACTTTCATTTAACGAAATCTATTTAGGGATGCAAACGGATACGGATATATCTGTATCCGATCCGTCACCATATCCGTTTTATACAAATTTTGACATTCGTATCCGTATCCATTTTAAAATGGATACATATATGGATATTATTTTGATATCCGCAAACATCCGTATTCCGTATATCTGTTTTCGTATATAAATATAGTCAAAGATTTATTTTTAACCACATATAATATAATTCTTTACTCCTTCTACCATATTTTATATATTTTATGATACAGACACATTTAGTAAATTAATATCATGTGTTTTCCATCCGATTCTTATATATTTAAGTCTATTTTATAGAGTATTTCTAACATTACTTGTGTGCGATCAGTATCGGTTTTAGATCTGTATCCGTTTTTTAAAGATATGGTAAGATAGTTTTAATATCTCGTCAATATCCGTATATGTATCCATATTCGTAATAAAAAACCGATAAGGATATGATAATACCTATATCCGTATCCGACCGTTTGCATCCCTAAGTCCATAACCGTAGCTAACCATGAGCTTGAGGAGGGGTGGAACCTACAACGGGCCATGTTTCCTTTATTGATCACTTTAAATTTTGTAATATAAATTGCATGTTCTTAGAGGATATGTCACGTCTCGGACCTCGAAACATGGGAAAAGTTGCGGAAGCATCTCAAATACGATGAATTTTTTTTCGAGTCCCGGAACGAGACAAAAACTCAATAAATCATAATTAACATTCAGAGTGCCAAACATGATGGAAGAATAAAGGAACATAACCAATAAATAAAAGACTTATCAAGTCTGCATTACAAAATGAAAATAAATAACTCTATCAATAACTCTCGTACATTAATCTTAATGAATTAGGATAAAGCAACGACTCCTTAATCTAGTTGAGCAACCCAACCTCGTCCTCCGTTAAGTTGCAAGGTTATAAATCAATATTAGTTAAACGAATTTGACTAAGTATGCACCAATAATTTATGAGACATACCATCATAACCATGTACAATGAGTAAAAAAATTATGATGACAATTCCATATAATAAGAATTATAAATCAACAAATAAACAATGAACTATAAAAGACTTTTCAATTATGCCCATCATTATGGGATAACAGTGGCAATTCAATCAATTTCCTTGAATATCACAAATTTTGTGACCATAATATCAATATCCATATCTATATAAATCAATACCATTTGCCGACACCGGGCAGCCCGAGCTTGGATAGAAGCCACCCCATTCCCTTAAATCAAAATTTTAAACTGAAACAAATATCAATACGAGGCCTCCTATCCAAACTCCAATGCAATGAACATCAGTACTGAGTCAACCGCCGTAGCGGTAAATTGTTTGGAAGTAGTGTAGGATTACCCGCCTACAACGGTTAATTGGCGGAATTAACCGTCCGCGCGGCACCCGGCCAGGTCAAAGCCTCTAATGGGCCAACAATGAACAATGTCTACTCCCTCACAATAATGATGGTGCCAAAAATAATAATTAGTTTTCAATAAAAATATCTGGACAAAGAAAATTGCAAATTAATCTATATATAAAAAGACAATAATGTATCTATCTCTGCAACATTTAACAACTAATCCGTAGATAGGTATTAATGGTAAATATCAAATTTGCATCTGATTAGAAAGAGTTTTATCACAGAGATATCATCAAAGTATTTCAACAAGATAAAAAACAACATTCCGATCTCTAATAAAATCAAATATGGGGTATAAATAATAACGGTATGTGACATACATTAATGTACATTCCTTAATAAGGAACCAATGTAAATCGATCCGTATGGTTCTTCGTACTCGGAATCAAGTGCCACCTAAAAAGAAAATGCTTCTCAATACACACCTTGTCCTAAAACATAATCTCCCTAACCAATACCAAATCGTCAAAGTTTTTTTAGGGCATAATATGTTTTGATCATTTGAGTTTTATCCAAAATATCATTAATGATCATTCACTCGAATCTTCTCAAATGCTACTATTTAATAAGTCTTTATTTTGCATTCTTACATATATAAGAGTAGATCCAAAAATTGTCATTATTTAATATACACATATATATATATATTAAACTTACTTAATAGGATATCACCCTCCTGTAATAGGAGTTTGAAAAGAAAGAACATCTAATATAAATTCTATAATTCCTAATCGTAAATATTTTTGTTTCTAGAAGTTTAAAAAAAATATAAACTTTTGGTTTCTTGTTATATGGTCAGGAAAAGATACAAAGAGATGTATAATTCGATTTTTTTTAAAGTAGGACATGCATACATGCTCACCGAAGAAATCACAATGGAGGAAAAAAAACATGAGTACATAGACAATTCAAAGTTTCAAATAATTCATAGCATGACATCTTGTACTTGTGTAAAGTAATTAGAAGTTATCACGCCAACGTCGACTCTAACCGGTACATTAAAAAAAGAGAGAGAAAATTTACCGGGATAAATGTTTCTAACGTTGCCCCTTATCGAATACAAATCTTCGACGGCCTGAATCGTCGAACTTTGCAAAGAAACACAAGCGTTCTCGACACAAGGGAATTGGATGGTGAGGAGCAAAGTAAAGAATGATGAGGATAGGTTATGCCGTGAAGAGTAGGAGTCCGCAATGAGATGAGGGTTAAAAAGACATGAATGTTGTACATAATATTATGAGATAATGGAGATAATGGCCGTAATTAGGAAAAAATTAAAAAATATCGTTTATCATCTTGAACTCGGTCAAACCACACGTTAATCTTAATCCGTTGCAACTCTTATCTTTTGTTTTATTATATTTTTTTTGATAACTAACGTTAGGTTATTATATACTTGATATATCTATTATTAGTTTATTTTGACATTTCCATTATTTTCTTTTTTTTATAAAGACCTTTGGGGTATATATATATTATATAAAACCCTCTTATACTCATTCTCGGTTTTTTTTATATGTTTATATAATACATCCTATATATCACTCCATTTATTTCCTATATTAAAATTTTTTATTTTTGCACAATGCCCTCTTAAAAAACGGATATTACAGGATGAGAAGGAGGGGTGCAACTACTTCTGATATTCATATTTCGAAGGTCGATTGCTCCGAGCGTCGTGTCACATGGACACCAATAATGGATGAGTGCCTCCTGCTCCTTTTTAAGCATCACTTCAACATAGGTGATTGGGTTGGTGGGACCTTCAACCCCCTGCTTGGTAGAGCAGTACATCACATTCTAACATGCAGATATGGAAGACCTTTGACAAGCCCAAGCTCAACAGTAGGTGGTAAAACATAAAGAAAGAATACAACTTTGTTGAATGACGATGCTTGGTTGATGGTAAACTTTATTGAATTTCATGTCACAATTAGATTGGAGAGATATGACAAACATCTCATATATGGCACTCGTTTCAAATCAGTAAGGTGTTCTAGGTCAACAAGAGGAAGACATTTTCCCATTGCAACCTCATCGATGCCATGATCAGTGAGAGTGAAGCCAGGAGTACATATGCATTCTCGTTGTAGACCATGCAGCATGGGTCCTTTGCAACTTTCTTCAAAGGAGACTCCTCTACGCAGCATATTTTCAAGATCTCGTTTCTTTTTAAAATTATAAATTTTCAACATCATATATGTTATAAGTTTATGTAAAATTTGAGTTTCAATTCATAAACATTTCTAATAGCGTTAATAAAAGGAATTTTAGGCATAACTATCTATACTTTCATTAATACACATCAAACCTTAAATAATTCCAAATTATTCGTAGAACTTCGAGCAGTTGTTAACGACTGATGACAAAACCCTGACTTAGCTTCAATCTATTTTTCTGTTAAAAGTGACTAGAAATATTAAATATTTATATTATATATTTACAATTAGTGCAAGCATTCGCCACCGCATTCTATTATGGGTCTTGCTGACCCATAAGTTGTTTGTTAAATTCATATTTAAAAAATAGAAGCATATGTACCTATGACAAAACACAATAAAAATCATTAAAAAAGTAACAAACACCGACAATAAGTCATAATTTTTGACAACAAACCTTTTGAGTAAACAATCCAACCCAAAGTCATTAGGGGACGTTCGTTTAGAGTTTTGTCCTCACTTTGAATGGATTACCTTTAAAATCCATATATTTAACCCTTTAGTAGAGCTAACTCTCTCTCCATTAAAAAATATATTATATATTATGCCATCTAAAAATAATAAAATACTCAACTTACTCACTATGTCAAACTTTAATACAATCAAATCACAACAACTATACATTTTTTTAAAATTCAATACAATTATATCATAAAACCTATCCACTTTTTCAAATTTTAATACAATTACATCACACAAACCCATAACTGTAAAACTACCAACCAAACACTAAAATACAAAAATGAATTATCATATATCAAATAAGAATGAAATAAGATGGAATAATAAGAAATAATCGTACCATTGGAAACCGTTTCAAAAAGAGAATTGAACTCTTATTGCAGAACCTATTCTCCAAACAAACATGCCCTTAAGGCATGTTCATTTAGACAATAGGTCCTAAAATAAGGAACTTATTCTCCTTCCGACATGGTTTCCCGCGATACGATTATTCCTCCTTATTCCATCTTATTTCACTCTTATTCCTATTTTATCCCACCTTACTTACCTTTATTTCATCTTATTCTCTTTACTATCCTCCAACCGAACAAAGATTAGATCCTTATTCTCCATACTTATTCCTGCTTATCCTAAAACCGAACAAGCCCTTAGGTCTTGTTTGGTTGGAGAATAGGCTCTTGAATAAGAAGCCAATTCCCTTCCCGACACGAATTTCACTCTTATTCCTATCTTTATCCCACCTTACCTATCTTTATTTCACCTTATTCTCATTATTGCTATCCTCCAGCTGAACAAAGAATAGATCATTATTTTCCTTATTCAACATCATTATTCCTGCTTATTCCCGAACCAAACTAATGTAAGTGCAACACAATAAAAACCACTTGATCTCACCTATAAAAAATGAAATTTCTATTTCCCTTAAAAAGAATCCTTCTGAACCCTATAGCTCCCAAGCATATGAAGCATTCACTTCATCCAGATCGTCTTAGCAAATTGTTTTCATTCGCGTTACTCCTGGAATACAGAGATTTGTATAGCTATTCTTATTATAAACATCTGGAAAACCCCTAATGCTTGTAACAACCTTCGGCTGGGAATCTGATCCTTTCTTATCACTTTCACAATAAAACTGCTCGGAACATTAGTTCATCGCAAACCTGAAGACAGGAGAGAGAGAGAGAGAGAGAGAGAGAGAGATCCAGTCTAGTTTATGTTTAACGCATTTTGATATGTGATATGAATTACAGGAATGTGATTATATATCAAGAGCATTGATTTTATTGACGGCGGATAAGATCACATCTCGTAAAAGGTCTTATTTAATCTTTGCTCGCAGAACGGCATATACACTTGTATTGAACAGAAAAGGGAATGAAGTCTAGGACAGGTTTTTAGACATAAACCAACATTTTTAGCCACCAAAATGTTCGACCCATCAAAAAAATAAGAAAGATCGCCAAGATCAATTAACCACAAATCGTCCTACTAAATTCAATCGAAACCAATGAACCAAAACATAGATCTTGCAAGAAAACGAAAATGGGCATTGATTAAGGCTAATATTTTAGAGGCGGGAACACCATCATCCATACACCCACCGCAAACAAGAGGCTCACGCCCTCTCGCCGCGGATCCTCCTGGCGAGCTGGATATCTTTGGGCATGATGGTCACCCTCTTGGCATGGATCGCGCACAGATTCGTGTCCTCGAAGAGACCTACCAAGTACGCCTCCGCCGCCTCCTGCAGAGCCGCAACAGCGGAGCTCTGAAACCTGAGGTCGGTCTTGAAGTCCTGCGCGATCTCCCTCACGAGCCTCTGGAAGGGGAGCTTCCTGATCAGGAGCTCCGTGCTCTTCTGGTACTTGCGGATCTCACGGAGGGCAACGGTGCCGGGACGGAAGCGGTGGGGTTTCTTCACGCCGCCGGTGGCCGGGGCCGACTTGCGGGCGGCCTTGGTGGCGAGCTGCTTCCTCGGGGCCTTGCCGCCAGTGGACTTGCGGGCGGTCTGCTTGGTACGCGCCATTGGAGAGGAGAAGGGAGGTCGAGGGATTAGGGTTAGGATTTCGGATTTCGGGGAAGAGATGGAGATGGAAGGTGGAATGGGCGTGGGTATTTGAAGGGGAAGTGGAAGAGCGTGGCGGGAATGTGAAAGTAGGAGGAGAAGGGTTTGGATAGCCGTAGGATGATTACTTCGGGGAGGGAAAACAACGGGTGGGATTGCGGGAGAGGGCTAGACGCGGATCGCCATCCGTGGCTCCTTGTTGATAGCGAATAAAAATTTGGAACTCCTGTGATTGTGGGGCGAGAAATAATGGATAGTTTCACTCCGTAATCTGCCGTTCCCGTTAAATAGCGTTCAGTTTGTGGGGTAACTTTTTCTCTCATGTGACCTCACTTTGTTTCTTTTTAAAAAAAATAAATAAATAAATTTACATCGTCAATTCTATCAATAAATAATATATTATATCATCTTTCATATAAAAATTATAAATTACTTCACTTATACTCAATTTTTTAAACTTTAATACAATCAAATCAGAATAACTACTTACTTTTTTCAAAAATCCAATACAATCATATCATGACAAACACACTTCTAACTCACCCACAGTTTAACTCTCTAACCAAACACCAAAACTCAAAAACGGGTTACCCCCTACCAGTTTAACACGCCTTAACCCATGTACGAAACGCACCCTTAGAGGACCCTTCTGGGTTCTACTTTTTGTTTTTTAAAAAATAAATCAATTCTCCATTATCAATTCTATCAAAAAATAATATATTATATCATAATATTATATAAAAATTATAAACTATCTCACTTACTCATTTTCCAAACTTCAATACAATAACATCAAAATAACTACTCATTTTTTCAAATTCAATATAATCATATCACAACAAACTCATTTCAAACTCACCCTCAGTTTAACCCTTTTATTCAAACACTAAAACACAAAAACGGGTTACCTCCTACCAGTTTAACTCACATTAACCCACATGTCAAACACACCTTACAGTATATCAAGAGCCGTCGATTAGACATTGTTCACAACTCTGCATTTATTTTTGATGTTTTGGAGTTAAATAGAATTATCAAAGGAATTATTTAGGTCACGTAAGGTTTGTGGATTAATAAACTCTGATAATTTAGGATGATTATCTTTAATTCAAGGACTTATTTCCTTGTCATGTGATCATATTTACCTTGATACTTCTTGATTGTTCTATTTTACCCTTGTGAGTTTTGGATTTTCATTATTTAAATTTAATTAGGAATGGCAGTTGAGAAATAGTAACAGCCTTTAAAGTTATTTGGAATAGAAACGGTATATGGATATACATTTAATATTATATACATTTTTTATCAGTATATACGTTTGATATATAGTTAATATTACATAAATTCTATTTTGTTACAATTATATCTACGATATACAGATCAGCTCAACTATAAGTATCCAAAGGGTGTGTTCGGTTCGGGAATAAGAAGGAATAAGGATGTGGAATAAGGAGAATAAAGGTCTATTCTTCGTCCGGCTGGAGGATAGGAATAAAGAGAATAATATGAAATAAAGGTAGGTAAGGTAGGATAAAGATAGGAATAAGAGTGAAATAAGATGGAATAATGTGAAATAATCGTACCACTGAAAACCGTATCGGAAGGAGAATTGACCCCTTATTCCAATGCATGTTCTTTAACCAAACAGGGCCAAAGGGAGTTCTTTCCTCAACACTTCATTTTTTGTCATATTTATCTTCCCCCTTGCATCAGCATAAAGAAGAGGAAGGTGATCGCACTGTTGGATTGTCATGCCCAATTTCTTATTTCAATTACATAAATATGCTTTTGCTGATGGTCTTGAGACCCCAAATAGTATCGTATATTTGGGTGCGGCGGCACCTGTTTGTTACACCTCTACCCTCTGCTTCATTAACTTAACATGTGATATGCTGCTGGTCACTCAAACTTTGATTCATGGACGTGTATCCATGTTGCACAACAAAAAAACTATGTGAGTTTAAAGGCAGTTAGAAAGGTAAGATCACACATGGTCGTTTTGTCGTCTCTTCTCCCAAGCAATGCACATTCGGGACAAATGTTTTTATTATCTGTCCTTGCAAAAGAATCTCCATTCTCGTAGTGCAGCTCCTTTGTTGTACAACATATTCTGGTGTACAAGTAGAGCCGCTCGATCAAGATCGAGCAATTTACACGAAATTCAAGTTTTGGTGGCCCTTTGCGTGTGAATCATGCAATCTTGATCGAGCGACTCTACTTGTACGACGGAGGAAAACAATTTGTAACTTTCAAGGGGATAATATTAGGCATTGTTTATCCAAAGATCGAGCTCTAGCTTATTATGAGATTATTGCAGTCGATCTATTTTAAGGGTTTTGATTTATTTAGAATATTAAATAATAATTTAACTTTTGGAATTTATTTCATAAATAAATTACAATACCATGAAAATAATTAAAACTTGTAAATAATTTGTACTATAAATAGTATGTACAGAATAAATTCAGCAACCCAGAAACCTCATTGTCATTATGTCAAAAATTGATTTTTTTTTGCAGGAGGATTCCATTTTTTATGAAACTACCTTCATTACTTCGAGAATTTTATATCTTGATCTTTAAAGTAGAGTGAAATCGAAGTTCATATGGTGAAGTTATGATGTTCATAAATTGAAAATTTGATAATTTGATATTTTGATTTCTTGACATATATACAAGTTTTTATTTTTATTTATTTTTATATTTTTTTATATATTTTTATATATTCTTATATACAAGATGGTGAAGAGTTTGGAGGAAATATTATATAAAAATTAAATACAATTATGTGAATATTGTACATATAATAAATGAGTATACTTTAATGTGTTATGTACATAGTCATTTATTTTCTTTTTTTTCCTTTCTAACGCATAAAACGAGATTTAATTTTATGAAAGTTATTTTATAAAAACGAACAGTAGTATAATTACATGTATTTGTTATGGATTTTCATACAAAATGCGACATAAACATTATTGAATCACAAACTCATCAACCCATATACTTAAACTTTGCTAGACCCTTAGCAAACACTTATTCGAAGAATAAGAAAAAAGGAAGTTAGAATGAATTTATTTTCCTAAACCAATTTGTGAAAATAAACGAAGGACATAGAATGATCGAGCCTTAGAATAAGCATTTTGTCTGAATCTTAACTAAGATTATTATTTTAGTCTTAATAGTTCTCAAGTTCCACAAATCCTTATTCAGGTTCACCTCAATAGCCAGCTCAGATCCACTCGTCCATCACGCTAATCTCTTTCAACCTTGATGTCAATTTGTACTATGTGTGAAATGTATTAGCTCTCCCTGCTTAAGGATTGCTCGATCCTCGAGGAGGGGGATATTCCCTTACAAGTTCAGGTACATGCTAGTTCAAAATGAATGGGAGGAGAAGTAAGAAGAAGTAAAAGAAAACTGAAGCGTGGTCGGTGTCGTCACATCTTCTTGTGAAACTTGGCCCGTGTAGCCAAGTCTCCACCAAAATATGTAGGTTGTATGAAGTTTGGATAATTTTTTGTCAACAACGTGCTTCACAAAAATTTTCTCGACGAATATTGAATCTTTTGTTTCACCCATGTTTTAGGGTAGTAGAAATAATTGTGTTGCATTCTTGTGTACTCGACGTATATAAAATCTTTTTTTCACCCATATTTTGGTGTCTTGGAAAAATTACGCTAGTAGACCATTCCTCATCCGAAGCTTTATTTCAACCCCACATTTACTGTCTTTAGACGTCTGCGCCACTAGACATGGATGAAAATGCACCACTAAAATGAACCTTCCGTCTCAACCTTATGCAAGTCGAGATAACTGTAGAGTGTATGAGTTCAAAATTGATCCAGTGTTGAAGGGAAAAACAGATGACACTAAGTGTCTTACTAAAGCAAATTTAAGTTGAATTCTAAACATCGTCCTATGGAACCCAAAGATTAATGTCAACGACATGAAAAGTCTAAATTCCAGTTCCTAACTAGGCTCATTACAATTTAGGACAAAAGTCATGATCAAGATCCACTCTTTGGACTATTCTCAAAATTTAGTTATAGAAATCAAACTTATTCTAAAAAATATGAATGCAAATCCAACAGTATTTTTTGTAAGGTAAATTTTCTAATTTCTATTAATCTTGTGGATTTTAAAGATTTTTCATCTTTATGGATTTTAGGACTTTTTTATGAGTTTTATATTTTATCAATGTATTATAAATAACCATATTTCACACAAATTTAAAAGACAAGTTATCAGTAATTTATTTTGGATTAAATAAATAATGTATTTTACAACTTTTAACTATGAAAATGTTAAAGAATAAGTTATGTTTACACATTTTACTTAAATATGATTTTAAACTAAGTATTATACACTTTTAAATACACCTTTTAAATACTAATTTTAAATAAGGATTTAAACAGTAATTTTACATATATTTATTAATTTACCAAACTTTTATAAATAATTAATAAATAGATTTTAAATAAATCTTACCCATGCCTACTTTTATGGATTATATATCAATACATAAAAGTATGAGTTATAGATAAAAGTATATACAAAATGTGTATAGACACCCCTGATACCTAGCTTGTGCTATATCCTCAAACAAAAAGAGAAAAAAGAGGGTATAACTCGTGCTAAGTTAAAGTGGGTGAAAAGAAGGAATGAATAAGAAGTCAGTCACCCCCCTTATACTTACAATCAGATCATCATAAGTATAGAGGAAGACAAAAAATGAAGTGACTGAAGGTAAGAATTGAACGGACAAAAGAATAAAGAAAGGAAACAAATTCAAGGGGATCACTCAGCTCCCCTTGTATTTAGGTTCATGTATCTTAAGTATATAAAAGAATGTTATAAAAATGGGGGATAAGTGATAGATGTGAAAGAACGTACAAACAAGAAAATTAAAAAGAATAAAATAAGAAAATGGAAAATCAACGAAAATAATCTATCCCTCGATACTTAGGATCTTGCATCCTAAGTATAAAGACAAGCAAAAATGGGGACGATTGGTATCTAAGAAGCATGTACAAGTAGCATGTGCTCAAAAAACAAAAGGTCTCAAGGTCTCCATACATGACATAATGAAGAGAAAAGTAGTCACGTGTGTCGTACAGTGTAGAGCACCTCAAAATGGATCATACGGTATAATCTATTGACAAAGTGTGAATCAGTCCTTGGTTAATTGAGTGTCTACGCCTCTGTAAGTGGATGTTGTATATGAAATCGATCTCTCTACCATAGTAAATGTATCTGGAGTCAAGCTGCAGAAAGTGTCAATACGTGTGTCTATCACACCATCTGACTCTCTACAGTGCTCATACTCAGAAGGACTAGAACTAAACAACTTTAATAAGTAATAGTCTGGATCTAGATCACCTGAAGTGAAAGAATTAAGCAAACTCTCTAAAATGCATGCAATAAGCTCATCATTTTGCTGCTCCATCCGACGAGTCTCTATGGTAGTGTAAAAGTTGCCCTCGGGAGTGTTGCCAACTGTAGTGCCTAACCCATCGTCTGTTAGGATATCACAGGTCTTAATCTGATACCTCTCAAGGATGTTGCAACAAACCACATCCATGTAATTGCAACTGACTAAAGAACTCGATACATCTAAGTTGTGTGTCGATGCGGCACTAGAAATGGATGATTCTATTACCATCTTAATATGTACATTCTCGCCCTTGACGTGAAAAGATACCGTCCCATTATCATAATCAAAGAGAACTTCATGATATGTAAGAAAGGCCTCCTAAGAACGATCGGGGTAAGGTGCAACTGTACAGGGCAATCCATGTCTAGGACAATGAAGTCCATCAGGAATTGTAGACCTCGCACAGTCGCGATAATATTCCTCTAAGCGCCCTAGGCGTCTTTACTGATCGACCAATAAATTGAAGGATCGTGTGTGATTTGTGAAGAGGACCTAACTCATGTTTATCAAGTAATGAAGATGGTAACAAATTAATGGAGGAACCATTATTTAGGAGAGTGTGATCGAATGTTGTATTGGAAATCTAACATTTGACATAATGAGCACATGGATCTTTCTACTTCTTGGGTAACTTAATCTGACTTGCACAAAACGAGGCCTTGGTAAAGATATACTTCTTAGTACGTGACTTCTTTTCCACACGTATTATACATCTATTCTTCAACTGCAGCTTAAATGTAGGAAAATGACCCAAGTCATTATGGAGCGGTATTTTAAAAAAGATGTGATCTTTAATCAATCTCCCAGTTTCTGGAGTCACATCATTCTTTTGGTTTTTTTCCTTTCCTTTATCAAATAAAACATTGGGAAAATGAACAATTTCATGAAAAACAAAGTCTCATTTTTATTCATCTCTTCGGAATCGTAATTTACATTGAGAGTATTGGAATTATGCACAAAACTCTCAGACATAGGAGAAGAAACTTCTTCAGGAGTACTACATGGGTTGGCATGGTATAAACATCAGAGTCATCTATGTCCATGTCTATCATCTCAGCATTGCTCCCATCTCCAGCGTCATCATGGTGATCCTCCTCAGCATCATAATGTGACTATTCATGCATGGATTGTCGCTCCTTATCATGTACGACTCCCTTCTCATCTAGATCATGTATTGGTGGCTGTCTATCACTCCTGAAACGAATGTAGTTAGCTAAAAATTCAAGAAAAAAAATCGAGGTGTATGTTGGCTATGTATCTAAATCTTAGCCACCTTCTCCACCGAATCACTCATATATTAAGGTAATGAAAAAAGGTTCTCTGGCTCTTGCAACTTCTGCAGCTCATGAACTTGCTTCCGAATTACATCGACTGCACAAAATTTCTCACAAATCATTCCCACGTCAACATATCATGAATCAGACTCATTGATGTTGGCCACCTTATGACGATCTCGATGATGTGGTGGTTGTGTAGTCTTCTGATATGCACGAAAGGAATCAATGACTATGGAGTTCTCGGTCATCCCTTCATAGATGGTCCAAACTAACTTGACATTTTTGTTTAAATAGCTACCCCACATGCAACTCTAACCAATCATTAAATGTCAGCATGTATCCTCCAAAGAAAAATTTGGACTAGCACCTTCAGTGGAATCTCATGATCAGGGCATTTTGCTATCATATATTTGAAGCGCTCCAATGCATTAGAGAAAGACTCATGAGAGCGCTCCATGAAATTCAAATCTGGCTCCTCATCGTAACGATTTTTTCAAGAGGAAATATTTATGCAAGAATGTACATTTAAGATCCTTCCAAGTAGATATCTCTCTCCCTAAATGATTCGGCCCTTAGAGCACCTTATCTACGAAGGCAAAGAGGAAGATTTAAGGCGCACAACCTCATACATAACATTTTGATAACTAGTCATCCTACAAATCATCTCGAGCTGTTTGTAAAAAGGTAAATAGATTCTTGGTAGTGTTCATGTAGAACTTGGGAAGAAGTGATATGAATGATGGTCTAATATCACATGGTCCCTAATTTGGTGGTAAATGAATCCAATGTTGTAGCTTACTTGCTATAGGGTTATACTCATCACATAATGTGGATATAGGAACAACTATAGATGATGGGCTCCCTCCTCCGGCTCTTAATGTTGCAATCTCTGCTCTGGGCTCTTCTTGGACTCTAAACTACTCCCTAAGTTGTGTACTCATCGGCTCTAATGTGTCTAAAATCTCTGCAATAACATCTGGTCATGTATATGATTTCCCATTAGTCGTTATGTCCTCAACTGGTGCTTTCTCCCTTGCTACCATGTTGTCTCTCAACTCTTCTAGAAAGGAAAAATTCTTGTAAGCATCGAGTGAAAAATGTGTAGGAGAAAAAGAAATGTCAAGGTGAGGGTATTCCTCGACTAAAGGGCTAGGAGGCGAGGTAGTCTGGGTTTGACCCACCTCGTGACTAGGTGAAATTGACTCAGGAAGAGGATCATCCCAAGCCTGTGAAAGACATACGTATCACGGTGGAGGAACAATGGCATGTAAAGTCCGAGCATAAAGACCGTCGATACATCATCTTCGACGTTAAAAGATACGAGATATGAGCACGATGTCGATCCAAATGATAGGATGAAGGTGTGTCAACCGCATAGTCACGCACACATCACAAACAAACACAATGATAACCTACAATTCACCAACTTCACACAGTGACGACCGCAAGAGTTTGGTCATTTATCTGTTCAATTTCAAAGTTAGGTGATTCAAGTAGTTATTTAAAGCAGACTCACAAGTGGCATTGTGATGACCAGAAAAATCACCAAGACTCGGGTGAATAAAAATAGAGCTAGGGTCGTTGCGACCTGAGTCTCGGAAATCAATCAGTCAATCAAGAAAAATGTGAGATCAGAGCACCAAACAGAGATAAAAATCAAATAAAATCAATAGTGGTCCTAGCTATTAGATTAGCCTGGTATAGCGACCAGGATCGGACTCAGGGAGCACGTGATGGCCTTGCGGCCTACGAAGTAGTCTAAAAGAATAAAATATAAATAAATAAATTTTTCGGGTGGGTTTTTAATAATTTTCAATTTTTTTGGATTTTTAAATAATAAGGAAAATAAGAAAGTCAAGGAAACAAGCAACTTCACACAATTATTCAACTACTCAAGATTCATCCAAAAATTCAAACAAAAATGTTTTTATGTTTTTTATATTTTTCTATGTATTTGGTTAGATTTTTGGGGTTTTTCTGATTTTTATGGAATTTTATAAAAATGAAACAAGACTGAAAATACAAGACACTGTCCAGTCAGACTTGGAGGACTAAAATAAAATAAATTATGGTCCTATCAAGGTCTGAAGGTAATTTTCCTGTAAAGTGTAAATACAAGGAAAAATTAGGAACTAAATTTATTAATTTTTGAATCTTCAATTATTTATTAGAATTTTTATAAATTTTTCAATGTTTTTCAATTTTTATATTTTCTATCTGTCCAAAAATGACCAAACTTGGTCAGAAAATCAAACACAGCAAAACACACTAAATCTAATTTTTTGTAATTTTTGAAGATGTTTTAATATTTTTTGTGAATTTCAAAACTGAACAGTAAGAAAAATTGATGTTTTTGAATTTTTAGAAATAACAAAAATGCTCAAAAATGTACCAAATTTTTAGTAAAAATTTTACACAGTAGCAGGAGCCATGTGTCCAATTTTCGCGAAATCTGGACTTGATTTGATATTTTATTAAAATCAAACAACAAGGCACAATGCATAGGGACCTAAATGCAAGAAAAGTAAGTTCCAGGGGCCTATTCAGAACATGTTTAAAAAACTCAGGGCCTCCGATGCAAAAATCCTACAAAACGCGTGCCAGGCACGTGGTTCAGACTCAGAAGGGCATATTTGCAAATCCTATTTATAAAATACTAAACCATAACATTCAAGAAGTGTAGGGTAGAAAATGCAAAAAGCCCAAGTCCTCACGTGTCGATGCACGTGGTCAATATACACAGGGACTATAATGCAAATACATAAAAGATAGAGGTCCACTATGCAAAATTTCCAGAATAAAAACAACTACTAAAATATTTACAGGACTGAAAAGTAAATGCAAAAATAGAAGGGGCCTAAGAGTAATTTACCCCACTTATTATCCGAGGGCTGGAGGCGTGCCACGTGGCTCATCGGACGGCTGAGGGGCGCTGCGCCTCTTCGAAGAACTCCCGCTCGGATCGGACGGCTGAGGGTCTGCCACGTATCGGATTTGACGGTGGAAGGCAGTGGCTAAACCCTCACTGGATCAACGACGCTGAAGAGGACGCGTAGGGATCGGACGGTGCTGAGTGACTGGTGCCTCTTCGTTGGATAAGCGGTCCGGATCGAGCCTCTAACTGATCGGACGATGGAGGCTCCTCGCAAACAGATGGCTCTGATCAAATCTGGGTGAGTGGGAACGATCGGACGGTGAGGAAGGATACTCCAAGAACTCGTCGCCGGCGAGTTTTGCCGGCCTCGTGCGTGCGCTGGGATCCTCCTCTGCTGCTGCTGAGGTGTAGAAAAGAATCAAATCGGTGGTCCGCAGCCAATGGACTGCTCCGATGATGGCGGGGAGCCCTGGAGAGCTCCGGCGACGGTGAAGACCTGGAGCACCTGTGCCTGAGCTGTTGGCCTCCAGATGAGGCTCTTCTGACGATCTGACCTGCACGAGAAGAAAGATGGGTCGAGGGCAAACTGCCGCGACCCGTCAAAGCGTGAAATGGATGGGAGATGCGTCGGTGTGGAGGTCCTCCGACGAGCGGCGGAGGAGGAGGACCGAAGCCCCTGCTTCGGGGCGAGTCAGGGTGGATGAGTAGGTGAAGAAGGTGCGGAGGAAAATCGTGAAGGTGGTGGTCGGGTCGGGATGGCTGATGGATGGTCGGAGTGAGCTGGTGAAAGCGGCGGGGCTACAAGAATAGTAACCTAAAATCTACGTTCTACGCTAAACTACATGCTAACTGAGCTACCTGGTGGATGCATTCGACTGGGCTGGAGCTCGGGGAGTTCCGGGGTTATTGCCTGCAAGGGGGGCGTCGGTTCCCGAGGCTGGGCGCGCTCGCGGCGGCGCACGACGACGAAACCACTGGATCAATGGTTTCCCGGCTGCCCGGGCCTCACTTCCACTCCAAATCGCACCGCTGTCACTCAGGCGAGGTGGAGGAGCTCCTTGGCTACGAGGGGGAGGACCAGAGATTCATGAAATGGCTGCCGGAGGCGAGTTTAAATATGGCTAGGGGTCCGGCTAGAGGATGGCCGGGCGAGCTTATCGGAGCTCGGATCCCTCATACCCACCCCGGGCGTGGATCTAGGATGAATAAGGATCAATCGGAGCCCGGGGTTTAAGGTTTTGGTGATCGGATCGAGTCACGATAAATCTGGGAAGTCAGGTCAAAAACTCGGATACGGACTCTGTGGTCCAGGGGGGAAGTTGACTGGGCGGTCAACATCCCTCGTGGACCAATGGGATGCGGCCACGTGTAAAAGATTTGGAAATTAGATTTAAAATAGTAAATGGCCGAACTATTCAAAACCCAAAAATGAAAAATGTTTCTTTTATTTTAACTATTTTTTGTGCTTTTTAATTATTTTTTTGAAGTAAAAATAAGGTATATACAATATAGTACTATATACATAGGTATATACAATATTGAATTTTTAAATTTTGATTTTTAATTATTTATTTTTGTACATTTTTATTCCAATTTTATATTTTATTTATTTACAAGATAAAATTTGGAGTATTTTTGTGTTTTTATTTTATTTTTATTAATTATTTACAAGGGGTAAATAAATAGGTTTATTTAGATACATATATGGTATATGTACAATGAAGGAATTGATTCTATTTTTATTTCTTTATATTTTATTTTTATTTTTATGATTTATATTTTATTTATTTACAATATGAAATATAGAATATGTACAATTTTTGATGGGATTTTAATTTATTTGTTTATAAGGATAAATAAATAGATATGTGATTCTATGTACATGGTGAATATATACAAGGAAGGGGGTTTTAATTTCTTCTTAGTTTTATCATTTTAATTTTAATTTTATATTTACAAGTATTTAAAAAGAAATAGAAACCCAATTTTGTTTTTATTTAGAGAAAAATATTTTTCTTTATTTATTTACAGATATATGTACGAGGGTGAGCTTCCTTATCTCTCTCTACTTTGGTTTTTATGCGGTCAGGCCCATGCTGAGCCCTCCCTTGGGATTAGGTTGCTCAATATTTATTCTAAATATCTTCCTCTTTTTCTTTTGTCTCTTTATTCTTTTATTTATGCACAAAATCATGCTAATTGTTTATTTTTACACAATGCATGCAATTTGATAATTATTGGTATTTACATGAATGTACATGTGTTTGGCAAAGGTTTTGTAGCTAAAATAAAAGAATAAAGAGTGATGAATGGGTATTCATCACCCCCCTATACTTAGCTTTGCTAGTCCCTTAGCAAACACTTACTTGAAAAAGAAGTGAAAAAGAGAAAGAAAAAGAAAAAGAGGAGAATATACATGGATTAGGGCTGATTATTAAACTTGCCTTCATTAAATTAAAATATGGAGCTCGATCAGATCTTTGGATTTTTAATGTGTCGGAACCTTATTTGGACTTAAGCTTAAAACTCAACAGCCTCTATGGGCAAGACTCCTCAATAAACCAAATCAGAACAAGTCTACATACGCAAACTCTAATGACCATGAATCTTTCCATGCGGTGTAAGTGATATGTAGCTCTCCACCTCATAAGTAACCAAGAAACAACCTCCCCCAACCTGGTAACTCTAACGCCTCGGTCTAGCAACTCTTTCCTCGAGAAGCGGGGTATTCCCTTCTAAGTTCAAGTGCAACCGGCTCAAGAAGAGGGGGAAGAAGAGAATGGATCATGGCCAGTGTAGCCATGTATCCTTGGGAGCTCTAACCAGTGTAGCTGAGTCTCCCGCTGCAAGCTTCATGAGATGTAACATGTATACCATAAGCTTTTGCTTTATTTGACTATATACACTCCGGTGGGGTTATTAAATTTTTAATCCGACCCACCAATTTTTTGGAGTTCTTTTATTTTTGCATTTTTTTTCATGTGCAACTATACAACATATCTACATGGTGCAGCATATATAGAAGGAGTTTTTCCTCTTGAGCCAGTAGACTATCCCTCTTTTGAAGCTTTATTGCAACCCACAACTTCTGTCTTTAGACTTCATCACCACCAGACCAAGTTGAGACGCACTTCCTTCACTAGAAGAAGAAGAGAGGTTCCGCCTAGAAGTACTACCCTCATATGCTACCCCAAGCCAAAGGAAACTGCCTCCTCACCACCTCATCCGTGGCGAGCTATGTGTAAAGTGCTGGTGTAAGTCAAGCCATTGTCTCTAAGAGTCATGCGTGTGTTGATAAGTGCTCTACTTAGGCTCATCAAGATGACATATGCTCATAGCCTAGTGAAGTCAAAGAATTAAGTCCCAATGGACCTGAAAAGCCTTAACCCTAAGCCTTATAAGGTTTCTCTTAGAATTAGGTGGATTAAGATCTTAATCAAGCTCCATTTCCCAATTTAGTTCCAGGCTAGTTTAAATGTCAACTATAATCCATGAAAAACTATACAAATATTTACAAAGATGCTATTTATAAATGTGCACTTTACAAATATTTACAATCGTGCAAAATTTTTGAAAAATGTTTGAAAACATGGATGTATGCATGAATGCGAAGTTTTGCAAAAATATTTACACAAATTTTCACAAGATTTTTGCAAACTTTTGATTTTCAAAACATTTTGGAAAAATTTTGTACTATATACATAATTTTGATATGAAAATATTTACAAATCTTTTACACAGATCATTTTACAATCATTTGTACAAAAATAATTTGTAAAATAAATCGGTATGTGCAATATGAATTTTATATGCAAGGAAGATTTTTTTAATTTTTTATGGGTTTTTTGCCATTTTTATTTATTCACACACTCACACAAAGTACGAGTTATGGCTAAAGTATATATGAAATATATACACACCCCCCCTATACTTAGCTCGCACGATGTCCTATACTTAGGATGAGGAATATCCTAAGTATAGCAAAGATAATCCTAAGCGAGACCTGAGGTGAAAACAAGAAAGGAAGAAAGAAAGACCGAACTAAGATAAAACACGTATATACAAATTAGCCTACAAATATGTTGTGGTTCTTGCGCAAAACAGAACATTGGATCAAACCAAATGGAAATAGGATTTTGGATGTAATCTAAAGAAGAGGTATCTAAACATTGTTTAGTCAGCCAAAAATTGGGTTAATTTGATCGAATTTGGCAGATGAAGTGTACATGAGAAGATGAAGGTGTCAGACCTTTAGGTCATTTCTCGAGGACCGACACTTGTCCGAGCTGATCACAACGCACTTGGTCATGATTCAAGGCAGATAAACCTTGGAATGACGTTTCCGATCTACCTTCTTCCTCGCCCGAAGATCTCCATAGTGTGTCACCACCGAGGAGTCTGTTACAAGGTCTGGAAGTTGAGGTCTTTGGAACTGAATATGGAGGGAGTTGTTTGATTTTCACCAAAGTTGGCGATTTAAATAGGATAATTGGAGGATAGTTAGGTAGATTTGGATGAAGGGCGTGGATTAAGATAGATTTGGTTAGAATATGGAATGATTAGATTGGATGTTAATGGAGATTCAAGTGCTAGAGAAATTGTCAAAGTTGGATCATTTACACGTTGAAACATAATGGTTATTGGGAACATGAATGTGGTGCTGACACGTATAGGAACCACATAATTACCAGAACAAAAAATGGTTATAAATTATATATTAAATATTAAATAATATTATTTTAAAGATATGTAAAAAATATAGATAATTAAATTATCAAAATTATGGTATATTATACATATATAGGTAATATAGATTTTATTATATGTAAATAAAATATCAACAAATATACATATAATATATTTTATAAATAACATTTTTTAAAATTTATATTTTAATAAATAAGATTCTAATTTTATATATTATTTATTTATAAAGTAACAAATATAATTTATATTATTTTTTTGGATTTTAATAATTTATTTTACATATATTAATAAATACATGTATATATAATGTAGTTCAATTTACCTATTTTAAGGGTTTTTTAATTTATTTAAAATATAAATAATAATTTTAGTTTTGGATTTTATTTTAAAATAACCCATAATATCAAGAAAACAATAAAAAAATGCTAAATTATATGTACCATAAAATAACATGTACAGAATAAATTCAGCAACCCAGAAATACCATTTTCATTAGGTCTTAAAATTGAATTTTTACAAACGGACTCCATTTTTTATGAAATAACTATTTAGAGAATTTTACATCTTGAATCTTAAAGATGAGTAGAGTCAATTGGAGTTCGTATGGTGAAGTTAGGAGGTTCGAAAGTTGAGAAATTGACAATCTAAAGTTCCGATTTCTTGGCATATATTGGATTTTTTTATTTTTATATTTTTATACACACAATCATGAATAGTTTGATAAAAATATGTACACAAGAATAGTTTAGTAAAAAATATGTATGCATGAATTAAAATAACATGTATAGAATAAATCCCTCAACCCAGAAACCCCATTATCGTTAGGTCTAAAAATTGATTTTTTGCAAACGGACTCCATTTTCTACGAAATCACTATTTAAATAATTTTATATCTTGAATTTTAAAGACGAGCAGAGTGAAATTGGAGTTCGTTTAACGAAGTTATGAGATTCGAAAGTTGAGAAATTGACAATTTGAAGTTCCAATTTCTTGGCATAAATTGGAGATTTTTTTTATTTTATATTTTATACATACAACGGTGAATAGTTTGGTAAAAAAATATGTACACAAGAATAATTTAGTCAAAATATGTATACATGAATTAAATATAATTATGTGAAGATTATACATATCATAAAAAAATATAAATTAACATGTTATGTATATAGTCAGATATTTTTTGGATTTTCTACCCTATCTCCCCCTACTTTATTGTTTGTCGACCAATTCATGTTGATTTGATCTCGGAGGTTAGGCTCTATAAATATATCTTACAACTATATTTATATTTTCCAAGTCATACTGTATAATATATACATATTTACAATCCGCCTTATTTTCTTTATTTTTTATCTTTCTTTTTATACATAAAAATGAGTTTTTATTTATAAATATTATTTTGATAAAAAATGGATATTAATACGTATTTATGTGTATTTGTTAACAATTTTGAGATAAAATATGACGGAACGTTAACGAATTACATATTCATGATGCCTTTCACTCGTAGTACACTTAGTATCAATATTGTGGAATCTGCTTCATAAGCTGGTACATCTGAGCTGACTTTTGAGCCAAATCTATATAGTAAATGGTGGAACTTAGAGGCCATTTAGTCTAAAAACCCAACTTTTAAGTAGTTTCGACACATCATTGACCTAAAGGTATGATCAAACTCAATTTTCATCAAATGTTCATGCACTTGGCATGGAATCCAAGTTCACTTCACATTTGCGATCATTCTTCAAATTACTCACTATTAAAAGTTCGTATTTTTTATGAGTATTTACAATAATCAATAAAAACTATCGTAAGAGACATTTATCCGTGGTGGTTCTTGTATAAGTCATCGTAAGAAAGTCATGGGGTGACAATTCATGCATGCATTAATTTTAATTTTTGTATAATTCATGCTTGTAAAGTAAAGCGTAAGAATTAACACTCAACAACTAGTAAAAATGTGCATAATAAAAATTGGAAAAAAGGAAATACGACGATAAAAGAAATACGAATACACACAAAAATTAAAACATAAAATATTTACATTTATTTTTACACAACTTCGACAGAGTTGAATTCATTTCAAATATGCATCACTCTGGATTTAATATATGGAACATTTGAGGTCAATTCACTGCCAACTCACTTTTGCAGTTCACAATTTAAATACTTTAAATTCTAAAAATAATTTCAATTTGAGAGAATGTCATTTGTGAAAAAGTCGGTCCCGAGACCTATTTGCACAATTTTTTTACAATATTTCCTTTATTTCGCATATAATTCATTTTAACACTTTTTTTATTTTCCCCATTTTACTTTATTACAAGTGCAATATGTTTCCCTTTAAAAATATAAAAAACAACTAAAAAGTATAAAATAAAAAGAAACAAAAATATATCATTTTGACTTGTATTATATTTTTTATTTTTATTTTAATTTTTAGTTTCACAAATTTAAAAATCAACAAAAATATGACCCAATCGCTCACGATATTACAGGTACAAAATATGATATGGTAGTATTGTTTACAGAAAAATAATTAAAATTATAAAATAAAAATCAAATATTTAAATAAATGCAAAAATTGGGTTTTTTATCTCCGTTTCTAGGCCTATTAGCAAAAAAATATATAAAAATCCACATATCGATTTTTTAAGTATTCTATTTCGAGTCATTTTATAAGCAGGTCAAGTTTATTGTATTTTAAGAAAGCATCCCCAATGCTTTCTAATTTCCCGTTCACGCCCCCACGCCAAAGGACTCCTCTACGCCAGCTATAAGTCGTTAGGGATGAGCATGGGTCGTATTGGATTGGGCCTTGAAGAGCCCATGCCCAAGTACGTTTAAAAATTTTGAACCTTGGGTCAGGCTTAAGCTCGTAAATTTTTTTGTTCGGCCCAAGACCAAGCCCGACTCAATTCCTTTGGGCCATGCTGGGTCGGACCAACCCATCTTCACCCATTAGAAATTATTAACTATGAGTCTTTTGTTTCAAGTTAATCTCAACTCAAATTATACAATCCAATTTTTTTTAAAATATTTGCCATAATACATGTGAAAAAAATTAAATTAAATTGTACCAAATCCGAGGATTTATTATTTTACACACGTGCACTCAATGCTAGATGCCACGAATGTCTCTCATGTATAAAAATGGGAAGACTGAAACAAACTTACTCTTTTAACAACAACATGTGCACCAAACCCTACATGTTAAAAGTTGGGCATAAGACTCACATTGGGTAAAGGTTCGATAATAGAAAATGTTATGATTGAAAAAATAAATATTAGCAAATTCAAGAATAATCAACAGAATCTAAATTAAAGATTAATTAAGAAAAATTAATTATAAATTGAAATAAATGATCATCAACTCATATGTCACACGTCTTACTTTCTTGATTTATAAACATCGTATGAAAACAAGATACAAGAAGAGAGTGCGCATGAAATATGTCGGAATTTTCATGCGTGTAGGATGTGGCAACGGGTTCGGGTCCTCTTCAGGTCAGGTCGGGCTGGACCGAGCCTGACACAAAAAATTTTGAGCCTAAATATTGAGCCCAAACCCGGCCCGGTATTCATTCGGGCCTGTGTCGGATCGATCCAGCTCAATGCTCATCCATACACGTACCCAACGAGTATTTTGCATAATAGCCACGTTGATCTTGCCTACTGCAGAGAATGATTTCCCTCCTTACTCCTTAACTTGAATTTTGTTCCCTATGCTTGCAGTTCTACCTTGAATTCAAATGCTTATTTCGTGCTCATTTTTTGTCCAAGCATTATGAAACGTATTTTTTTGTAACCCTAACTTTTCCAGTTGCATTAAATTTCAACTTCATTTTTATTTGACATCTCATGTGTTAATTGTGAATTTTTGAAGTCAAAGTACCAATACTGCTTGGTCATTTCACAATTATTTTTGGTTTTTTTCCGTATGTTATAGATATAATATAGACAAAACATTCCCCGATTTTATAATAAAATATTTGTTTCATAGCATGTTGATTTGTTCTTGATTGATTTATTCTGAGTTCAATTTGCACCATTGCTGCAATTAAAAATAGTCTAGTATATCTCTCACCTTGATCTTTATTGCGGAAATTTGATGAATTTTAATACATTATTTAAATAGTTAAAAATGAAAAATGATTTCACGATGTTCATAGTATTTGTTTTTTATTTAATAAAAATTATCTCTAAAAATAATAAAAAACTATTACAAATTGCTCTCATAAGGCCTACCACTTTTTTTATTGAAATAAGGCTACAACTTATCAAATGACATTCAACGATATTGTGCTTAGAGCCCAAAAACACACAAAAATTAGAAAAAGTTGTCAAGAACCAAAAAATACGGCCTCAGTTTGTTCTTTATAATTTTATCTATATAGAAAAAATAGTGGCACACTTTTATGACTTCGTTTTAATCGATTGGTGGTTTTTTTCCCGAGTGTCCTATTTTCATGATTTAAATTATTTATCATGTTTTATTATACATAAAAATAATTAAATATATTGAAAAAAATAAAAGCACATTTTTCCATATTTTTACTTATTTTCCTAACTTTCTTTGGTGTGTTACATACATTTTTTGTTTTTGCATATTATTCCTTTCTCCTCAATCGTTTCTCTCTCTCCCCCTTTTTGTCGCTTATTTGTTGCATATATATAATGTATTACACATTTTTTGTCATTTTGTTTTTGTCAGATAAAATAGATATTTGAAATATAAATCGAATAGAAAATAACATTTCTTAGTTAGTGCTCCCTGAGTTCCACGTTGGCAATTGATACTTCGCGAGACGAGATTTTTTTTCTTTTTTTTGAAAGGTAAGAGTAAGGTATATTAATCTCAAAAAAGAAGCAATTACAGGTAAAGTTGGAGGCCCCTGTAGGGGTTACAGAAAATTAAAACCCAAAAAAAGGTGTAACTTAATCTTTGTAGATCAAGGTGAAGGAATGAACAATATCGTTGACGATAACTTCCAGCCGGGCGACGGGTAGAGGCAGTCCAAATGCAATTCCTTTCAGTCCAAATCTGCCAAAAAGTTGCTGCAAGTAGAATGGCAATGATTGAGCGGGTACGGTGGCGCCGGATAGAGGTACAACCATAGATCAGGTCCGAGAGGTTGTTGAGAATGGGAGTCGCCCCAACTGTTGCGATGCATGAATCCCGCCCAAATGCCAAAGGTGAAGGGGCATTGGAAGAATAAATGAGCATGAGTTTCATCGTTAGCAGCACAAAAATAGCAGGCGGGTGGCATGTTAATGCCAAACGAGATGAGGCGATCCTTGTTGGGTAGACGTTCACGAACCGCCCGGTAGAGTGTGAAGGAATATCGAGGGGGGATAGCCCGATCCCAGACAAGAGGTACCCGGGCAACCATGGGGCCCCGGGAACGCAGTAGATCGAAGGCGTTGGTGAAGGAGAATCCTCTTGTTGAGTTGATCCAGACGGGTGATAAAAATTGATTTTCAAAAGTGATAAAAAATTTACCATTTACTACACGGGTAACTTTTTCAAAATTGATTTTCAAAATTGATTTTTGGGGGAATTTATAGTACTACACCGGTAACTTTTTTTTACCATTTACTTGGATGGAAGAGCAGCCACTCTCATCATCTCTCACCTCAGAGACATTATTACATTATGATGGAGAATTTACTCGTCACCTCTCCCACCTATATGCACGACTTGCGAATTCCAATTCGTCAACAATAAGGAGCCACGGATCGCGATCCGCATCCTACCCCATCCCGCAATCCCAACCGTCCATTCCCCCTCCCAAACTGATCATCCTACGGCACTTCCCAAACCCCCACCATCGGTTTCCACATTCCCGCCATCCCCTTGCCTTTCAAATACCCAAACCTCTTCCGCCTTCCATCTCCATCACTCCTCCGAAACCCGGACACCTAACCCTAATCCTTCGACCTCTCCTGCTCCTCTCCAATGGCACGTACCAAGCAGACCGCCCGCAAGTCCACCGGCGGCAAGGCCCCGAGGAAGCAGCTCGCCACCAAGGCCGCCCGCAAGTCTGCCCCGGCCACCGGCGGCGTGAAGAAGCCCCATCGCTTCCGTCCCGGTACCGTCGCCCTCCGTGAGATCCGCAAGTACCAGAAGAGCACGGAGCTCCTGATCAGGAAGCTCCCCTTCCAGAGGTTGGTGAGGGAAATCGCGCAGGATTTCAAGACCGACCTCAGGTTCCAGAGCTCCGCTGTTGCGGCTCTGCAGGAGGCTTCGGAGGCGTACCTGGTGGGTCTCTTCGAGGACACGAATCTGTGCGCGATCCATGCCAAGAGGGTGACCATCATGCCCAAGGACATCCAGCTCGCCAGGAGGATCCGCGGCGAGAGGGCGTGATCCTGCTGTGACTGACGGTGATGTTTTCTCCTCGAAAATACTAGCCTTGAATGTATCAAGTTATCCGTGCACATTTTCGTTTATGTTGGAAGGTCTATGATATGTAAGTCGTGTTCAATTGAAATTAGTTACGTTTTTAGTGCTTGATTGTTCTTGATGTTCTGGTGTAACAAGAACATACTTGCAACAACTGCGATTTTCATCTTTGATCTTCTCCATCAACGTGAAATGAAAGTACTGAAACATGGATCTGGAGTGATTTCTTATCAATTTTTATTGACCAGTAGCATTATAAACTCACTAACTACTAATTTAAGTTATCGTGAAAGTATTTTTTCTAAGTCTTAGATGGCGTTTTCGTTCAAATTAACGTTGTAATTATTATGGGGCACGTAATTTTCTCAACGCGTTAAACTTGATATCCACAAGTTCATTAGTTGCTGTTCAAATTCACACTCAAGAAAACCAAAGTTTAAGGTTTCACAACAATGTGATCGGCAGTGCTAGTATATAGTAATTAACATCTACCTTCTCCAATCTGATGGTGGTGGGTAGTAGCGGTATCCTTCGAGATGACGAAGTGGATGTAATCTGCATGTCCTTCCGAAGCACATGATTGAAGAAAATTGCATGCATGTATATTCTGTATTTCATCTCATCTGAAGTGCTTGCCTGTCCATTATTGTATTTCTTTGATCATTATTGTATCTGTTTGACATCATATTGATTTGGTGTTGATACGGCATTTTGATGACATATTGTTTATATATTTCTGATCATGGTTTCAAGAGTAAATTACAAAAAATGTTTCTGAACTATACATTTGATTTCAATGTCGTACCCAAATTTTAAAAGTAATCTGGTATATAATCTTTTACTTTGGTAACATTATGATCTTTTGCTAACATACTTGAGTTAACATCGTATCTTTTAGGTTAAATTGATGAAAATAACCTCTGTCGGTTTACGAGCACATAAACCTTTTTTTGAATTCTTTTCTTGTACTTGTCAACCTTCGGCAACCCACAATCTTCTCTATGCTTCTCCCCAAGAATCACCTCTCTCGTTGCCTTCGCCTCTGCTTCATCGGCTCTAGCCCCTCCCCTATTGCATCACACACTTTGACAAGTTTCTTGCGTGCTCCTGCAGCTCCAGCTTGCCCTCCTTTGACAATCTCGACTGCCACAACCACCTCCTCCAACCCTGCTGCATCATCCTCAAGGTCGAGGAGGATGACATTGGTGACGAGAAGGGCAGGAAAGGGAGAGGTCGTGAGAGTGACAAGAGGTTCACAAAGAAGTTGCTTCATGGATTCTGGTGGAATGACAATGATGATACAAACTTAAGGATGAGAATGTTTGAGAACTTTCTTGCTAGACGACCAGAGCTTCTTGATAAATTGTAATTCAGATCTACATAATATACAATACCAAATCCACATCTTTCAAACATCTTTCCAAAATTGTTTGTTATATGTGAGTTCAGAATATGTGAACTGTTTGCTCTCAGCTGGAAAAGATGGCACGTGACAAGAACCTCCTCTGTTTTTGACTATGTGAAGGGATTTCGAGTATTCGGTTGTAGAATCTAGAGATATAGACGAACAAAATTATAGAATAACAAGTAACATATTCTATAGAATACTAGTCTTCAAAATTAACATAGTAGCATATCATTTCATTTATTTTTAATTGACTTTGTAACTACAACAATCATAAAAGCAAGAAGTATAGTAATACAGAGTATTGCAACAATTGCCACAACAATTTTCCACATATTTTTCTTTTATCCTTCTATCGTTTCCATTGCGAGGCTTCATTTGTTCTCAATGCTGATTCAAAAAACATAATTTAAACCAATAAGATAGATAATCAGGAAGGTGACGAGGGCATGCGATGGAGTTGTTGAGATGTGCGAGACAGTGCAGGAAGGGCTGAAGTTGGTGCAGCGGAGGCGTAGGCGGTGAGAGATGTGATGCTTGGGGGGAAGTGGTCGAGATGTCTTAGCTATGGAGGAAGGTGGGTTGTTGAAGGTTGACGAAGGGAAGAAAATAAGTAAAAAATAAGGTTTTGTGCTTGTATCCAGATATATAGTACTTTCGTCAATTTGATCATAGTGATGTTAACCAAATATGTTAGCCAAAGACCACATTTTTACCACATTGTTATCTTTAAAGTTTAGGTATGATATTGAAATTCAGTGTATAATTCATGAACTTATTATGTACTTTACTCTAGTTTCAACTTCATCAAGCAATCCTAGTGAATGCAAAAAGCAAGCATTTACGATCTGTAGGATAAACCATTTTTGTTTGTAAAATTTCTCTTTTTGAATCGTGATTATTTGTTCCAATATATCTATTTTCGTATTTAAAAATTTGATTTGTAATTTTCAAGGGATTTTACCCGATAAACCCTATACTCTTTTTCAATTACCTCTACGATCTTTGAAACATCGTAATTCCTCCTCCGACCTCGTAAACTTGTTCCGTCTTACCCAACAAACCCTGCCCTCAATTTAACTATATTTGAGTCAAATACTTGAGTTAGTCTTGAGTTAAGCTAACCAATTTACCATCGAACGGTTAGGATTAGCCAAAATTTAAAAAAAGAATAGGAAATAAATATCCTGCAGACGTTCTTGCGGGGGGGGGGGGGGGGCTAAGCAGCGGCGGCACGGGAGGGGGGGGGCTAAGTAGCAGCGACAGAGGGGGGGGGGGACCTCCATCATCGATAGGGCTGCTAATTGAACTGAATCATTCGAATTCGATTAGGATTCGTTCGATAAAAATTCAAAAAAAGTTCGATTCGAAACCAAATGAGCTGAATTTGAATTTTACGTGTGTATTCGATTCCCAAATGAATTGAATTTGAATTAAACTTAATTCGTTTGATAATAATTCGATTCGGTATTTATATACATATGTACATATATGTATATGTGTGTCCATGTATTTATATATATATATACACACACACATAGTACATACATATACATGCATATAATACATACATATTTACATACATGCATGTAACAACTACTCTTGATTGATTATGACCTTTTCTTAATATTCTTGTATAAGGAATTATAGCATAATTACATCAAAAGGTTGACATGTTTAAGTAAATAGATGCAAAAAAAGATTACAAATATTTATTAAAAAAGTTACTACATTTAGTTTACATTGAAAGATTAGCATTTGCAATATATCACTAGGCATAACACGTGCAAACAACTAAAGATACTCTCAAACCAACTTAATTTTAAACCTTTAATCATATTTAGGATCCATCGATATGATTTATCATGTGAAGCATTCACCGTTATGATTTCCATACTCCCACTCTACACTGATATGACTTGTGAATGCATGACGTGTATATGCAACATCAGGCCCTCCTAATGAGATCCAATCTCCTTCCTTTCCTCTTTATAACTAAGTCCAAGTGGTTTAATTGCGAAATATGTTACGAAATAGAGATGTGTGTCCTTCATGCATCGGTTATAAAAAACATTTAAGTTTATGTTTTTACTTCTTATTACTTTGTACAAGTACAATAATCAATCTTAGCACGCTATTCAAAAATTTAAGGAAGGATACAAAGCACTCTAAGCCATATCCAATTTAATATGCATATATGTATGTATAATCCTATTATTTAAAGACTAATAATTGAATATAAAAAAGAGTAAAAATATTAGTTATAAAATCTAATAGGAAAAATAAATGTCTAATATTGTTATTCTAAATCCTCAACCATACATTCATTTTCATGTTCCCACATTCTTTACACGATCTTTTCCATTCCTCCTTTCATTATCTACCAAAGATTCTAAAAACCCATGGCAGATTATGGTGACCTTTCTTCTAGCACGTGAAAATAATGGTTTTGCTACTTTGAATTCATCCTTAACATTTATCATGGTTTAAAATTTATGTAGATATATCTCCTTTATCTTTTTGTGCTTTGATTTTCCTTGCATGGCAATTCACGATGAATATCATTGTCAAGGTGAAATTTATCATTACATGAGTAATATACAAGTTCTTCTCGCCATAATGTAAGTTGTTACTTTGTACATCAAAATTCATATATTTCATTTTCATGACTTAATTTTTTGACATTGAAGATACCCACGCTCAATGAAGAGGTTTGATCTTTCTATGTTATTCTTTACAATTCCCATTATTTTAAATAATAATATAATTTGTATCAACTTTCTATATAAAGTTCGATCTTATCTTGCTTTAACATGCAATGGCAATTATATTGTTCAGCTTTTTCATCAATGATATTCTATCTCTTTAATCGGCTCATATAATTATATTGTATGCATACATTCCTTCATCATAGAAATTGTAAAATAATTGTAAAAATTAGATACTTTTATCCAATGTATTGTACTGGTTTGATATTTTTCTTGATTTTATAGTTTTTCAACTTATCTTAGTAATATACTTTAAATTAGAACTTTACAATAAAACATTGATATTATATTATTATTCATATAATATTATTTATATAGGCTCTAAAACATCAATTAACATTTCAAATTCGAAAAAAATGAATCGAATTTGAATATCCGAAACTTCAAATGAGTTGAATTTAAGTTAGCAAATTCGTTTGAAATTTGATTCGAGTTCGAATTTGAAATTTTTATAATGAATTGAATCTGAATCCTGGTAGATTCGAATGTATTCGATTCGATTAGCATCCCTAATCATCGAGGGGGTGGGTGGGTGGGTGGGGGGGGGAGCAGCAGCAGCAGGGAAGGAGCCTCCATCGCCCGTGAAGGGAGAGGTGTGGGGGGGGGGGGGGGAGCAACGGTGACAGGGAGGCCTCCATCGTCGAGGGGGGGGGGGGAGGTCTCGGATGATGGAGTGACATTCAATGTAAATTTAATAAACAAAATGAGTATAAAGTAAAGGAATATAACAGAATATGATTAATTTTAACGAGTAAATTAACGAGGCTTAACCGCAGGATCTGTAGGATAAAGGTTAGCAATTTTACAAGATCGATGGAGGTAATTGGAAAAGATTATAGAACCTGCCGGGTAATCCCTATTAACAATGTATCCGTTTCTGTAACCATATTTTAATATAACACATTTGTTTCCATCCCTACTTACTATCCCCTAGTATCAAATAAATGAACGTGATCTTTTTTTTTGTCTCAAATCATGCTTCATAAGTGTCTGTGACCTTTTTTTACTGCGATGTTAAGCTTTAAAGTTGGAAATCGATGCCCTTTTTGTTACACTTGAAAAATGAAGCCCTTAACTCAAAACTGATGCATAATTTAGATCCATTTCATAATCACCTGAAAATTAATCCGGAGTCAATCTCTCGTAATCTCATTCAAAACAAACACTGGCTTGAGCACAAAAATATGATAATCCAAACCAACATACAGCAACGTAAAGAAGAGCCGCCACGTTAGCGTGCGGGCGAACAGCGACCTTAACTACACAAACAAACCTTGCTGGCCAACACTTGCAGTTAAATCAGAAGCGATTGCAGTAAAACATCTAATGACTGATCAGTTAATTGGTAGATTGCGTTAGAAATCAAGATATCATAAATTCAAACACCATCAACCACATTTTAAAGCTATGCTGTGAGATTGTACAAAAACCTTCAGCTCAACTTTTAGAGCAATAAATCAGCACAACTATATGCATTACTGTTAATAAAAATTATACCCACGCATATATGCACGCGTCTGAACTGATAAAGGCACGCCCAAATCCGACTTGAGAATTCCTGCAGTTCTTTCACGGTGTAAAATTACCAAACAAACAAATGATTATGAAAACTAGACAAGAATGGGAATATTAAACGCATGATTTAGAACAATTTTACACCAAAGAGTGGACAAATCTATGTGATAATCAGAAACCCCGACGGCGTCGTTTCATAGTATAGTACAGCACTGGTTCGTCTTCTTGGCTTGCTTATAAAACATCTGTTTAACAAAGAGATCAGAAAAAAAAACAGCACGTCAGGATATAGTCAGATGTTGCAAATATGAATAATTCGTCACATAAGTACAGTATATATGGATTTCATTACAAAGTTAATGCAGATAAGTAATTACGTAGATGAACTGTGTAAAAGTCGGGATCTGGTATTCAGTCGGAAGGGTCACACTTAACAAAGAATAAACGGTTCAGTTGAACGGATCTGGTATTCGGTTGATCGATGAGAAGGATTCAGTTCAGTCTTTTTTTAATTATTTAAATAGAAAAAGTAGTTTAATACTTATAATTTTGTATATTTATACACGTAATTAACATGATAAAGTATTAATTACATTACAATCGAACTATTCAAATCTAACTTTCACAGAAAATTACGAGAAATATTATTTTTCGGACCAGCCGGTCCGAGTTATTCTATTTGATCAAACCCACCGAATAAAGTGGCCAGACTGGCTAATCATTCCAGTCCAGTGATTATTGCAATACTTCTGTCTGCTAACTGCTTTTCATGGAGACAGTAACATACATTTACATTTAAGATGCTTTTTGTGTAATGTTCACAGTTCAGAGTTGCGTTTATCTATTTATACTTGCTAATGCAAATGAAGACAAACCGATTTTGTCACACACTTCAACAAATCAATGCAACTTGTCGAAGTGATCCAAGAAGTTGCACGCATCTCATCGTTTACACAAACTCAGGCATGGCTACTGCATCGAAGAAGATGATGGATCTTCTCCGTCTCATCATCTCTCTTAGATCCAAATGTGAGTAAAATGAGCGTATAGGGATCGCACATGTGACATCCACGATCATGAATCCTACAAACACAATTCCTCACTGGTTTATGCCAAACAAGCCATTGACTTGGTCTTAAATCATATTTGACATTTTTAGGGTTCCCAACTGAGCATCTGAGAATCATTTCTCAAGTAAATCAACAATCGGTTGTACTGGTTGTTACGCCAATTATTTTCAAGAACTGAGAAAAAATCTGTATAAAACCGATATCCCAGTTCTATCATAAACCAACATGAACTCGCTGGTTTCCAACGTGGTTGGTGTTAGGATTATGGTCATATTAGGATTGGGAATTAATTCTACTGGAATTGGACTCCTAATCCTAATATTAGTCGAGTTGTATTCTATATATAGTACTATTGGGAATAGGACTATAGGGTTGTAACTGGGCTATATATAGAAGGTGTGGGAGGCATTGTTGAGGTTCGACGTCGACGAGGCAATGTGATGCAGTAAATGTGCAATCCTTAGAAGTCGTGATATGGTAGTCTATTCGAGAAATCGACTAGAGGCATTGAACAATTCTGCTAGCGACGATTGGTAGGAGATCGTACAAGGTGGAACGTTGAGGGCACCTAGTGACGGATGCGTCACCTAGAGGCGGCGAGTTCCTACTAACGAGACTTTCAGATGATGATGATGACCCAATACAGACCCAAGACGATGAAGAGATCGTGATGGAATTCAACAAGAGGGAGATTGTTAAGATTATGGTCATAATATGACTGGGAATTCTAATGGAATTGGACTCCTAATCCTAATAGGTTGAGTTGTATTCTATTTATAGTCCTATTGGGAATAGGACTCTAGGGTTGTAAGTGGGCTATATATAGAGGATGTGGAAGGCATTGCCTCAACACCATCACAACAACAATGTAATCCCTAGAGAAAGGGGGGAGAGAGAGAGAAGAGAGGAAGAGAGCGATGGAACAGAGAGAGTTGTACTCGTTCTTCTTTTAGTGATCTTTATTCTTCGGTGGTCGCGAGAGGTGACCAACCAAAGTTACATCTGGTTGTCCTTCCTTTCACATGCTTCCGTGGTGATGGTTGATTGCGCATATGTATCTGTCTGAGGTCATACGGTATCCGAGCAGAATTGGTACCGGGTCGTGTTCCAACAACAGGTATCAAAGCAGAGTAGTACCATCTCTGTTCCCAACAGTTGGACAGTAAAGGTAATGTTGCCAACTAATCCAATAAGATCTCTATTAAGATCCTGTTGTAGAAGACTTGTAATTCTATAATAGACATCTTACAAGAACATTCCTCCTGTAGTATATGGACGAATGGAATCATTTCCATAGTCTTCCACTTTATGATTTATTAGCTGTGTTCTAATAGTATGAAAGCTTCAAAAACTATTGGATAACCATATAAACCACAAGAAACTGCCATCAAATGACGCATCAATGCACGCAAGAATGTCCAATGTATTATGGTTCAATATGAACTAAGTGGATCCAAAAGTCAACCTAGTGTGTGTACCATCTGCATTAATAAACACAATACTAACGTCAATTATTGCTGGGATCAGCGAAACCATGTCAAATCAAAATTTCAACATCATAGACATGATCCTTGTCCTACGTGGAGGACATGAATTCTTTTCAAATGATGGCTAATGAAGATGAGGATATACCTAATATGTTGCACGGGTCATCTCCATAACTGCTCGCATAGAGAAGAAAAATCCAATTAATTATCATGATTGATCCGGGCAATGGTCTCTCATTGGAAAGGGAGGTTCTATTAACATACTGGGACTCAAGAATATTTCGGGATCATATTGTCTAACCAGTGAAAGTCTGTATCGCATCTTTATTGACATTTTGAAATGAAATGCTGCATTGCTGCTGCATATAAGATGCAAGAAAAGTTAGTGTCCAATACCAAATGATTTTACAAGATACAACTCTGTTCAAGTAAACGAGAGTTGTAATCCTTCCCGGTAGTTTTGCCTTTCTGCTTTCATGTATACTCTCCCTGACCATAACGTCTTCTTGTATATAGAGGGTTAGTGTTCAATGTGAAAAATATATAACATATGTGATAAATCAAAGAATGAGAATAAAACATGAATGGCGTGGTTTTAGACAATCTCAAAGGATCAACCTACTCCGCAAGAGAAGACCTTGTGAGATCATCATATCTTCCTATTAGCTTTCTTTACAAATACAAGGGGTTCTTTATATAGCCAACGTGGGACAGGCCATGTTACAATTGGATCTGTCCATGAGATCTAATTACCCAATCAACTCAACCCTTCACTATTTTCAACACTCCCTCAAGCTGGAGCGTGCAATGATTAGTTTGGGTAAACTGAGTACACTCGCTCATTACAATGCCTTTCAAGTCATGATAGTGGAGAGGAATTGGAGGGCTAAAGTCCACAAGATGCTTTTAAAGTCAACCAACTCCCATTTAGCCTCTGGTGCAGCTACATCTCTAACATATTAGCATCTCAGGTGACACAACCACCAGGTGCAGCCACCACATGAGGTGATGAAACCACCATTCTATCAATAGGATCATCATTTGTGCCAATCATACCCCCCATATATGACCTTTCATGCGATCGATCATCAATAACATAGCATTGTTAGGTCTAATTTTTTTTGTGTGGGTTTGCCATAGGAGATGTACAGAAGTTCAGAATCTGAGGTGACATTTTCGGCAGTAAACACAGATAATATGAGCCATGGGGAACACATCTTTGGTCACAACGTGAAGTTGGATGAGACCAAAAATGCTTGATGATCAGAAATTAACCAGGTGTCTGTCAGATGATACACAACACTACACATTCCCTTGATGCTAGAATCCAAGAACAAGACAAGCAAGCCTGGCACATAGGATGGGGACAATGGAATGGTTTGTGCATGGCTTTCGAATAGAGTCTTTCTTCATATTACAAGCAAGTTGATCCGCTATGATATGACAACCAAACTAATACAACACGATGGAGTCATATTTTTACAAGAGAAATGTGAGCTATGCATTCTAAACGTAGTATTTCATGACGCAACTTCACCATGAGGATGAAACTCTTGACTAATTCTACTCATAGCTGAAGGTAGTCAACGAGAAGGACAACCTCCCTGAAACTTGTCCGCACTTGTCTGACACAAGTGGCAACTTGAAATGTGTTATTCGTGAAGACCTTTCTTGATGGGTTGAGATCCACTTACCATGCAATATCCATAATGGAGGAGGTATACGATAGATTGAGTTGCCTTAATATCTATAAGCAACCGAAGATATCAATCTTAGACTTCAACCCTCGCAATATTGTCTAGTCAAAGAAGGCAAAGTGCTTACGGAGGAGGCTGCGGTAGAATTTATGTAAGATTTACTCAGACCGCACCATTACTCATGTTGATCTAACCAGCTTTATTGACAACGATAAAACCCATTATAAATTATATGGCAGGACATGCCACATCAAGGACATGCACTGGACCAAGCACATGAAGCCTCATATAGTTCTCGATTGGCTACAGAGGAGAAGACTCTTTCCTGAGTGAAATTGGATAAGATTTTTAAGCATTTTTCTCAAACTCCATCCAGCTTAACTCATATGACATCGGAGATGAAGTGGTAGCTACAACTTCTACATCGTCTTCTAGAATTGATTTAGATATATAATCTCACTTCGTTTATTTGATTGAGTTTGATTGGTTGGTAGACTCTGAAGCTTCTCACTACCTTTATAGATATAAAGATCGCTTTAATATGGTTAGGATGGAATAACCAACTATTGGACAAGAGGATGCTATTTTCAACCCATATCCTCATCCTACCAAACATGATGCTTATTATCGATTTTCCTATTAACATACTATCTCTTAGTCAGATTTGCAAGGCTACACTACAAAACTATTTTCATTGTTGTGTCCTTAACATTTCAGGCTATTAGGATAGGGGAGACTATTGGTTTGTGTGAAAGGGAAAAATGAGAATGTTTTTTCACGAAGCCCTAGAGTTCTCTTATACAGGAGAAAAGCTCCATGGGAAAATTAGATAAGATAAATCGGAAAATAAACAAACATAAATAAAGACCACAAGACATAAGAATCTCAACACTCCCCCCTTAAGCTGGAGCATATATGTCTATCATGCTCATCATGGAACAACAACGATGAAAAGGGCCCCTCGCTAGAGCTTTGGTGAACATGTTTGCAATCTGATCTCCTGAAGCAACGTGAGTAATAGAGATCAACCCCTTCTGGATCAAATCACGAGTGTAGTGGCCATCTACCTCAATGTGTTTTGTTCTCTCATGGAAGGTTGGATTATTAACAATGAACAATGCTGCTTGATTATCACATTTGAGGTACATAGGAAGGGACATCTCAACAGCTAGGTCAGTCAGAACGGATTTAACCACATCATTTCCGTACTCCCTTAGGCCATAGCCCTATATTCTGATGGAACACTAGATTGAGCAACAACTGTCTGTTTCTTACTTCGCCATGAGACCAGTAAGCTACCAACAAACACAATGAAGCCTGAGGTGGACTTCCTATCCTTGGGACACCCAACATAATCCGCATCTGCACATCCGGTAACTGTGAGGGATGTATCCCTTCTGAAAAGAAGACCTGCTCCTGGAGAAGATTTCAACTATCTCAAAATCATGCACACTGCATCCATGTGAACTTGTCTGGGCTGCTCCATAATCTGGTCATGATATATCAAACCTGGTAATAGTAATATATAACAACTTTCCTACCAATTCTCTGTAATGTCTCTTACCCACCTCTTCAGAATCGTCATCATAGAGCCTAGCATTAGAATCCATTGGTATGGTAGCAGGACCGCATCCTGTCATACCTATCTCAGATAAAAGGCCAGTGACATACTTCCTTTGCGTCATAAGCATACCCTGTTGATTCCGTGCAAACCCCAAGCCAAGGAAGTAACGTAGTATACCAAGGTCCTTGGTCACAGACTGTTGTCCAAGGAAATCCTTAGCTTCTTGAGTGCCCTGTTCATCACTACCAGTAACAATGATGTCATCAACATAACCATAACAACAACAACAATATCTCTCTGAGTTCTCTTAACAAAAAGAGAATGATCTGCAGTGGATCGGAGGAACCCCTTCTGTTCAATCAACTCTGAGAACTTCTGAAACCAAGTCTTTGGACTCTGTTTAAGACCATATATAACCTTATGAAGACGACACACCATGCTGGACTCCCTCTCAGCAGCAAACCCTGGTGGCTGCTGCATGTAAACCTCCTCTTGCAGGTCACCATACAAGAACACATTCTTTACATCTAATTGGAAAAGCGACCAGTCACATACCACAACAACAAGAAGAATGCGTAGTGTAGAGTGACATGCCACATGAGAAAATGTGTCATGGTAATCCACCCTATAAGTTTGGGTAAACCCTCGAGCAACCAACCTGGTCTTATATCTATCCACAGTGCCATCTGCTCGGTGTTTTACAGTAAACACCCACTTGTTGCCAACCACAAACGCTCCTGGCGGAGCATGTACAATACTCCATGTACCACGAGATCGTAAGACTGCCATTTTCTCCTCCATAGCTAGACGCCAATGGCCACTCTGTAACGCCTCCTGATAGGTTCGTGGGATCTCTATAGAAGACAATCCCACAACAAACCTCTGAAAATCCGTAGAAAGACGATCCAAAGAAACATGTGAAAGTAGAGGATGCATAATGCAAGATTGCTTCTGCCTCCGTAGAGCAATAGATATGTCCAAATCCGCATCACTTGTAGAAGATATAGTATCCACGACATCCTGTACCTCAGTCTGTACATGCAAATCACCAGTGCCATTAGAAGAGCTCAAATGTTCAGTACATACCTCGGGCATGCTGGATGATGGAGGCGTATGAGCATGGGACCGTCGCTGGTACACCTACGGAAAGAAAATAGGAGATGGTGGATGTCGCGGTGGAGGTGGTGGTGTAGGTGGTAGTGGTGACGGCGGTGAAGGTGTCGGTATAGGAGGTGGAGATGCAATGGGGATTGGAGGAAGAGGCATATGAACTTCTTCTCCATCCTCTGATGAAGTAAACTTGTCACCTGTAGGAGAGAAATACATAATGGACTCAAAAAAGGTGACATCTTGTAACGTCCCGGGATTAGGTCCCCGATCCGTTATCGATGAAAACTGACCCTGACAACTTGTTGAGTACGGGCCCATATGGACCCATTGATAACCACCCAAAATGGTTAAGCCTAAGTTGTCAAGTAGTAATCCCCGCCACTTATAACCTACTCTCACACTTTGTGTGTTTTAGATGTGGCACTATGTTTGGGGGTTTGGGATGTTACAACATTTTGTAACGTCCTGAACTTAGGTCGCCAATTCGTTATCGAGGAAAACTGGCCCTGACAACTTATTGGGCTCGGGCACAATTGGACTCGTTAACAACTACCCAAAATGCTTAAGCCCAAGTTGTCAAGTAGTAATCCCCACCACTTATAATCCAATCTCACACTTTGTGAGTTTTAGATATGGGACTATGTTTTGGGGTATGGGTATTACAACATCCCCCACTTATATTTGCAACGTCCTCGTTACAGCATGACCCATCACTTATTCCCAGTGACAGTGGCGGTCGCACGCTCCCGATTAGGTCCCTTCAGGTAGCCCTTTCCACTATCAGAGGGAACCCGCTCTGATACCATTTGTAACGTCCCGGGCTTAGGTCCCCGATCTGTTATCGAGGAAAACTGACCCTGACAACTTATTGGGCTCGGGCTCAATTGAACTCGTTTACAACCATCCAAAATGCTTAAGCCCAAGTTGTCAACTGGTAATCCCCACCACTTATAACGCACTCTCACACTTTATGAGTTTTAGATGTGGGACTATGTTTTGGGTATGTGTGTTACATCAACACTGACATCAAAGCATCAATCTCCCTTTTAGGTCTTAGCATGCCCAACAACACACATTTGACAGTTCTGAGAGAGAGCTTGTCAAGATCAAGAAACATTTGATGAACAAAAGCTACTGAACCGAAAAGATGAGGCGTAAGGGAAAAAAGATCCTTCTCGGGAAACACAATCAAGAAGGGGATCTTCTCCCCCAACATTGAAGACGACATACGATTAACGAGATAACAAGCAGTTAGAATCGCATCTCCCCGGTATGAATGAGGAGCACGACTCTGAATCATAAGGGTTCTGATAACATTCAAAAGATAGTGATGTTTTCGTTCTATGAAGTATATGCACAAGATGTCTGATGCACAATACCATGAGACCTGAGGAACTGAGAAAGCTGGGTAGTGCAAAATTCCAGTGCATTGTGCATTATCTGAATGTATAAACTTGATTTTTCTTGAAAAATGTTCTTTATTTCATTAATAAAGAACTGAATAACAGGACATGCATCAGACTTGTTTTTAAGAAGAAAGACCCAAGACAATCTCGGAAACTCATTGACTGCAACAAGATTAAACCCGTGTCTTTGAAGATATAAGACATGATTGGGACCCTAAATATCAAAATGGATTAACTTGAACAAACTATGACTACTTCGATCCTGACGACTCTGGAAAGTGGATCGATGATGCTTCCCAAGCTGGCAGGCCTCACATTGGAAAGTAGAGCGAGGAGAAATCTGTGGAAGGACATGACTAAACTTTTACAGAGGAAGATGAAAAATCGAAGATACAACATATATGGAGAAACAAATCCAATGTGAAGAGAGGAGACACCAACATATAAAGATTGCACTAGTCTGTATAGTCCCCCTTGCTCACGGCCAGCTCCAATCACTCTGCCCGTGAGTATATCCTGAAACACAAGAGCTGATGGATCAAATATGGCATGCCAATGTAAATCTTTGGTGATTTGGCTAATTGAAAGTAAATTCGATGAAAAATCAGGAGCATAAAGAACATTCTGAAGCCTCAATCCATGATTCAACTACACCTCCCCCTGACCAGTAATGGGAGATGTGTTCCAATTGCTATCACAACAGACCGTCCGGGTTGAATCGGACGAAAAACACTAAATTGGCCTCTGTCACCACAGAGATGATGGGAAGCTTCGGAATCCATAATCCATTATGATAAATCTGCCTTGTAACAATTAGTAAAGTTATATGCTATACCTGATGTAGAAGCTGATGCTGAGGCAGCTACTTCTGATGATCCCGAAGGAGAGCCGGTAAACCCAGATGTAACATGCATAATCTCCCTTAGCCACGCCACAAGCTCGCTAAATCTCTGGTCAGATACATGTGATGTGCTCCCAGCCTATTGTGTCCGTTCTACAACTTAAGCTGAAGCAAGAAACCCATGAAAGGGGACGCGAGGAGGTCAGGGGCATGGCAGCGACTTTGGAAATATTCAGCGAGCTATCGGGCTTGCTCATCAATCAAAGCAAGTCCAAGGTGATCCCCTTTGGTTTGGATTCGGAGGCAGCGTCTGATTGTGGCCTGGCCCTGGGCTCCCCCCTTTTTCTCTTTCGATTGACTACTTGGGCTTGCCCCTGGGGGCGGGTAGGGCTAGACATCGCGACTGGTACAAGGTTGTTGAGAAGGTGGAGAGGCGGCTCTCCGGTTGGAGTTCGACCCTGCTCTCGAGGGGTGGCCGCCTTGTGCTCATCAAATCTGTTCTTTCGTCTATCCCCGTCTACTATCTATCCAATTGGCAGCTGCCGGTGGGGGTGCGGTGACGTATTGAGAAGATGATGCGGAATTTTCTTTGGGGGAGAAGGGGGCCTTCTTCGCGTGGTCCACATCTTGTGGGTTGGGAGGAGGTGACGAAGAGGAAGTGTGAAGACACTCTTCTTTTAAAGTGGGTGAACAGGTTATGGGGTGTTTGTGATAATTTCTGTTCTTCCCTATTGCACGAGATTCTTGGTTTAAATGGGGTGTTGCTGGGGGAGGTTGGTGGTCTCCGCTCTCGTACCCAATTCTGCTGCGGGGTGATGTTGGTGGGCCATCGCTACTCGCATCTCTTTGTTCCTGTTCTCGGGGATGGCAGGTCTTTCAAGTTCTGGACGGACAGATGGGCTGGTGGAGCCCCCTTAAGGGAATCATTCCCGCGATTATTTGCCTTGGCGACCGATGGACGCGCTTCTGTGGCTTCCTGTTGGTCGGGGGATGGTTGGTTTCCGATGCTTCTTAGCAGCCTTTCTGACCAAAGGTTCGACAAGCTTCTTACTCTTCTGGATACTATTAAGAATGCACCCAGACCTGCAAGGGGAAGAGACCACTAGGCTTGGCGGGAGGGCGACTTCTCGACGAGGAAGGCTTTCATGGCGATTTCCATCATCCGCAGTTGCAATCGGACCCCTTCACCCGTGACTGCAGCTTCCTTTGGAAATTGAAGCTCCCGGAGAGGGTGACTATCTTCCTTTGGCTCTTTCGCAGGAGGAGGATTTTAACGCGGGATCGTTGCGCTAGACTATATGGTGGCTTGGCTTCGTGGATTGTGCTCTCTGTGGCAATGACGTGGAATCCATAAATCACCTCTTCTTCGCTTGCCCTATCACTACAGGCGTTTGGGAGGAGGCGAGGATGTCTTGGATCAATACTTCTGACCTGGTCGATTTCTAGGAGTCTATTCGGTCGAACAAGGACAGGGAGCGCAGGGATTTCTTGGGTCTTTTTGCTTGCATTTGGGCGATTTGGCAGGGGCGTAACGCAACAATTTTTAGGGGTCAAAGATTTTACAAAGAAAACGTGTTGGCTCACGCGGCCCGTCTAACGTGCGACTGGTCGTTGTTGTAATTCGCGCTTTCTTGTCTGGGTGGGATCTTATGGATCCGGTCTCTTTTCCTTCTGTTTCTCCACTTGTACTTATCTTTTGCTTACTCTTCTTTTCTTAATAAAGATGTTGGGGCGAACACCACGCCGTGTCTCCCCCGAATCGTTAGACTTCAAAAAAAAGAAACCCATGCTTGGAATAACAAGTGTCCTCAGAGTGGCCTAGCTTGTGGCAGTAAGTGCATGGCTGACGGGATCGACCACCTCCTCTTCTGCCCCGATTAGGGCCTCCCCTACCACGATATGGAGTAGGGCTTCCTCTACCAAATGATATAGCCATAGCTGAAGATGTCTGAGACTGTAAAGTACTAGCAGAGGATATAGACAGTTTACTCAATCAGCGATATGCCTCCTCCATCGGAGGCAAGGTGGCATTAGTAAGGATCTGGGAACGAGCTGCATCATACTCAAGCTCAAGGGCTGCAAGAAAGACCCCGATCATCATTGAGTCTCTGTACGCCTTGAGCTGCTCTGGCGTAGCAGTCAAGGGAATATATCCATGTAACTTCTCGAATATATCCCTCAAAGAAGTATAGAGAGTATAAAGGGGGCAACCATTTTGCTTTGATGTGAAAATATCATGCAAGCTGTAATATCTTCGATTCAATCTTCGCCGGTGAGTATGTAGCGACGAGAATATCCCACACAACCTTTGCAGTAGGCTGACTCAAAATATCATTGGCTATCTCCGCTGACACAGTCCCGGATAGCCACACACGTGCATATGCATCATTTGCCTCCCATGAGGCATTTGTCCCAATCTTGTCACGTGGCTCCTCTGTCGTGAGGATGTGCTTCTTGCCATCACATTGCATTAAACTCATGAATTGCATGGTCTACAGTTCATAATTCATTCCATCTTCACAATCGGTGCCGAACCTTCGAAAGCACCAAAGGATGGAATATCTGCTTTGTTGTGATGACAACTATCTCTCAAGATTGGGGTTGCAAACTGGACAAATAACGTATACACAAACATATAGGAAGATGGTTGTGGGTGTAGACTCAAGCCAAACCACTTCCATTCTTGAAGACTCCTTTAGGTCATGAGGTTGTCTTTAGACAATTAAGTCACACCCTAGAGGATCTAGTGGGAGCCCTAGAAGGCACCTGCGGTTGTGAGCGATGGAGCGAGGAGGCATCTACGTCACTGGAGCATCATGCGACGACGCTTATCCACACTAGGGCACAGGCGCGCAGATGCGCAGGTGCGCTAGGGCGCAAATGCGCGAGACACACACGAAGGTGCGTGCGTAGACGCGCGCGAGGATGCGAGAGAGAGAGAGAGAGGCGAGCGGCACGGATGAGGGGTCCGCCTGCGCCGACGTCGACGCACGCATTGCCTTGACGGTGACGCTCGAAGGGTTTTGGTAGCCTAGGATTAGGAACTTAAGCTTCGCCGGAGCTCTACATCACCTGCCGCTGTTACTCGTCGTACCTGTCTTGTCCGACCACCGCAACCATCCCATCTTCTGCCTCTTCGTTTCTCCACCTTTCGCGCCACCCATCCACCTAGATTGACCCTCGATCTGGACCATAGAGGTCCAAGTCCACCACCCATCACTAAACCTCACCGCTTCCAGCCATTTCACGCCGATCCTTCACCAAATAACTGCCAACACCTTCTTCATTCCTTCGTCGTGTCTTTTACCTCATGTGCAAGTGCTAAAGAGCCCGTCTGAGAGATACTATACACGAAGAACCACTCCCAGGTCCTATGAAGAACCTTCAAGCTCCGGGGCTCGATCAACGAGCCCCGAACCTATCTGAGCCTCCTCGGAGAGGCAGGGAGCTTGTAGGGTCACTAAGCGACTGTCGGCTGTGCTGCAGGTGGTCGGAGGCACACGCAACAACAGATCAAAGCTCGCCTACATCGAGTTCTTCATCGTTCTTCCACCATCCTCCACAGTTGTCCGATGAAGATGCAAGTTCCAGATTGAGCCATAACCGTTGGATTTTGGGGAGCTCCCACCATAGATCACCTCCTGGGGATCTAATCTTAGCCGCTCCCGAAGAAGGGGTATCATGCGTTTAGAGCCTGCCATGCATCAAGTGAATCGACCAGAGCTGCATGATCCAACGCTTTAGGGGGTAAATTTCACATGTAACCCCTGCATTTTTGTGTATTAATATTTAATATTCAAGCTTTCATCTTACTTTGCATAAATTTTGTAAAACTTGCAAGTGACCCTCTAAGCTTATTGTATATTACTATGGGATATTTACCCAGCGAACCCTGAAATCTTTCAAAATTACCTCTACGACCTTTGAAACATCGATATTCCTCCCTAGACCCTGTAATCTTGCTCCGTCTTACCTCACGAACCCTACCGTTAAATTGGCACACCTAGAGTTAACTTCTTTAGGTTAAAAACGAGTTAATCTAACCACCTATGATCCGATGGCTATAATTAAATAAGAGAAAAAAGGGAGGAGGACTTGTGCAGGGGAGGTGGCAGGGTCGGAGGAGGCTTTACGAGGCCGGCCGTGGGTCTTCTAACTGGAGCAGAGGAGGCGGCGGATGCACGCGGGGGGGCTCGAGCAGGGCAGCAGGGTCGGGGGAGGGGGCATCGACCTGGGGGGATGCATCGTGCCTGAAGCGAGGGATGAAGCGGGCCGAGGGCGAGCAGGCCGGGGGGGGTGTTGGTGGCAGGGGGCTCGAAGTGAGGGCTGAGGCTGGCTGAGGGCGACCTGCCGGCGGAGGGGATGCGCGAGCCTCGAGCAGAGGAGGCGGCGCCCCGGAGGGAGGGGCGGTTGGCGGCGGAGCCTGGAGCAGGGGGTCGACGTCGAGCGCGCGAGCGGTCATTGGCGGAGGGGGAACCTGCTGGACGCAAGCGGATGGAGGGCGCATCCCTGGAGCAGAGCAACAGGGGCGTTGGGGGCGCATCGTTCGCTCGTGGGAGTTGTGGGCAGCGCACGGTCATGGCGTGGACGGCGGTCGCGCGGGTGAGTTGGAGGGCAGCGAAGATGAACGCGTGCGGGCCGCGCTGGAGGAGTCGCGCGAGGCGGGCATGCAGCACTGGAGCGGGGCACTGAGCGGGTGTATGCGGTGGCTGGAGGCGCGGGGCCGCCGTGTCTTGGAGGTGGATGGGCCACGTTGAGCTGTCACGGCCGGTTGGAATTGCGGGGGATGGCTGGAGCAGCGACGACTGGTGTAGCAGAAGGTTGCGTACAACGGAGAAGCGCGGTCGGCGTGGCGTGGGCTGCGTGCTTGCACGACGGCAACTGCATTTTTTACATTTTTTTGTTTTTATTTATTTTATTTTTTTGGTTTAGAGGCGGCGCCCCGGAGGGAGGGGCGGCAGTCGGCGGGGGCTCGACTTGGGGCTTCAGGCAGCGCAACGGGAGCCGGGGCTTCGACGAGGACGACGGGGAGGCGGCGGTGGGAAATGGATGGAAGGAGGGAGGGGTGGAATGGCAATAACCGTAAATTTGACAAACAAGATGGGTATATTGTTACATTTAATAACGGAATCCGGTTAGTTTTAACGGATAAATGGATGAAGGTTAACCAGAGGGTCTGCACGGTAATGGTTAGCAAGATTACGGGGTCTAGGGAGGAATATCGATGTTTCAAAGGTCGTAGAGGTAATTTTGAAAGATTTCAGGGTTCGCTGGGTAAATATCCCAAACAATTGGTCTAGTCCAGCGCAACTCACGTTTCATCCCACATGAGCTGGGCATTTTGCACGTATACCCTCACGATTTTTGTAATTGTCATTTAATATTAAAACTTTAAATATTAGTTGAAAGCTTTTGGGTATTTTACATTGTAGTCCCTGACTTTTATTTTAATTACAAATCGACCCTTGCTAGTTCAACAATTTTTGTGCTTGTTCTCTATTTTTTTATAAATATCATCCATGCTCCAAAATTTAAGAAAAAATAGGGTTAGATGTCTAATTGCATGTACTTTCATGCTACATAACTATTTTTGCATTTCACACATTTTCTCTATTTATTAAAAATCAAAATAACACGATTTTGTTCCTGTTTGCGTTTAAAATTCCAAAAAAAGTATAAAATATTTTTGAAAAATTCCAAAAAAATAGTGTTCGTTTATTATTGTATTTTGTTACTCTAGACCAAAAATCACTAAAAATAGAAAAAGAATAACCTTAAAAATAAAAAATTTCCAAAATACTTATCAAAATAATAAAAAAATCTATTAAAAATCCAAGAATATTTATTTCTGTCTCTAAATTTTATTTTTAACTACATATTAAAATTAGTTTTAAGGACTTTTGGATCATTTAGCCATTTTTAATACCTTAAAACTTTTAGCCCATTTATTTAATCCCCGTTTAGGGATATTTTGGATTTTAAAACTCCCAAAAAATTAGCAAAAACATCAAAAAAATCACACAAATATTATAAAATATAAAAAATACAAAAATATTTTATTATCTTAATTTCGATCATTTTTAGTTGTATTTATAATTATATTACTCTATATTATATATAGTTATATATATTCTTATATCACATATTAAAAAAGAGAAAAGGAAATAAAAATAAGAAATTATAAAAAAGAAAATAAAAATTATAACTAAAAAACAATTTAAAAATAGAAAAAATCCATAAAAAGATATAATTAAAAACCCACACCAAAAATACAATAAAAAGACAAGAAGGATAATTTTTGCACATTATTGCACAATCTATCACGTTTGCTCCCTATGTTCGACACTCTAATACTTACATATATATACACATTTTGTAGAGTTATAATAAATTTTAACTCCACATTCTTATTTTCCATTGCTATATCTGTTGTGGGTTAATTGTTGAATTGCCTTGGGTTTTGTGAGCGGTCGCTTCGACGACTGTTGATCCGCCTTGTGGATTGACAAGACCCTCACCAAACTCGAGTTTTCATCCACCCAACATTGCCATTATATAAACTACATTGCCATTCCGTAAGCCGCATAGTCTACCCACCATTCACAATGTTGCAAAACTAATACAAATAAAAATAAATATCATTACAGTTTCAAATGGGCCTAGTTTTTGTGTACGTATTATATACATACGTACATATATATATATATTCCTTATCGATTCCCTTATCAAGTTATAGAGCTTCTCAAACATTCCACGCAAGGATGTGTACAGTGAGTGGAGAGGACGCCCATTCTGCTTGATAGTAAAGATATCGTGTTGGAGCTGTAGGATCTTCGTTTCATTCTTCGTATGTGAATACGTGGCAGCAAGAATATCCTACATCGCCTTGGCTGTGGGTTGATGAAATATATCATTGGTAATCTCTAATGCCAATGTACCTGAGAGCCAAACCTTGGCATATGCATCATCTGCCTCCCATGAGGCATTAAGTCCAACCTTCTCGGTCGGTTCTTCCTCGATAAGAATGTGTTTCTTACTCGTAGACTTCATCATACTCATGAACTGCATAGCTCACAGTTCATAGTTTGATCCATCCATCTTGACTATAGGCGTAGGACTTCTGAAGGCGCTTATGGAGGGAACCTCAACCTTGCTTTCTGACATGATGGATCGAGAAGACTAGGGATAAAGACTTGACAAATGTTTGTCTACACTGGCATAGGGAGATTTGGTTGCATATGTAGACTTATGCAATCGATCTCATCAGGGGAGAATGCTCGGCAGCGGCATCCCTCTCAAAGGGGAGGATCGATGACACCCTTTTTGGCAAGTAGGTGCAGCCGATCGGAGAGAGAGTTCACGCGGGAGGGGTCTAGCACGGCCTGGTAGGGGTTGGGGGCCTAGAAACATCTGGCGGAGGCCGTGGAAGCCCTAGCAGGGCCTGGCGAAGGCCTGGTTGCGGTGTAGGACCTTGCAGAGACGAGGAGGGGGGTGCCTCACGAACTGGCGAAGGCCTGGAGATCCGCCTGGGGATGGGCGGAGCTTTAGCGAGGTTGGAGGCCCGTCAGAGCTGACGACGGAAGCCCTATGCACGCGTGATGGAGAGGCTTTAGGTGGGGTTAGGGTTTCAGTACGAGAGCTCCAGTCTAGGACCGCCGCTCTTATACCATGTTGGGAAAAATAGAAAGAGTTTTCTGTATAAAAAGGGAATGATCTCATTCAAGCGTTTGTACCCCTGTTTCTCATACAAGTCTGAAAGCTTCTGGAACCAAGCTCTAGGGCTTTGCTTAAGGCCATAGATCGCCTTATGAAGTCTACTCACCTGTAAACAGTGACAACATTGATGTCATTCACATAACAAAAAAAATGGTTTGAGACAACGTAAACACGTAGAGTTTGATTACCACTTCACCATGGATCTCAACCAACAAGGACGTTCGAGGACTTCCAGTTCCCTTACCAGATGACAAATATGTTTACCAAGGCACTTTTCAGAGCCTCTTTTAAGTAATGATATAAATGTTAGATATCTATGCTCCAGCTTGAGGGGAAGTGGTAAAGTATATGAAAGATAGTGTAACCCTTTAAAAATAGCTTTGAATTCATTTGTTCTTGCGTACTCTCCCTAATCCTAGCCTCTTCTTATATATAGAGAGGGTTGGTGTTCATTCTCAATATATCATAATATTTAACTCTCTTTCCACATGAAACCAAAATATAAGGTCAAGGATATACCATTTCACAACAAACAAGGACAAGATGATATTACAATTTCCACGATTAGAGATTCCAGGCATCAGTTGAACCTCCTAACATCCTTGAAAAGATTTTTAAAATGCGGAAGTTTTGAGAAGCCTTGCATAATAACATAGTAATAATTCATATCATGGACAATATCCTTGTTGAAATGCCATCGACTAAGTAAAGATTATTTATTTTGGGTCTCTAATCCTAAAATTGAAGCCAATTCAAAATTCAAAAAGCTAAATGTACCTTTCTCAGAAAGCTAGTTTTAAAAACTTCCTAACACTTCCTAAAGCAAATTCCTTGAGATAAAATCCAAACCCTCTTCTCAAGAAGCTAGTTTCTGAATCCACTTCCAAAATCAAACCCTTCAAAAAAATCCTGTCTCCAACAACTAGTTGACACAAAGTTATAAATCAAAAGAATTACCTGAGAAGCTGCACTTAGATCAGAACTCTTCTCAACTAAGCTGTCCAATTTCTCGCCTCGAGCAAGCACACTATCAATGGTCTTGTGCTGCAATATTCCAAATTGCAAAAACAAACAGCCAGTCATATTACATTTTATTCAGAAGCTCGGCTAAGGATTTGTGAAGATTAATAATTATGATATCTATCAATTTTAACATTGCCGAGTTAAGGGGGCGATGAAGCCAGACTCAAAGAACCAAATATTACTTCACTGCACTCACAAGGATAATTTTAGTCTCATCCAGGTCCTTCTGAATTTTCATCAATTTGTCTGCCTCGGTAGGATCCTATTTAAGAAAATAATTGAATTGTTAACAATGTACAGAAATAATATGGTTTTGCAAATCATAAAAATTAACGGCATCCAAACAAAGAAAAGGTAGCTCTATCCTCAAACTTCAAATAAAATTGTGTTTTCTGAAAAATTATACAAAATGTAGAAGTATTTCGTAGATGCCTTAAACATATTATACATCATAAGAATACCATAATATCATTCTTAATTGCATACAAACCCACATAAGTATCAACGTATATATATGCTGCTATAATTCTTGATGCCAATGTTTGAATAATACTTCCCACACATCCTTGATCGTGAATAAGTTAAAATGTACAAATGCTTTATGGTGGTGAAGGACAATCTTAGATACATCATCAGCAAAAAGATTGAAGACGTTTTCGGCATCAACAATCATGGCTCATTGAACAACATATATTCACAAGGCAAAAGTTTGATACTTGTTAAATAAAAATAAGTATATCTTAAGGCAAGGAGCATTATCAAATAATGTTTAAACTTGGTAAGGATACTTATTCTTACGTAATATAAAATGATTATAAAGGGGTGCCTACGTAATATCAAATGCTTACAAAGCATCTTAAAAAACCCCGATACTATAATAAGTCAATGCTCAAATTAAAAACCATTCCTCTCCCCTAATACATTAGCAAGCTTGAAGGTATAGATGTAACTTGGGACGCTTACATGTATGCTCCTATATTATTTGCATATGATGCTAGCCATGTATGTCCCTGCCAAGGTATGTCAAAACCTTTGGAGAGTTGACATGTTTGACATTGTATGTCCCTGCCAAGGTATGTTGATCAAACCATCAAGTTTGAAATAACCGAAAACTAATAATAATATTCATTAATTGTCCTTAAAAATATAAATTCAGTTAGCTCCTTGTCATGTGCTCCTCCTTCCTTCATCCCCTTATTCCATCTTCCTCCTCCCTTCTCGATATCCCTCTCCTCAAGCCCTAATTTCCCCATCCGCATTTTTCCATTCAATGACTGAAGCTCCCCACTCTATCCATTTATAAATGGGCATATCCAAAGTTGTGGATGAAAGTTGTAGTAATACCCATGGAAGAGGAATGGTTTGATGGAGGTGTCCTTAATGAAGCCAAGCTCATGGTTGCAAGGTAGTGTTGTCCATAGTTTAGGGGTAGGATGAGCCATAGAAGAGACCCACAGCTGGTCGAAAGAAGGATTGAAGGGGATGCCGTTGAGGGAGGATTGAGCAAGGTTGGAAATATGGATCAGGGAGAAAGTGGTATTGAGCACAGCAGGGCCAACAACTTGAAAGGAAGGGGACACATATTACTATGATAATAGCTATGATGTTTATTTCAATGATCCCTCCTTTTCCAAAATGATGCCGAGCCCCCCTTCCATTATCCTATACCTAGTTTCGTGCTTCAAAAAACTCGTTGATGTTGGCTAGGGGTGTAGGTGTGTATGAAGGTCGATGAGAAAATGTGAATCATAGGCATGGCACGAATAAACAAGAAAATAACCATACCTACCTCTTTTCAAAACCTAGTAAGAAGGCGACTTGCTCGCCGCTGATCCTCTCAAACAAAATATGTAGCATTTCAAGATTATTATAATGAGAATTCCAAATAAGAGGGCTCCAATAAAGGTAAGCTCTCTCTTGGAGAAAGAGGATCTCACTTGCGAAGATGGGTCACGTGAGGAGGTCAACTTTCCTCCTGAAGTTCTCTCCTCTTGTCCAAGCTAGCAAAAGTCAGCTGGCTTGAGCCGACTAGTTGAATCATGGGGATACCTGATCTGAATAGACTTAAACTCTCAACCATTTCAACAGTCTTTGGTTAGCTGAATCAGATGGCCGACAAGTCAACCAACTTTCCTAACAACTATCAGTAGTTTTTTTTTAAAGTAAACTAAAAGTAAGATGCTTAATGTTACATTGGAATTCATTTTTTTAACTTTCATTTAATTACGATAGTATTGAGAACATTTGGATATATGTAAATATATAATAACATATATACGATGAATTTTTACTTATAATATTTAAGAAACACGAAACTGACTAAATCCAATTAGTCATGAATGCCGATTAATCCTTAATCAATAACCCTTCCGGCAAAATAAGAATCCCGATTTTGCAACCTTGCTTGTGATCCGCAACCTCATAGAAGAGGCCTCCATGATGGGCATCTTGGGAGCTCCTAGATGATGATCCCTCGCAACACTAGCAAGAACTCCCTTTGTCTAGTCATCCATTCCTCCCCTTCAATCCTCCCATGAGTCTCATGCTTTGTCCCCATGTTCCCTCACTACCACATGATCCCCACAATTTATCTTGATACGAAGACCTCCCACATAAGAAAAGAGGCAGTGGATAAATGGTGGAGGAAGTAGGAAAAAGGGGGAGGTAGATGGAGAAAGGATAAGAAAATTGATAGAGACAATAAAAGATAGGAAGTTAAAAAATAGTTTCATATTGGTTAGGATTAACTGGTAAATATTTTTAATATAATTCAATTCACAAGGTTAAACATTAATCACAAGGGTATATGTAGTATAAGAGACATAGGTATTTTGCAAGCGTCATGACGTAATTACAACATATGCAAGGGTACTACTATATTGAGAAGAGACTTGTGCTTTAGATGCTCAAAGAAGATGGGCAACTGGAGCTTCATGTTATCAAGTAGACATGTAAAGAATGAGATGATCCTGAATAATGGGAGTTAATACCAAGCAACAATTGCAACTCTCCCATACATAAGATTTTGAAAGCATGCCTTTCTTATATGAATACTCAAAGAAATGAGCCTCTCCCATATGAAAGCATAAAGGATAGCTTCTCTCATATGGGAAATCAAAGAGTAAGTCTCCCTAATAGAGCAACCTTGAGAAGGATTCTCTTAAATAGGGAACCTTCAAGAAAGAGATCTTGTATTTGAGACGTGAATAAATGAGATGGGCATATGATGAATCTCTTCCAAGTGATCTCATGCAAAATAGGAGCCATGCTTTCCCTCACTCTCATACTTGTTGAAAATCGACCTAGTTAGGAGAACAAACAAATAAGTTGCAAACAAAGAACTTTTATCATCCTTTTCCTTCTCTCTCTCTCTCTATGAAAGCTTCAAGAGTAGATTCTCCCATATGAGATCTTAACAAGTGAATTTCACATATATAATGACCTCGAGAAGGATTTTCTTACACATATACCTCAAAGAAAGAGATCTTGTATTAAGAGCAACAGATAAAATCGACGGATGACAAAACTCTTTTTGATGATCTCATGCAAAAATAAGTCTTTTATGGTCTTTCTTAGTCCCCCCTTGCTCCCATATTTGTCGAAAATCAGCAAAATTAGGTGAACAAACAAATAACTTTTTCTCTTCTTTTCTCAATCTTCTTTCACTTGCACTATCTTTTCCCCCTTTTTTAACCATCCTTTTTAGGTTGAATAATTCTATCTCCTTTTTACAACGTTTAATATTTTTTTTCCATTTTTCAAAGGATACGTGGCAAAATTGGATTTATTCTTTTTTTCAAAAAAAATGATTTATTCTTGAAACAATATTTTTTTCCAATCAAGATGGGATGATCCATTGAAACAAAGAATGGCCCATAATATCAAGATCAAGTTTCAAGAAAGAAGTATGCATATGCATTCATACATGTCACTGAATAGTGGTTAAGTAGTATGACAGGGTATATGTACGTGAATTTCTAATTTTTAATTAAACATAAATAAATTTCTATAAAAGTTGCCACAATCGAACTAAATGTATAAATATATGTGGCCCAATAGTTTCTACATGAGGATCACTTCTAGATGTAGGAGAAGAATCACTGTTAGACGGATCCAACAAAATCACCAAAAATAGGCACCATTCAAATAATTAGGGTAACATGATATGCCTTCCAGAATATGAAGTATGCAACTAATAAAGTACTGACATTGGGACAAGTTCAATATTTTCCAAAAGAAAATTAAAACATAATAGTTGACTGAAGAAAAAAAATAAAACTTAGTAGTTTTTTTATGGTACCTACAGACGCAAAATGATTATCGATGGCTTAGTTTAAGTAAAATAGTTTATGATTATCCAATAATCAAAATGATTGACCATCTTCCTATTACGAAGATAAAGGAATTAATAATGAAATTATTTATCCACCAAGTCAGATATAATAAAATTAAATATAATTATTTAGATGAAAGTCAGGTCAGACATATTTAAAAATAAAATTTCAGCAAACTAGCTTTCTAGCTTTAGGGTTAACAGAGGCGAAGGAGTTTCGCACGATGGAGGAGCTTCACATGGCATAGGAGCTTAGTGCAGAGCTTCGTGGTGGAGGAGCTTCACGCGACAGAGAAGCTTGGGTGAAGGAAATTCACGATTGCGGAAGAATTTGAAGGTTGAGGAGGGGTTTTGCTCGGGGAGGGGTATCGAGATATTGGGTTTCGAGAGAGAGGTGTATTGAGAGAGAATACACATTGTAGATGGGTATTCAGATCTTGAAGATATGAGAGTCTAGATCTAAGCCAAGTGGCCGCTCAGCCTGATTATGCAGCCGTACAACCCGCATATGCTGCATGAATACGAGCAAACGGGGCATAACTCACTGTTTTAGGAATGCGGTGCGCCAACGGTGCCCCATATGCATATGTGGTCATGCGGACCGATTTCCTGGACACCGATCAAGGTATATCATCTCTTACTAAGATTGGTAAATCTAATTCCTATAGCCTTGATTGAAAGAAAGATGATTTTAAATGCAATGGTGATTCATAAAGATCTAGCTCTCTTATGGGACGAGAAAAAAAATATTAAAAAAAAGATAAACATCCACTTTCTCCCATGCATCTTTGAATATGGTCTACAACATGGAAGGACATATCGGTATCAGTATCGATATCGGTACCATATCGATACGATATATCGTCGATATATCGACGCCATATCGCCGACATTGAACCGAGATTGTGAATAAAATGGCATGTATCGGGTCGATATCGGCCATATCGGCGATATATCGGTGACCTGTCGATACCAATATATCGCTGATATATCGCGATATGGTCGTCCATGGTCTACAAGAAACCAAAAGTCACACCTACATGCTGACTTTTGCATATTTTCTTCGCATAGAGAGCCCATCTTCTTCATCCAATATTTCAATGTTGGAGGCGAGTGATAATCTTCACCAAGCCAGAACCTTGCCCAGAATCACCACTAGGTGTTGGGTTTCCTCCATCACGATCTTGTCGCCACTAATCTTCGATACACCTCGTACGACTTTGCCTACTTGTTACTAGTATCATCTTATTAGCTTTTCATTACTACAGACCCATTATTGTGATTACTTGTTGTCATGATTATTTTTGTTGCGATAACATCGCCCCTGGTCTTACGTCCTCCAAGGGCGGATCATGCTTCATTGTTAGCCTTTACACAACCTTGTGGCACTCACCGCCCTTTTCTAATGTATTGTTTTTAACAATGATATTGCCCAGGTCTCCATCTTCCTCAAACAAATTCTGGTGTAGGGACCTTGACTTGCACGTCTTATCTGAATACTTCACGGCATTGCCTTTATCTTTCAATCATGATAGCAACTGTACGATCCTCCAATCTTTCAAGAACTTTAAATACAATATACAATTAAAATAAATTAAACCTTGAATCAAAGTCCTATAATCGACTTGATTTAAGACCACATGGAAATAATATAAGCGCAACATCATAGAATGAGAACACAAATATTTTAAATGGTTTGAGATGGTCAAAATGATTGCCTTGCTCCATAGCATGAGATCAAATTTTGCCGAAATTCGGCCGAATTTCGATCGAATTTTGATTTCGGTGGGTGACCGAAATTTAACCGAAATGGCCTATATCGACCGAAATTTGGGGGCCCTAGTTCAAAAATTGACCGAAATCTCATTACAGTCAATCACCGAAATGAAACCGAAATCCAACATTTAAGGGCTTGCTCAATAGGATACAAAATCCCACAAAACCAGATCTTCATAATAACCTTGCCACTAAATACAAGGGATGTGAGAATCCTTTTATAGGCCAAGCAACACACAAAGTCCTAACGCTAAACAATACATGACTCAATAAGAAGTAATATAATCGGTGTTAGAGGAGTCTAATTACTTATCTAAATAATAACTCCAACAACTCGAAAAGTGACTTTATCCCCATACCTCTCCCACGAGCATCATTGACCCACATGCCTAGTCAAATCCCTACTAACAATCTCCTTCTAACACTCTTTTGATCTTCCTCAACCCTACATTTTTTTACGGAAGGTGTGGAGGAGGATAGGAGTATGTCTATGCTTTTGGAGAATTTTTATGATATTTTGAGCCTAAGTATCAATCAAGATAATTCCGCATGTGTATCTTTTAGTTTGTCACAAGAGGAAATTATGGTTGCTAGGAAATCTTGGGTAAGCCTTGGCATGCATGCCCCTCACCTATTAGAGGATCCCTATAACTTATGGGTGGCCTAGATAAGTCATCAATTAGTTTAGACTGAGAAGTTGGAGAAGAAACTGGATGGTCAGAAGACTAGTATCCTATTAAGGGGTAATTGCTTGGTGCTTATCAAAATGGGAATTTGTCATCCTGGTGTTCCCCCTCTCCTACCTATTGTGGGTGTGGGATCAGTTGAGTTTTCGAGAGCCGAATTTTCTAGTCCAATTAAAGGAGAGAGAGCTACAAGATCCACTGAGTGAACTGGAATTCTATGACATGATTGGTTGAGAATGGTGGTTAGGGGTGTTATATCTCAAAGAGATGAGCAAAGCGTAGTTGGCCAAGTGGGTGATGAAATTCTGGGAAGAAAGTATTGATCTAATGTGCATGATAGTGAGGAAATTTTATGGCATCTCCATGAACATGTCGATTCCTGGATGACATCAATTAGCCAATATATTTTGGCAGAGATCTGTGCTATTAAACTGGAGATGATGGTAAAGGAATGTCCATCAGGTTTTGGCGGGATGTCTAGTTTGAGGAACGAGCTCTCTATAACCATTTCCCATGATTTTCAGATTTAGGATAATCAAGATCTAAGGGTGGCAGAGGCTTAGTTTATGGCTCATAGGCTATTACCTTTCTCTCTAAACTTCCATACTAAAGGGTTTTACAGTTTTTAAGGTTGACATAGTATCTAGCTACTACGGAATACCCTTGTGACAAGAGAAACTATTGATGTTCGTTTGAAGGGGAGCTCTCAATAAAAAAGGCTTAAGAAATATTTTCTGATATGTCCTTTGTTTTTGGTCCCAAAATCCCATTCCAGGATTCCACAAGGATATGGAGTTGAAAGGTTCCTTAGAGAATGAAGATTTTTTTTGGTCGATGAGATGTGGTTGTATGACAACAAGGGACTACTACTAGAGTCAGAATTATCTAGGGAGCGGATGTGTTGTTCATGTTATTTGGGTGTTTGGGAGGAATTGAATCATTTATTCTTTGACCGCGGTAGCTCTACAGAGGTCTGGGCGGAAGCTAAGATTATTGGAGTGGATGTCATAGAAGCTTGAATTTTTGGCTATCAATTGGAACAAATTGTGGAGGAGCTTCTATTGATAATATCAAGGTGTCAACTCTCACTTAGACTTTATGGCTAGCTCAACACGAAGTGATCTTTTGCCAGTAGAGATTATAGGTGGAAAATGTGGCAGAGCATGCAAGGGCTCTTGAGTCTTGACATATAATATTCGTTCCAAATTTTGTTCTAAATTTGTGAATATATAGTGTTTATTTGTGCATCACCATGGATGCTCGCACTTTTTTACTCTGAATTAAACTTCCCACCTTAGCACCAAAATAACAAAGTCTTATCTAAAAAAATAGTGAAGCCTTCTCCCACTTCACGAAGGGCCGGCTACATGAATTCTTGCTCAAATCCATGTTGAAAAATCCAACTATTTTTTACGCTGGCCGTCGGCTGCCTAAAGCAACCCTCAAAAGGAAGGATTTGAATCTTTGTCTTTGGATGATAGGCACACTGCACTACCACCATACCATTGAAGTGAGCAAGTCTAATCTAAAGATGCCAAAATTTTCTGATTTTATCTTCTTCGAGTCATGCCAAATTTTTTTATCAATTACCTCATCTGACCCAATTTAGTGTTTATAACTGATGATCCAAAACTCATACATAACAGAGCATGGCATGTCTCAAATATATGCAAGATTTGCCTTTTATATTCAGAGTTGTTATCTTTCAGAAAAAATCAGAATTCATAAAACAACCAGACCCTAAATTGGAGTTTGGAATAAAAGACCATATCCATCGGGCTTTAAACCCCTCCAACCAAAAATTAAATCCTGTAGAGTAGCTTTTAATTCCAGTTCACGCTAAGCATGAAAACCAAGCTCATAATGGGATCACCATCTTTCTTAACAAAAAGGATAGAAATAGTTAACAGGGAACCAATTCCCCAAGGATGCTTTTTCATCCTCAGTTATGGATACCAAACAATATCCTCATCAGAAATCACTATGTTTGCTCCTCTTCTATCCTCACATGCGTGCAACGAATGGTTAAATAAGAAAATACAGTGGGAAAAGAATCCAAATAGCAGCAAACATTTATTGATACAGACGGAATGCAACAAAAAGATTTTCAATGTTACAAAGAGACCAATGATTAAAAGCACCCAACTGGAGATCAATGTTCACCATAAACCGAATGAAGCCCGTGCACAAGTGTTCAGACAGTGAAAATTTGAATACTCAAATTGAAGACAGAAACTCCGCATGCAAATCCAATGTCCCAAAAAGAAATCACCAAAAACACACACCACTTGGCCCCAAAATATCACATTGATGCCTCAGATCAAAGAAATAAAAAATCCAGATCAACACCACAGATTGAAGCAACCGAATCCCAAAACGAAAACCCTATGGAAGCCTATAAACCCCCAAACCAAATCCTACCCAGTAACATCCTTACGGGCTCCTTCAGTTGATTATTAACTGCTACTTGACTCTGGCATAATTGCAGTTAAATCAAGTACATACTCTAGCCAAGTTTTGAGGACAGATGTACCACCATAAGACCAGCAAAAATGAATGCAGAGAAAAGGGACAAAGGCCGATAAAGGCAACCTAGAAAACGACCATGAGAGAGAAATTACACGTAGCATCCGCATACTATGGATTGACATATCAAAACAGGATAGCCCAAGCCCAAGGTGTAACGAAGGCCGCAAAACCCAATTTCCCCACATCAGCTAGAAAACTACCAAAGAGGTGCTAATCCAAAGACCAAACTGGTCGAGCATTCCTTGTTTTGCGCCTTGTATCCAATTATCAGCACAGCTTGCAGATAACAGTAGAAATATTAAATTAGCATCATTACTTTGCACATTAGTTATCTTATATCATTTTTACTTATTCTCTTTTCTTCCTGTATATATACAATGTAATTTACACAATAAATTTCTCCTCAATATAAGAAAACCCTAGGGTCTCATGAATAAATAACCTATTACATTCTCTCTCCATATGGTATCAAAGTAACATTTCTGAACTGTGGTTATACCTACAACCCACCACCACCACCGGCCTCCGTCCTCCTCGAGCCTTATGTGGACCATTCTTCCTCGTCCAAGGGGACCGCGCGAAGCCTTGGTGGGTTCCCCATGCGCTACCCAACACTATCCAAGCGCTACCCATACCACATACGAGTTTGGTTAGGGTTGGTTGTAGTATGAGCATACATCCACAACCACACCCCTTGATGTCCGTGTAGACACCCTATCACCTGTCTACGGTCCAAGTCGTATACCAATCTGGCACTATGTCAGAAAATAGAGTTGATATTCCATCCACATGTGCCTTTAAGGGCCTGAAACCTATTGTCAAGATGGATGGCACACACTACGAGTTGTGGACGATGCAGTTCATGAATCTCTTGCAAAGTCGTGTTAACAAGTACACTCTGACGCAAGATGAGCCGATCGACAAGACTGGGACAAATGCCTCATGGGAGACCGATGATGCTTATGCAAAAATTTAGCTATTTGGTACAATTTCTGTGGAAATAGCCAGTGATATCTTGAATTAGCCCATAACGAAGGCAATGTGGGACATCTTCGCAGCAGACATACTCTCAAGCAAGGAATGAGTCGAAGATCTTGCAACTCCAACATGTTATTTTCACGACCAAACATGATGATCATCCTCTTCATGCCTTGTACACATCTATTAAAGGTATGTTTGAGAGACTCCATAGTTACATACCTCTGACGGCCTCACCAGAGCAACACAAAGTCTATCGCAATGCTGTTATGACCGAAGTCTTTCTGGCAGCCTTAATCCCGAGTATGACTCGACCCACTCTTAGTTACTCACATATGCTACTATACTGCCAATGGAGGAGACGTATTGCAGACTGAGTAAACTGAGCATCCCTTCTCCCGCATCTTCTCAGATGTCATCTTTTATGGAGCTTCTCATGATAGAGACGATTTGCCTCAATTCAAAGCATGGGGCGCACACACCAGAGGAGGCTTGCACCCACGCCAACCCTATTCATATTACCACCGGTCCGGTCATTCAGAGGACACATGGTGTTCCAAGCACGACTTTCCACCATCAGCCCATGCTGCAGAGCAGATCCAGACAAAAGATTTACATTGCCGTGTTATATTCCACCATGCTTCCCTTGTTTTTCATGATATGCTCACATGCATGGTGATTGGATGTGGCCGTGAGCATGGAGGGATTTATAGGTTGATCCAGTCCCCTTATAATGGTGCTATCTCTCTTTCTGTTGGGTTGATTTCTCTTTACACTTGGCGTCTTCGATTTGGTCATCTTTCGTTACTGAAGACCTGTCTTATCCATAGCATTTCTATCAAGTCCACGTTTCATTGTGAACCATGTCAACTTGGAAAGCATCACCGGTCTAGCTTTCCAAGTTGTCAAGGTCGTAATAGTCAAAGTCATTTTGAGCTTTTCCATTCTGATATGTGGGGTCCGAGTTGTGTTCCTGATCGTCCGGAGCATTATTTGGTTGTTGTGGATGACTTTCCATATTATCACGGGTCTTTTTGTTAAAGAATAAGTCTGATGATAGTATTATGATTCAGAATTTTGTGACTGACTGAAACGAAGAATCTTTTCTCTGCTTCTATTAAGTGCATTTCTTCTGATAATGCTCCGGAGTTCTGTACTATTCAACTATCCCAATTCTTTATCTCACGTGACATTATCTATCAAATGTCGCGTCCTACTTCTCAGCAAAACGATGTTGTTGAATGCAAACACCGTCACTTTCCGGATATCACCAGAACTATTCTCATACATAGCATGTCTTCTCATTCCTTCTGCAATGATGTTGTGATGACAACATGCTACCTAATCAATTGGATGTCGTCTACCAATTCGGGTGAGAAAGCACCATTCTCTCCTGCTTTTCCTGAGAAGAACCTTTTCTTTCTTACGCCACGGGTCTTTGGTTATGAGACATTTGTTCACCTTTTGCATCCAAGTCATGACAAGCTCGCTCCTAAGGCTATCAAATGTATGTTTTTTGGGTACTTTTGTACCAAAAGGGATATAGGCCTTTTGATCATGTCCAGGGATAATACTATGCTAGTGCCAATGTTACTTTCTTTGGTTCCATCATGTATTATACTCTACAGGTGATAGGTTGAGTCCCTATGAGTCCGGAGATGGTGTTCTTCCACTTCCTCCTACACTTATACTTTAACATGTTCTCCATGCTCTAATGCCTTCCCCAACATCCAGCACGCCTTAGGTAAATTCTGAAATTTTGATTCCAGCTGATGGCACAAGTGGTGTGAATGGCGAACATGTACATTTACATGATGAGCAGGAAATACAGGAAGCACAACATGATGATCTGGGGTGACATATTGTCTTGCATAAAGGCAGACGTAGCTGTGCGAGATACCCCATCATTGGACATGTGTTTCTGTTATGACTTTCGATGGATTTCAAGAAGTTTGTTCTGTCATTATCTGTCATTAAAAAACCACGTACATATCAGGAGACTCTCAAGGAGAGCAAATGATGATTTGCCATGGAGGAGGAGATGGTCACGTTTCAGTCACATGGCATGCAGAGCATTGTTACACCTACAATAGCGTTTGTTGTGGGATGCAAGCGGGTATTCACAGTGAAGCACCGAGCAGATGACGTCATAGATCGTTACAAGGCAAGTGTTGTGGCTCGTGGGTTCACCCATATGGGGTTGACTATCAGGATATTTCTCTCTAGTGGCTTGGCATTCGACATCGCAGGTCCTTCTCTCTGTTGTAGTGACATGGGATTGGCTCCTATACAACTTGATGTGATGAATGTGTTTCTCTATGGTGACCTACAAGAGGAAGTCTACATGCAACGTTCACCAGATTTCGCTGACGAGGGGGAACGTCAAAGGTGTGCAGACTTCATAAGGTTATCTATTACCTTAAGAAGAGTCCAAGAGCGTGGTTACAAAAGCTCTCAGACTTGATAGAGCAACACGAATTCATGAGATCAATTGCGGATCATTCACTGCTTGTTCAGAGGTCTCGTAAAGGTATTGTTGTTATATTAGCCTATGTTGATGATATCATTACTACAAGGGATGATGTGCATGGCATTCAAGCATCTAAGGTTTTCCTTGGTCAACAATTTGTATACAAGGACCTTATCAGTCTACGTTACTTCCTTGGACTGAAATTTGGCAGGAATCATCGAGGTCTTGTAATGACCCAGAGGAAGTACATTACGGATCTTTTCTCTGAGACAAGCATGTCAGATCGCATGCTTGCCACCACTCCCATGGACCTGAGCAAGAAACTGCATAATGAAGACATTAAGGAGGTAAACAAGATGAGGTACAAAGAGCTCGTTGGTAATCTCCTGTATGAGACCATCACAACACCAGATATATTCTTTGCAGTGAACCGAGTGAGTTGGTTCATGGAGTAGCCTAGACATGCACATATGGATGCAGTCCATATGATTCTAGGGCATATGAAGATCTCATATGGCACTGGTCCTTTATTTCCCAGAGGCAAATCTCTTGCCATTATAGCTTGCGTAGATGTAGATTATGCGGGATCTCCCAAGGATAGGAAGTCTATCTCTGGCTTTGCAGTATTCATAGGGAGCTCCTTGGCATGGAAGAGCAAGAAGCATACAGTGGTCACCGGATCTATACAGAGCTATGGCACATAGGAGTACATAGATGGTGTTGGTTAGATCCATTTTAGCTGACCTAATTGTTGTTGTGTCTCTTCATATGCACCTCCAATACAAACTAAGATGCTCTTTTCATTGCCAACAACTCATCCTTCCATGAGAGTATCAAGCATATCGTGGTAGACATACTACACTCGAGTCATGATCCAAAAGGGTTTCATTTCTACCTCACATATCAGCAAATGCGAACAAACATCTCTAGCTAAAGAGCCATTCCAGAGATGTTGTTCCAAGCTGAGCTTGATTGAAATCTATGCTCCAGCTTGGGGGAGTGCTGAGATATTTTTTTCCAAGAAAATGTTGGGATATTAGTTATCTTCTATCCATGGTTTCAAATTTCGTGAATTTTTGGTAATGTTTCGCCGAAATTTTGATTTCTACATGGGACTGAAATTTCGAGCAAAATGGTGATATGAGGGCCTTTTCAGGTCATTCCCTCACAAATGCTGATTGATATGGAAGAAATTTCGTCGAATTTCACTGAAATATCGTATCGACATGGTATCGATACGGTATCTGATACCGATATTTAAACCCTTGCTTCTATCCTTTTTATGTATTATATTTTCTTACTGTCTACACTATGTAATTTGCCCAACGGGTTTCTCCTCTCTATAAGAGAACCATAGAGCCTCATGAATAGATAACTTATTGCATTCTCTCTCCACAATACAAACATATAACTATCACACCTTTTTACCTAAAAATATAAACAGTAACAATTGATTAAAGCAATGCTTTAGATGCCAAGTTTTATATAAAGCAATTGAAGAAAAAAATAAGTGACTGCATTTTCATCAACTATGCAGGACCAAAGGACTATCTCAACATGATGTATACCTGAAATTTAGTTAACGCTTCAGTTAAATAGGTCCATGGTTCAGCAACATCTGACTGTACCGTTCTCCAAGACTCTCCAAAGTTCTTCTGATATTCATCTAGTACCTTTAAATGATCCAATCCAAACAAGCAACCAGAAAGAACTATATAAGCGTAAACTCGTGAGAGAAGACTTAAATATTCATTAAACACATAGAAAAATGAAACCTGTTCCTAATGAGGAAAGAAAAAAAAAGACCAACCCGTCTAGTTTCATTAAACTTAGAAGGTGCAAAACAATAACAGCTACCATATACACATTTTCGACATGTTACTAACTAGAAGGTAAATTGTCACGAATAATAAGCTTTGGATTTTTTTAAAAATAAAAACCTTCAATTTCCTCATCTAAATCAACTTAGGAAAGAATCCACGTCTTCATAATTTTTTCTGTTGAAAATCATAATAAAATAATCATATGCGGTTCCAGATGGCAAAAAGTCATCATATTCCCCAGGAAAAATAATAGCCAAATAATTAATGGCTAAAAGTCATCCTGTTCCAAAGGAAAAGTACTAGCATGATTATTTATTCACTGCAACAAATAATGCAAGTGATCTAAATACCTGCCTCATATACCACAATATTCAATATGAGCGCAATGTGGACCGTGAAAGTATCCGTTTACCCAAACACCCAATAATTTACCTCTCAACAGAATTAGAGATAGCATCTCCAACGATGACTATAGCATCTCCAACGATGACTATGGGATTTGTGCAATATCAATCAATCCACCATTATTGTTACTTGTTGACACCAGTGTTAACATCATCTCTCAGATAGCAAGCTAATTCCCCTTCACCTCCACTGCAAGGACATTTCCATTTCGTTGAGACACAGGACCCCAACACCCCTTCCATTTTTTCCAAGTACGATCATATGGTAGGTTCAGTGGTGGGTGAGACTGATGAGCTCATATGGCTAGAAGGTAACAGGTGGGTTGTTTGTCAGTATTTGGAAGCTCAGAGATCAGGTTCGTCGATGACTCGAAAGATTGAACCCAATGTGCCAGTAGTGGTGATAGTGGGGAATACAATGAACATGGGAAGGGAGGAGGAGGGGCTGTCATGGATTTAAACTCTTGAATTGGTTTAAAGATGTGCATTAAACCAAGTGACCAAGAATTCATGGTTAACTCATAGTGAAACAACCAAAATAGAAAATATAAATTTATGAAAACATGGATTCAGAGCCATGAAGGTTGGATCTCTTCTCAGTCTATCGCCATCACTGTCGGGAGTGTTTTTAGTGGTTAAGGGATCGTGTAAAAATGATGCTCGCAGTGATGGCTGGGTAGCAGTGAAAATTGATGCTGGTGAGAAACAATGGTGGTGCTCAAGACCTTGGGAGTGCTAAGTGTTCAGAGATCGGAGAGCTGTAATTGCCAGAAATGAGTGGAGCGACCAAGAGAAGATATGCCGATGATGGAGAGGCGGTCAGGAGAGGCCACTCAAGCACTAAAAAGGTGGTTTCCGGGGGAACAAACTTCAAATATAAAGAACCGTAGAATCAGCATGCCCTGGTATCATGCAAAAGCTGAAATAGAAGATAGGAATCACAACATATGATAAATGAAAACATAGATTTACATGGTCCATGACAATCTCATAGTACCACCCTACTCCATAAAAAGAAAGATCCAACAGGAACAGATCTTTTCATTAAGTTTCTCAAGAGAAAATGAAATATGGAGCTCTTTCTATATCCCCACCAACACACTCATGTTGTACCACTAAGGGACGCAAGACTAAACAAGAAAGAATAGCGTACCCATCTAATGCATAACTACAGCAATTACTAAATTAGTTACACATGTAAGACTGCGTGCTTGTAATACAGGTAGATGGATGTCAGGTGAGGATCCATTTAACCCATCTGAGACCTGTGTATATCTCCCTCTCTCCCCTTATATCTTTGTGAGCTGTAGCGTACCCATCTAATACATAACTACAGCAATTACTAAATTAGTTACACATGTCAGACTGCGTGCTTGTAATACAGGTAAATGGATCTCAGGTGAGGATCCATTTAACCCATCTGAGACCTGTGTATATCTCCCTCTCTCCCCTTATATCTTTGTGAGCTGTTTGGGTATCAAAAAAAGGACGTGGTTTTCTTCTCTTTATATACATCTTTTAGAAAATACTATCCGTTAGAAAGACAAAATCTAACCATTCCGATAATCAGAATAAGCTCGGTAGAGCCTATAACGACCCAAGATAGGAAGAAAAAGACCAAGATAGTCACTTCCGGAATGAACCTCTGTCTTATAGTCCCTTAGCCGAGGATTCAGGGAACTATTTCACATCCATTATGAGCCCATAAAAGAACCTGATTATCCACTAAAATCGAACACCCCCAACAACAAATCCATTGTATCCTCCTACAGGAAGAGCCACTAGAGTGGAAAAATCGCAATTAACTAAAGAAATCAAAGAACTTACTAATTGGAAAGTCAAAAGAAAAGAAATTAGATATTCGCCAACATTGAAGAAAGGAGGATGATTTGAGGGCGGGTTTCTCAGGAAGGAAAGTACTGAAAAAACCCTAGCTGCCACGATGGTTGGGTGTGTTGCCCTTGATTTTCTCCCTTCAGCTTGAAGGGTTTCCACGTAATCTCTATTGTTTTCGTGTGGTTGTTTGATAACACGGTATCAGAGCCAAATATCGTGGAGTGGTTCTGATTGTTGTGCTGTCTTCTTGCTGGGAAGGAAGACACCATCTGTGGGCTGCCGTGTTCCTGCAGCTTAAGCTGTTGAGTGGCGTCAACAACAGGACTCGAACCCTTGTTGTGTTGCCTTGTTCCTACTTCTGTGGACTGCCTTGCTGTCTTGGACTCGTTCCCATGCTGTGGGAGAAGGTACATCTGAAGGCCCTGCTCTGTAGACAGACTCTCTTTCCATTTTTGTTGTCTTTGTGTGGATTGGAGGTATTCCTTTGTTCCCTGATTGTGAAGTGGGGTTGTGGGCCCTATTTTTCATTGATTGTGAGAAGGTATACGTGAGAACTTTTTTGCATGGAGATCCCTGTGTATTGGCTCATTGAGCTGCTGATTTTGTAGAGCTGCTGGTTGTTTTTTATGCTTTGTGGCTAACCCTCTCACTGTTCACTCTATGGCGATGGAAGATAAAAATGAGTTGGGGGTACAATATGCAAAGATGGACAATTACCATGTGTTCAGATCATCATTATTAAGTTAACCAAAGAGAACTTTCTATTGTGGTCCGTCGCGATGGAAATGGCGATAGTAGGTTAGGGTTGAATTAGTTACATCAATGGCTTTCATCTCATACCTGATGTTAAAGATCCATCACGGGATAAATAATTTCTTAAGGACAACCACGTAAAAACTTGGATTGGAACTATGTTTCTAATGACATACAACATCTCATTCTTCGTAAGAGATCAGCTTAAGAGACATGGATGGTCCTAGCGAGTATGTATGGTCAAAGAAAGAGGGAATTAAGAATTTACCAACTGATTAGGGAGTTCTATAATCTTCGTCAGGGAGAGTTGTTTGTTTCTGTTTATTATATTGCCTTGATGTCAAAGTGGGAAGATCTTGATTATCAATCTGAGGAATCATGGGAGTGCAATGCTGATTAGAAGATCAACTGGGATAGAGTGGAAGAATAGAACATTCATCTTTTCAGGGTGGCTTGAGATCTGAATTTGAAAATGTAAGTGGCCAGATATTGAACTCTGTTGCTATTTCGAGTATTCATGATATTTATCGTCATGTTGAGGCTGAAGAACAAAGAAGAACCGTAATGGAAAGCTTACCTATGGTAGTTCGAGACAATGAATGATATGCACTTGCATCTCAAGGAAGTGACCTCGGGAAGCAGAACAGGAAATATACCCACCGCAAGAAATCAGGTCATACTGTTTATTATTGCCGAGATCTCATCTTGAGCGGAAACAATCGAAAGAAAGGTAAGATCAAAAGCTCAGGAAGGTTGTTGCTAGTGCATTTGAACAAGGTGGTGGAGAGAAAAATGATTACTCATGATCATATTTAAGATCTTCAAGCCTTTCCTTCCTGACAAGCACTCAAGGGGAGAACTCTGATGAAGCTCCCAATATCAACCATGCTCTTGTTGCCATTGCTCATAAGAAGGATAATTACGTTAGCAATGATGGGTGTAGACAATGGATAATTGATAGTAGTGCCACGAGCCATAATGACGGGTTACCCAAAAATGTTTAGAACATTATAAGCTGGTCTCTGGAACGAATCACATTGCTCTTGCTGATGGGCCCCATGTCACAGTGGCAGGGAAGGAAGTGTTTCTCTCCTTGACAAATTCATAATTCACAACACCCTTCATGTGCCTGACATGCCTCTAAATCTTCTTTCTATTAGCAAGAGAGCAAAATAGTTGAAGTACGAACTATTTTTCTTCTTCCGGTCATTCTATGTTACAGGATTTGGTGACAGGGAAGAGGATCGATATTGGTTTGACTTCTGAAGGCTTGTACCGTCTTCCTGTCAAAGTTGCAGCTGTCTTAACTTCTGTTATTCAGGGGAATAGAGCAGGAAGGAATGCCATCAATGGGTCATGCATTGGCATGAACGATTGGTCCATCTCTCTTTTAGTTCTTTGAAGGAGTTGTTTCCATTTTTTTTGAAGATGTAAAAGTTGAGAACTTTGTTTTGTTCGTATATGGGCGAAGCATACCTGTGCTACTTATACAATTTCTGAAAGCACGACAAATGAGATTTTTTGCTTTAGTTCACTCTGATGTTTGGGTTCCATGTAATGTTGCTTCTTCTAAAGGTTATAAGTACTTCATTACTTTTATTGATGACTGCTCTAGAAGTACATTTGTTTACATTATTCCTGGTTGTGAAGAAGTGGTTGGCACCTTACAAAATTTCATTCAGATGATTGAAACACAGTATGAGAAAGTGATTAAGTGGTTAGCACCTTACAAAATTTCTTCTAATGATCAGATAATGCCCATGAGTATAAGTCTAAACAATTGCAAGGTTTCTTTGACCCAAAAGGGGTTGTTCATGAGACCTCTTGTCCAAAAACTGACATTTATTGGAAGTCAGTAGAGCTCTTTTATTCCAGCAGAACCTTCCCGAGAGATATTAGGGTGAGGCTATTCCGACGAGTGTCTTTCTTATCAAGAGGATGCCCCCAAACAGTCTAACAAGGCTACTTCGTTTTCCATTGTTCAACCCAGTAGTAATTCATTTGTCCTTCTTCTGAAAATATTTGATTGCGCTTGATATTTTCACAATTTTGCACCAGAAGTAAAAAAACTTGTTGTGCGAGTTGTTAAAAATGTTTTTTGGGATACTTCCTGACTCAAACGGTTAAAAATGCCTACATCCTCAGGGTGGGAAAATGCATGTGACTAAAAATATCACCTTTATTGAGTATGAATCTTATTTATCATTCCCTTTAAGGGGAGAGTAGATGTGATGATGAAGGGAATGAACGGGATATTCTTCTATTGGATACATGGGATTATCCTATAAGTTCTTTGGGTGACTCCGCTCAGATTGACACAAAGACCAAGGAATGGAAAGCATGTTCCCCTCATTGATATGAAAAGACCCTATAATAAGAAAGATTGGCAAGGAGCTTTGTTGCAGACTCGAGCAAGAGAAATCAATCCTAAACCTCTTCAATCCCTGGATGATCCAAGTTCCTCCACGATCATTCGTGACTCACATTCTAACATGGAAAGTAATTAATAAAAGGATGTCATTGACAGTGGTGATGATGAGACTGATGATGAGTTGATCAACTTAGGAGGGGACTCGGTTGTAGAGAGACGTAGTCGAAGGGAGAAAAAGCTATCCTTGAGATATGCACAATATACTAGATACCTAATCGACAGATACTTTGACTACTCCAAGCTTAGTAAAAACTACATAAGCTCTATCTCATCATTATTTGATTATGTGATTCCTAGGAATATTGTTGAAGCTAAGGCTGATCCAAGATGAGTTCGAGCGATGTAGGAGGAGATGGAGGCTCTCAAAAAAATTGTACCTTGGACATTGTGGATGTACCACATTATATGTATTTGATTGGTTCCAAGTGGGCTTACACCATAAATAACAAGTCACATGGACATGTAGAGAGGTACAAGGCTAGACTTGTTGCTAGGAGGTTCAGTCAGAAATATGGTATTGATTACATGGAGAACTTTACTCGTGTTACAAAAACTAATACCGTACGAGTTGTTTTTTCTCCTATTGTTGTCAAAGATTAGGAACTTCACCAGATGGATGTGAAGAATGCCTCTTGAATGGAGATCTTCTAGATGATGTTTACATACATATGCCACCTGGACATGAGAAGACGAGAAAATGTTGCAAGCTGAGAAAAGCATTATATGGAATAAAACAATCTCCTAGAGACTGGTTCGAGAGGTTTTAAGTTGTGATGCTAAGATTGGGATATCACCAAAGCAACAGTGGTCACATTCTCTTTGTCAAGAAGAAGAGAAGCAAAACTGCTCTTCTTCTTATTTATGTTGATGACATGATTATCACAGTGGATGACGGGGAGGAGATAACTCGCCTAAAAGGTGAGCTTGCTACAAGTTTTGATATGAGGATCTTGGAAATCTAAAGTACTTTCTAGGTATTGAGTTTGCAAGATCGAAGGAAGGAATGGTTCTATGCCAAAAGGAATATACTCTAGATCTATTAATGGAAACTAGGAAATTGGGATGCAAACATGTCTCTACGCCTATTGAGGGAAATGATAAATTAAGCATCAAGGATGGAAGGCAATTGGCTGAGGACCTCAAAAATAAGTACCGGAGACTAGTGGGGAAGCTAATTTATCTCACCTTAACCAGACATGACTTACTTATGCGGTGAACCGTTAGCCAATTCATGCATGCACCTACAAATATTCACGTGAAGGATGTGTAACATATCATCTGCTACATTAAAAAAGGAACCAGGAAAAGGACTTATTTTCACAAAAGAATATGAAGGTGGAGATTGAAGGATACACCAACGCTGATTGGGTCAGATGCACTAATAGAAGATCTATAACTAGGTATTGTATATTTCAAGGCAGCAACTTGGTGTTCTGGAGAAGTAAACAACAATCGGTATGCGCTAGGTCCAGTGTTGAGGCTGAATACAGAGCTATTGCTATGAGGGTCATTGAGGTGCTATGAATGAAGATTATCCTGACGGACATTGGAATAAATCTTGAGTTGCCTATGAAACTGTTATGTGACAATAAGACTACCATAAACCTCTCCAACAATCCTGTCCTACACGATAAAACCAATCATGTGGAAATCGATCGTCACTTTATCAGAGAGAAAATTGACTCTAATGAGCTTGTAAGATGGACATCAAAGAAAATGCAGCTTCCACCAGCAATCAATAACATATCTAGCAGACTAGTACCACCTACGAAACGATGGTCGTAGGCGAGGCCCTAAACGTCGGTTTTGGTCACCATTTCGGTATCGACCAAAACAAAATTTCGGTGGAATTCGGTCGAAATTTCGATCATTTTTTGTATTAGGACCCCCATATTTCGGTCATTTTGGTCGAATTTTGATTTCGACTAGATATCGATATTCGATAGAAATTCGACTAAATTTTATTGAAATTTGAGGCCATGGTCGTAGGACCTCTTTCTTATCTCAATATCGTTCGAGCATAATGGTACAACCTCCTAATGCTACAAATGCACTGACACCATTCTGCTGAATGAACGAACTCTGATAGAAAGGAGAATGACCAACATATGGATTCCAAGTTTCCAACTACTACCTTTCATATATTTTGAGTACCTTCCACCTTTCAATATTGTATGTCCCTTTTTCCTCTCTGCCTTTCTTTCTCAATAAAAAAGGTTCTGGTCATGAAGCCGATTTGACTAGCCAGCTATCTCTTAAGAAAATAGAACCAGGTTTGTACCTGATGATCGCAGTCTTCAGTAACATGCTACATTCCAAATAACTTACATGCTCCAAGTTGGGAAAAGCTGACTGTAAGAAAAGAATAGAAGGAGGGCCCCTTATTTAGATAAAAAAACCAGAGTCGAAAGCGTAGGGGTTCTAATGATAACATGAATTGCTGTTGGTAATAGTTTGTAAGAAGCAAATATCTATACTTCGATAGTTAAGCATTTCAGAAGCAATCGTAGAAGCCACAGAATACACATTAAAGAGATGCGCACATGTGATTATTAACGCCATTGTAATGTAATGTAATGATATATGTTGCACTTAACAGAAGTAGAATGTTCAAGCAAGCATGAAACACCCACGGCATATGATTTACAAGATTCAGCTTTAACCGGGCTACATTCTTAGCAGAAACTCTGGATCTCTCTCTGATGGAACGGTAGTACGTAGGATAAAGATTACCCTAACTGTAAGTATAACACCCACGTATAGACGGATCCCCTTAAATGGACGAGATCTCCATTTGGGACGGTGGGTTTTGTCCGATAGCAATGATGGGAAACTATCATACTAAACATACATGTTAGGATTCAAGGCATTTCAACAATACATGATTCCATTAAGCCAGTTTGATGTGCCCCCCAATACTTAGGAATTACGATACTTGCACGACATTTGCCTCTCACCCATGCACATCACTTGCAAGTTGCAAGTTCGAAATGGCATGAATCACCACATGAGCTATAAGAGTATGTAGTAGGAAATGCAAAATATGACGGCATTCACTCCTATCGTGCTCAATAACTGTCGTTAACCTCGTTATGACTAGTCCAAAAAAGAAAACCCCGACGATCACATGGCAACTAGAGATGAATCAACCTACATCCAGAAGCAAGAGCTCAACTTCTAACAAACAAAACCAAATCCGAAAACCGCTGCAGTCAATTCACCTTGTTAAGAAGACTGAACGCGCTCCTAACGGGATAATTGTCGTCCATGAACGCCAACGCACACAATCCATTCCTATTGTAAGCATGAACCTTGTACTCTGCAAAAACAGATTCAGTTCAAGCAAATTGAGCTAAATTCCAATAAGCATCGCATCGGAAGGCGAAACAGCCGCGCATTTCCGCGAATTCGGCGTACGATTATAGATCCGTGCAAAACAACGCATGCGATTGCCAAATCGGGGGCAGTCGATTGGAGATCGGACCTTCGTGCTGGACGGATTGGCGCTGGGAGGGAGGCGTGCGCTTGGCGACGGTGCGGGCGACGAAGACTATGAACTCGCGGGCGGAGGGGCGCTGGAAGAAGCCGAAGTGGCTCACGTCCGAGGCGTTCGCAAGGACGATCGGGTCGCCGGAGGCGGTGGAGGAGGAGGATTCGAGGGATTTGAGGACGAGGAGGGCGGTGATCTTCATCTGCGAGCGGCGACGAGATCTCCTGCTGCTTCAGCTGCTGCTCTCCTTCCGAGTTCCAAAATTATATGTTATATATACGTCTCTCTCTCTCTGTTGTGAATAGATATATATTTGAGTTCGTATCGTTCTTTGCTTCTGCTTTGAAGAGGTGAAACGGATGGGGAAATGGGAAGCGATCGGCAGGCCGGTCGCGCCCTTTTTTGGGAGGTTGGGGGACGCGTCAGCCTGGCGCTATCCCCGAGTTTATTTTTTAACTTTTTTTGGATTTTTATCACTTCATGCCCTTTCTGTACAATATATGTTACGCCCCTCTCTTTTTAGAATATCAGTTGTATCCCTATGATCTTACAAAATTTACAGTTCTGTCCTTTATAATACTAATTAATATTATTGAAGAGGCAATTATTAGAACTTTCCTTTGATTTTCAAAGAAGTTTTCTTGTCGTAGAGAACAATGGTGATAAGAAATTTGCCTTTAAAATCAAAGAAAAGCTTTACAATGCAACTGTAAAACTTGCTACGCTCTATGGATCTGAATATTAGCCTGTGAATAGGGGTGTCTATCAAGTTCAACGAGCCGAGTTGGCCTCAACCCGAACTCGATAAGAAACCTGAGGCTCAAACTCGGGCTCGATAAGGACCGAGTCCTGGATCACCAACTCGAACTTGAACTCGTCGAGTTTGAGTAGACTCATGAGCCTCTTATCGAGCCACGAGTTTCTGAGCTGGCTCACAAGCCTCAAAATGAGCTGGCTCCCGAGCCTCTTATTGAGTCATGAGTTTCTGAGATGGCTCATGAGCCTCAAAATGAGCAGCTCATGAACCTCTTAATGAGTCATTGTTCCATTTTATACATTAAATTATGCAAATGATATTTGTAATTTTGATTTTTTATACTCTTTTCTGTAGATTTTTGGGCAAGAAAAATATTAACCTCTATTTTATATCAAACTCAATGTGGAAGTTTTGGTATATACGTTTTTATTTTTTTTATTAAGAAGGAAAACGAGTTATTGAGTCGAGTTTCCAAGTTGAACAATGCCCAATTCAGACTCGACTCGATAAGCTAACGAGCCATAAAACCCAACTCGGGCTCGGGTTCGTTAAGGTTTTAAGTCCAGCTCGTGAGCCCTTAACGAGTCGAGCCCGAGTTGAGCTCATTGAGCTCGAGCTTTCCTGACAGCCCTACCTGTGAACCATAGACATGTGCAGAATATGGCTGTAGCAAAAATGAAAATACTAAGGTGGATATGTGGACACATACGTAAAGATCAGATTCGGAATAATGCAATCAGAAGGAAAGTTGGTGTAGCACCGATCGATGATAAGATGCGGGAAAACCGCTTAAGGTGGGTTGGACATGTGCAAAGGAAGTTAGTTGATGCACCAATTAGAAGATGTGGATTTTAAGATGTTGAACCGACTAAGAGAGGACAATTAAGGCTCAAGAAGTGTTGAAACGAGATTATACGAAGGGATCTTAGTATTTTGGATCTAAGCCCGAGACTGACACAATATATATCTAAATGGATGCAAAGAATCCATGTAGCTGACCTTACTTAACGCGGAAAAAGTCTTCATTGTTATTACTGTATTATTGAGGGGACAATTGATTAAGAATAAAATAAATGTTGGAAATATATTTATTGTGATGTGAAAAAATTGGTTAATCTTCAATGGTAGTGCGGATTAACGCATGTATAAATCATACTTACATATGTATATACATACATATATGGTTAAATGGGGTTGCTCGGAGGGATTTAACTTGGTTCCCTCCCCCATTTTTCTCGTATTTTTTTATTTTTTTTTTGAAAATTACTTTCGTGGATTTTCATCGATATATCGCTATATTATGTCATTTAAATTTCATGCGAAACAGAGATTCCTATGGCCTCCATCTAGACGTGGTCAATTTTAACAATTATGTTATCGTTAAAAAAGACATTCCAGATGGAGACGGTAGGAGTCTCCCTTTCACATGATGTTTGAATGACATAACATAATGATATAGTGATGAAATTCTACGGAAGTAATTTAAAAAAAAACGGAAAAATATGACAAGGGAGCCAAGCTAGCTCCCCTCGAGGGCTGTCCCATTTAACCCATGTGTATAAAACTCCAATAGATATACACTCAAAAAGAGAAAGTGCCATTTAAAGGGAGTTTTGACAAAAAAATCTATGATACTACTAGAAAAATACCATAAAAGTCTATGTTATACACCCATCATCATGAAACTTTTACCAATCATAGCATCCCTTGGAATAAATTACCTGGCCATAAAGTTCCCACAAACAAGCATGTAAAAAAGTCTAACATTTTCTAAACCCCTAATTTTTTTTGTTAAATGTGCGATTAACACGAACTTAGTATCATACTAAAGATGTGACCATGATAGGCCCAATGACACTACTTGAAAAATACAATCCTCAGTTTGGATATTGATTAATTTTTTTACTTCGATTAAAATCCAAGTAATAGAGGCATGACTTCTTATAATCATAAAAATTAGGAACTATCTATGATTAACACTAAATCAGTTCCATTGAATTTATGTTGTCAAAAATCAGTCCAAACAGCTACAAGATGGGTAGAACTTAGAATCTTACAACTAGAGCATCGATCTGATTTACCCTAGCGCTACCTCACTGGCACAACACCATCTGAAAACCACACATGATCTAGAGATTCAAAAGATTGTATCAATCTTATTTATACTCATAAACTTTGATGTATAGTGAAAGTAAGGGAGTGTCGATCTCAGTGAGACAAACTATTTCAGATTAGGGTAAAATTATAGAAAACTAAGTTCTATTAGGTTTCTTAATTGTTATTTATTTTTGGATAATTTTCCAAATTTTTATTTGATTTTTTATGATTTCTTGACCATCACTATTGGGTATAGAATTAGATCTATTATGAATTAACAAATTACTTTGGTGAAGCATGCCTCTAATATGTTTGTCGCCTCTACTTCATCGGTCTGCGACAACTTCGGAGACTTCGTCCTCTTCAACTGCTTGATAGGCTTGAGGGTGGTGTTTAGATTGAGCTGATGATGGATGGTTTAAAGGTCAAGTCCCAAGAGGTTGACAATAATTAGGAGTTAGCGTTTAAATCGATATGAATTAAGGTGAATAATTCCCTGAGTTGTTGGACGAGCTTTCTGTTATGCGCTTACTTGGACGAGCTTGAAGTTATCTTATGAATAGTTTGATGGCAAGGATGGTCATCCCATGATCCAAGGTCAAGGCTTTGTCCTGGATAGGATGAGGCAACACGAGGCTCTCCAGATGCTAATGCTCCTCGACCTTCTTTCTCTTTCATTGTATATAATCCCTTAGGGAAGCCCTTTCAAGGGTGCACTCTAGTTGGAGCAATGGATCGACATGCCACCTTAAGGTCTATTCTAATGACATCGAGTGCCATGGGAGCGAGAAATTTGATGGTTTGGACGTAGAAGAAGGCCACACCAATAAATGCATGGATCATCAGGCATCCTTTTGTTGATATGCCTCAAATCCTAACCATATGTTACGTTGAACCCCATTGAAGAACCGTTGAATGCCCTACGAAGGTCTCTCAAAAAATTTTCTATATGTATTCGGATTCGTCTACATCCAGTGTACATTTGTACGTGAGTACATAGTATATAAGCTCCCTATCTTTGTATCCCTTGTATTTTTTTCTTTCTCCACAAAGACTAAAAATCGATTGCCATTGTCCAAGCATGTAGCTCAGTTACATTTGAATCTTGTAAATTCGAGTATTCGTGTGTTTGCTTGCTTGATCATTTGTGCGTATTTGCAACACATATGATGCGTCCAAATCATGTGATAGGAAACATGAAATAAGACACATACTTCTCTCCATTTGGATGATCGATTTTGAACAAGTGGAGTGGTTCATTGGTCACTACCAAACCCAAATATGAAGACCTAACGCTCGTGTCATTAATATTACACGTGTAGTGGGGACCACCTTATGTGATTGCTAGGACTATCCTATCCTCTGATAGTTTTATCACCTATACTATAATGTTGTTTTTTTATAAGATTACTATTATCTTCCCAATAACATTTTTTTCTATGGATTTTTACCCAACAGATCCTATAAACATTTTAAAATACCTCTACGACCTTTTGCACAATATAATTACCCCATCGACCCTGTAAATTACCCCAAGAACCCCCACTGGCTAAAAACATATTACCCGGAGGGTTCATGGGCTAAGAGTTGGTAAGTTTACGGGGTCGAGGGGGAATTAGGTTGTTTCAAAGGTCGTAGAAGCATTTTAAAACGTCTATAGGGTCTGCTGAGTAAAAATCTCTTTTTTCTAATATTATTATCGCATCCGTAATAATATTATTTATCTTAAGATTGTTATCACCTCCATGTTAATCGTATACCATTGAGAGGTGATAAGTGATAACACTATCATGGGTAAATTACAATTTGGATCTCCATCTATGGGTCAGATTTCAGGATGGATCCCATGCTTTAAATTGTAACGATTCGGGTTCTCAGTTCGTTTAGGAAACGAAAATTTTGAGGCTCATGGCGAAAATGCTCTTGTCGGGTAGGAGAGAAGAAGGGAATGGGGGGTTCCAACTTTTAAACAAGGGCATATTCGTCATCAACCCTAAAAAGTTCATTATGTTAACGGGGGGCCCGAATCGTTACAATTTAAAGATGGAGACCCATTATGAGATCTGACCCCATAGATGAGGATCCAAATTGTAATTTACCCCCACTTATTTCAAGGTGATGTGATAATCCTATTTCCTTTTAAGATTGTATGGTCATCCATCTCGTGATCTCTGTGATTTTTTTATAAAAGCTTATTACTGATAGTGGTTAACATAGGTATTTATTGACCATGCACACTCTTCCATTCTCGAGACGGGAATTTTTATATAATTATTATGACGAGAAATCTAAAAATTCGTCCAAATAAATCGATTCATTAATTTCAGGACAAAGAACAACACAAAAAAGATTTCTACTTAGAAAGTTGGTTCTTAGAGTTGCACAATATATTGTAGATTGATATTACTTATCTTGCAAAAGATATGCAGAGCGTGGGGAAGCATGGCGAATAGTTCTGGCGTCTTACACATTATTAGCATTTTCATGGTTCTTCTCCCTCTATTAGATCTTTCTTCCCGAGGAACAAGAGTCATGGTCTATACAAAAATATTTAAAAAAATGAAAAATCTAAAATCTAAAAGCAACTTTCTTAATCAAGTAGTCATCCTAATCACCACTGATTTGTACAACCATGCATGTTTACTTGCATACATTCCTTATCAACACCGGTCGAATACCTAAGATCACTAACCTAACCCTCCTCGCACATATCTTCATTGGAAGTTATACTCCGCTCGAAGCCAAGAATGGGAGCATACAGAAAACGCACCGATCATGTGTCGAATGCCTCTTTGGTTTGCCAAAGTGGGATGCATCGATCCTCACCGATCAGCCCTCGGATCGAGTGACTACTCGAGATCTTTACCAAGTAGGGAATTACTGATGCCCCTCATCGACATACTGAGAAATACATTCTTCGATTCACCACTTGATTTTTTGTTTGATAGACGGGGGAAGTAAGAACTCGCTTATCGATTTTCGAATCCAATATGAGTATGGCATTCATAGTTGGGTATAACCTTCCTTTATATTGATAATAAGTTAGAGAAACTTTAGGATACATGAATATAAATACATGATATATATAACTTAGTGATATAATTAAAACTAAAAACAAAAATATAAGCACCATATTACTTCAATGCTAGCTTATGATATAGTAAGACATGCAAATATCAAAGAAGAGGGTGGTGAAACTAAAAGCATTCACAAGACAAAGCCTCTAATTTGCCAAATCATCTAGGGAATGTTGTTTTTACTCGAGAGGAGCTGAAATAGGGCATTCTAGGCACATGAGATCTATAGTCGATAGTATGCTGACACCTCTTAGGGCCTGTTTGGTTGCAGGGTTGGACAGGGTTGGCCCAACCCTGGTTACTATTCACCAGGGTACTTCCTCCTCACAGATTACTATCCACCCAGGCCAACCCAACTCAACCCAACCCTGCCCAACCCTGCAACCAAACAGGCCATCATAGTTTCACGCATCAGTCTTCCAAATAAGAAAACACTGAATTCAGACACACCTAAAACACAAGGGGAGAAGAGAATCACAAGGGGAGAAGAGAATCGATTCTAATCTCCTAGTTGAGATTGGATTTTTTTACTAAAGTGTTTCACCATGTGTAAAATAAATGTGCTTTGCTTATAGATCAACAATTTCTCATAATTATCACATAAACCACTCCACAAAGCATGTAAGAGTTTTAAGATCACTTATAGAAATGTCCCTTGCCATGAGATTATCAAACCAAATCTAGTGCATATCTTCTATGGGTTGTTGAGTGCATATTTACATAGAGTGGTTGATGATGCGATGTGGTGTCTCTTATATTAATCGATTCGAGGAGACTATCTGGGGAAGCTTGAAGAAATAACAACAAGTTATGTTACCTTTACTCATGCATACGAATCTGCCAGGGAGCATCACCATAGAAGACGACACAAATCATGTTAACTCAAAGGAAAACATCATGTCTTCCTCCAATTTATATGATTGAGCGATCCTTCGAAAACCGTTGAAATGGATTGAGTTATTTGGATTTTGGGTCAAATTAGACTCAAACAATAATATTTATTTGGTTTTTGATTGATTGGTGGGTCTAACATATTCCACCCAACCTACCAAAAATTCCAAATCGAAAAATATTGAAAATTCTTATTAGAATATTATACCAAGGAAAGTGAACTTTATACCAAGATAAATGATCAAATCATGATTACATGTTCAATTATAGCCATGTACACAATATTTATTTCTTCATTACCCTCAAACCAATTAAGAATAGGCCTCATTATTATCTTATCCCTCCTTTTCCTTTTAAGGAGGGCATAAGAAGAACGTGGAATAAGAAATTAAGAGATTTAGTCTTGATTCTCATTTCTTGAGAGATTTTACTTGAATGAGATAAAGGTGGAATAAGTGTAAATTATACATATTCCCTTTTTATTACTCTTGAAAACATAAGTTATTTTGGAACATATCATGTAAATTATATATACATAATATTCTTATAATAAAGAATAAATTACAAAAAAATCCCAACTATGTGTCGATTCCTAATTAAATTCCTCATCTTTCAAATGTAACAGATAGCTTGATCTATCTTTTTTTGGCTCAACTACAAGCTTTCATAAGCTTCCGCAACATTTACATGTTGATGTTAAATCTTGAAGTTGAAAAGTTAGGCCTCATCCTGTGCTTTCCAAAGAGCAACTCTTCTCAAAATAGCAAATGCAAGGAAAGAATCTATGACTAGACTAGTTTTGATCCAAGAATCCCTATAGGGCCAACTTGTGTATGAACGAGACCGTCTAAGATCTCATCGAGAGAAGGGGCAAACAGGAAACATCGCTACAACGGTGGATACCATACTAAATCAAAAAGAACCGAATGCAAAGGTCAAAGAAAATGAAATTTTGTATTGTGTCTATGTTGCAATTGCGCAGAAACGCTTGATTGTCTCTTTGCTACAATTTAAAAATGAGACATCTAATTAGAAATCGATGTATAGTTGAGGCAATTTATTGTAATTTACCCTATAATAAAAGGAAAGGGATAAGGAAAACTGTAATAGTTATGCAATCCGGAAGGGAAATCGATTTTCAAGAATAAGGAAAATCTTATACAAAATCTCTGCATATTCATGTGCTTGCCTGAAGTTGGCATGTGTGCTTAAACATGGGCTGCATGACCTTGCAGTTTTTACTTGAAATAATACTAATATATAAGTATTACTACATAATAATGATGGTAACTACAAGTCTCTAAGTCATAGCTCAGATACTACAATGAACTAAAGAGTCGCTTCGAGGGAATCTTAGGCTATAAGCCTTAGAGACTTGCAAGCCAAGTGTAGCTAGTCCAAAGGAAGGCGACGAGTACGTCATGCCCAAGGATCGGTGGAAGACAATATTTATGTAACATCCCAGCAATGTAAAAATAATCAGCTGATACTGAGTATAAGATGTCAGCGAGACTGAAACTCACAATCCGTAACTCATTCGGTGAGCATGATTCTTTCATCCACAAGATCATGGTTCAAATTATGTCAGTGTTCTAATGGGAGAACAATATCTAGTAAAAAAATTGCAGGTGCACTAACCCAAATTAAATCACATGAACAAGCCAGCACTGACACTAGGATGATAAGGAGATGAATCGCATTCTCGGTGTAAGCGAGAATTTAGAGAAAAAGGTCATATAGTATTATCCACGCTGACATGCAGATTGCGTTCCCCAACTTCCAGAGGGTGTTGCATTCCATGACTGCAAGCAAATGTTGCATCTCCACCTGCACACACCCAGCATTTAGGTGGGCCAAGTTTGAGTTTCCCCCATAGTGATTGCGTCGCCAACTCGTTTTATCACTCTCCAGGTAGTTAAGATTTCCAAAGGGGAAGGGTTCACAGCTATGATTTGGGTTCCTGGTGAAGTAGGGGGAAAGCAGACAGAAAATAAGTACCACATTCAACACGGGGTGCGTAAAATATCCACATGGATAGAGTAACGAAGTCCATCGAATCGCTCCAATATGCATCAGCCTTGCTCAAATGACACTGAGCACAAGGGAGCAGCTTAGTTTGCTGGGTCTTAACACGAGGCACCAACACACTAAGCAATAGGAAAAGAACTATGTGCACTCTATTCAGCGATTAGCCCGACTCAATAAAGAAACAACAGGAAAAGAACTCTGTGCACTCTATTCAGCGATTAGCCCGCTTCGATAAAGTGTTCGAACCCCTGTGTTCAAGGCATTACTCTCTGAAGTACCTTCCCTGTGTGTGGATCATAGGAGGAGATCCACAACCTCCATTTTGGCTAAAATCTGCTGCTTAAAAACCACAGGAAAACACAAGAATGTGGTTCCTATAATCATCCCCCGATCCCCTGCTCAGATCCGCTATACCAGACATACCTTACAAAAAGATTCAGCCCAGTCCACCGCAGCCATGTCTCATTTTCATCTGCGCTATCTTCCCAATCATTGCACATTTTAATGGCCTCGCCTATTATCCGCAGAAGAACCTCAGGTCCTCAGGTGAAAGTCGCCTTCCCCCACCACTTTCCAGGCACACAATTCAAAACCCACCTCGTCAGTAAGATCAGATTACAGGGGACGGAGGTTAAAAAAGAATGGATGATCAGAAAAGTCTGATTAATTACAGCCAATCCGACCTGGTTTCCAAACCCATCCTGGTCATTTGGCCTATGATGTCAGCCAGATTTGGCTCAAGCAGTGATGATCAATCTCAATACATTCCAACAACATTAACATAGCTGTAGACTAACAGCGAAGTTATAAATGCAGTTAGGCTTTAACAAGATGGCATCCACCCTACACCAGGACCATCCAAAAGCGGATGATGGATCTTCTGCTACATTCAGTGATTCCAGTTGATGATATCTTTCTTGTACACAACACTAATCACTACAAAGCAACATAAATATGCATGCAAATAACTTGAGTCACTACGTAAAGTAACATTCACACATAATATCAGCTGGGGGAAATAGTAGGAATGCCGGTTTACTTGATTGAAAATATCTAAATTGAAACCACAAATAACACCTTCACATAATAACTGACAGTACTTGAGAGTTAAAAATGCAAGATCAAGCTGCCGAAGTAGTCAAATCCTTCTCCCTCCCCACAGTAGTACTGCCCAGGACGAGCAAAAGCCATTAGCAAGCAAAATGCCCAGTGCAAACTTTTTTAATGCAATGGGTGGATGAATGCAGACCAAGATATCCAACACAAAACAAATACAAAGAATGACAAGCGTACTAGAGCAGAAGCTATGAAACACAAATACAATACGCTCAGGCAAATTTTAGAACAAAAAGTGAGAAATTCTAGGTTGCACCTACTTTAGAGCCCCTGTCCGAATTCACAAAAGAATCAGTTGCAATTTCGATGTACGGTCAGGACAATTACTTTCTAGAAACCTATCAGTCGGGCATGAGCCACCCAACCATCAACTGATTCTCATCAACAAAATTGTTATGTTCAAGTTGAACATGCGACAGTCAAACCACAAGAGATGTGGTAATGTGCACTTATCAGGTGTTGCCACGGGTAGTTACCAGAACTGACCGTCAAGTGCTAGATTGCACCAAATGGCTAGAAATTTTTTCCCAAAAACAAGCATGGAGCATGCAGTAACATCACTATTCAGCGTCTTCCATTATACGATCTACAGTAAACATTTTGACCAGCTCAGACGAGTTTCCCAAAACCAAGTAGGGTTGTCTAACAGACCAAATAATTTAGACTACAAGAACAACAAAGCCTTTTTCCCTACAATTAAGTAGCGTCACCAAATAATTTAGACTCAAGAAAAATCAATGCCCCGCTAGGACTTCGGATAGATTGAGATTAAAAGCTGCAACATGATCTCAGAAAATCTCGGTGCAGGCTAGCAAAAACCCCTAAAGAACCAACATGACTATTAAAGAATGGCGAAGCCTTCTCCCACTTTAAGTAGGGTTGGCTACATGGATTCTTGCTCAAATCCAAGTTGAAAGATCCGACTATTTTTACGCTTGTTGTCGGCTACCTAACGCAACCCCACAAGCAGGGATTTGAACCCTAGTCTTTTGGTCAGTAGGAACACTGCACTACCACCAGACCATTGAAGTGGGTACGACTCATATAGCAAAAAAAGCATACAAAACCAAACATAGCTTAAAAATTCCAAATATGATAAGCATTACCAGGCATGAACTCTTGGAATGGTCCAACCATCCACATGCCCCAGAGACTCGAAATGGCTAGCTTAACTTAACATGTACACACACAACAACTTAAGTCCTGAAGCCTAATGCAGTGACAAGTTTTTAGCACACTATAAACCATTCCCAGTATCTTCCCTTTTCCCCGAATTTGGTAAACCACTTTATACATTAGCCCTGAGAGACTAAAAAAACGATTACACTTCTAAAATTGGTTGGAGCATCATCTGAATGATCAACAGTTAATATAACAGTATTCTGCAGCATAGCAACTGCCACACACTCCATGCCCTTGAAATAGCTATGCTTCCATTACAAGATATCCCAACAAACAATTACTGTTGAAATCTATCTCGGATTTCTACGAAGTATACTCAAACAACAGAGTCAAATAAATAAGAAAATTTATTGAGTGACCTGTAGTGCGAGCACATGCACAGTGGTCCATCATGCTTGTAAATAAAAAAGGCACTCCATAAGGTGCATTCAGCAAAGGACAGGGGATTTGGGCTATGGTATTTCTACTCCTCAAGAACATATATGCTCTAAAGATTCTTAAATACTCTAGAGTAAATTACATAAAAGGTGCCAAAATCTGGGGTCTATCGAAAAGGATCCAACACCTTAATACCTGACGCCTCAAGATACCGATTTATTAACCACAATATATTTAAATTACAAAACTGGCCTTGCAATAGCATATCATCTCCAAGATTTGATACATAGTGTTGGATTAGTTAATACATTATCATTGTCATAATTGTATATATGGCATACCTCCATGTTGCCAAAGGTGCTTTGGGCGCTCGTCTAGACTGCTGGATTGTGCACTTTTTTTGTTTGCATTTTTAGGTTTATAAGTTTGATATATAGTACTTCTAAGTAGAATTGAAACAAAGTTATGTATGCATGTATACACATAAAAACATCAGACAAACTTACATTACATGTACACAAATATTGTTGAAATGGGATATTGCTTAATAAATTTTGATTGTCTTGGTGTGTGTCTGTGTCCTGTCTTTATGTGCGTGGATGGGTGCATGCGAACATGAAGGTGGGTTGTTGCAAAGGTGTGTGGGTGTGCGTTGTGTGTGCCCAGCCCCTTCCTTTTCTCAGACTGCCTCGAGCATTTTGAATGTCCTAACACCTTGGATTGCCTCATCTTTGATAACACTAATAATAGTTTATCAGACACTGTTTATCAAAACCTTTGCATAGACAATATCCTGAAGATCGGTCATGTTATTTAAATTTAAAATATAATGTCATAAACAAAGTGGTATTGCATTGAATATTGGAACGAAAAATTCACATTTTTATCGGGATTATTTTTAATATATACCCTAACTCCGGGGTCTTTTATGTAATTTATTCATTTCTTGCCTACACCTTTAAAATATGTCGTCAATAATACATGGTCGTCATTTTTATGCTTATTTCATCTCACATTAACAATAAACTTAGCAAGAAACATGTTTCCAATTAAATTTCGATGATGCAGCATAATCACTAATCTTTAGCCAAACTAAAAAAATATTGTTTTCCATTTCAATGGGGTAATCTTCACCAGCAAAAATCAGGCAAAATTATTGTTACCAGAGCATCCAAACATTTACGATCTATACATATTTTCTCTGTCAGTGTAGCAATAGTCTCTCTTTAAGAAATAAGCTTGAGGTTTCCAATGGAAGGCGTCCATCCAAATATCGTCATACAAAAGTCTTCTTCCATATTAATACATTCTAATTGACCAAAGTATTTCCAAATTAAGCATCTAACTAACAAAACAAAGCTGTAGAACTTGAGATCCAGCACATCATACCAATAGTCTCTCCTCTTCTAGGAAATAACATTGAGGTCTTCATGGAAGGCATTCTATCCGAATGTCGCCATACACAAGTCTTATACCATATTACCATATTTAGATATTACCATTTACCGCAGAAATTGCGATTAAGCATCTAACTGACAAAATAAAGTTGTAGAAATTGGCACTCAGCTCATCACACCAAATGTGGAAGGTAAGAATTAAGTAATTCACAACACAGTTAAATGTTTTACAACAAGATGTGACAGAAAATACAGAGATGATGTATTGGAATAGAAACTTAACATTCATAACTCCCAACAGGCAAATCCTCCGTCCAGTCCAAATGTAGCAATAAGTTGTAAAAATTCCATCTCTACAGAGATTCAGAGAAGGCACAAATTTACTGCATAACCAGGACTTCGAAAAAAGGCTTGACATACAAAACTTACATAAACTATACATCGTTCCAAGACCTGCTTCGTTGAATAAGTAAGAACTAATGCAGAGACGAAGGTGGGATGCATTTGCTTCACATACCAATGGGATGAATCCACGATCTTTCATTCAAGAAAAAGTGGACTAAAAAATATTGAGACACTCATTGGTTCCAAACAAAGTAAAAAGATGGAAGAAAATGGTTTCAACTAGTTGAAGATTTTTGACATCAAAATTCTCAAGTGTCAGTTACACACGATTTTGAAGAAGAGTGAAGCATAGTTATCTATTAAGGAAACTATATTTCTTTAAAGCCAAAGTATGGCCACTAAAGGCTAATGGTCGTCTATAGTGTTAAATGAACTAATTAACCGCTGAAAGTATGGTGGGGAATTTTTCTTGCACAATAAATTGATAAAAAGTATAAAATTATTAATCATTTTGATCTATTGGTGGGTGGCATTGAGCTCATATATTTTTTTAAGAAAAAAGGGCAACTACCATATAGGTGTGTGCCCAAAAACTTCATCATTAATCACCTTTTAATTAAGATTACACGCATATATCTTGCGAAAAGAAGATACAGAAATTACATCACCCATCGCTAAGCGAGCACCTTGGCATGCACCACTACATTCTCTCCAAAAACCCTGTCCCTATGGAAAACAACATCATTCTTGGCCGACCAAAATGCCCAAAGAAGCGCTAAGCACATAGCATGCTCCCTCACCATGCCTCTCCATCCTTCCCCAATGGATTCCCAAAAACCCACCATATCGCCACACCGAACCTCCTGATTTCCAAGAATGGACCAAGCATCAACGGATCTCCTGCATTTGAAGAATAAATGGTCTGCGTCCTCCACCTCCTCATGACATCTCGAACAAGTAGGGTTGGCGTTCTTGAATAATCGCGCAAACCGACTCCCAATAGCAGTCTACCCCTTATGCATAGCCACATGAAGATTTTCACACGAGCTGGAGCCTTCCAGCTCCAAATTCTTTTGTAGTCCTCACAACCATCCGGTTTGTAGATCCGAGGCCCCTTCAAAGCGCACGCCAACACCAACAATCTCCACCTTTAGTGGGATTTGACACATTCTCTAGATCTGCCAACATCATCATCAGCTCCTCCACCCTTTGATCAGACAGCTCAAATCTAAATGAGGGCAAGAAAGATTATCCATCCCAAACCTCTGCCACAGTTGCCTCCGGGTTCGTAGCGAGGGCCAATAGTCCCGGTATTCGCTAATCCAGAACACCACCTTCAGACCAATCATCTGCCCAAAATCTGAAACACATGCCATCTCCCACAATCGGTCTCAAGAAAGATCGGATCTCCTATGCTAATCCACAAATTCCCCTCCAGAAGTAGGACAACGCCAAACCCAACTCCCTGGATTAGGACAAGAAGAACCAACACCATATATCTTGCGGATAACAATGCTAACCAGGTTGCCGCAATCTCTCCATAATCGAGCAATCCACCTGAGCAGACTTCATTATTGCATTTGAGGAAAGCATGTGGACCAAGTTAATTCTCTCAGAACTCAACTTATGAGGTGGAAAAAATATTCTTCATTAACAAAGGACTTTTAAAAATGTTTGCATGAAATCTTTGAGTTTGAACCTATGCAACAAGCTACAATCGATTGAAGTGTGAAAGGAGAACGATCAATAAGAAGAACATGCTTGGAAGCACTCAGTTATATGACAAATATAATCAAGCATGTAGAGGTTTGGGGCTCCTGCAAAGTCGTGATGCATGATTTTGATAACCACAGAGACCACTCCCCTGTGAGGATAGACAGTGGAAAAGAAACTGTCAAAATGGTTATTGAGTAGTCACTGGATTTTGAACGAATATGGCAGTCGTCGAAACTAGGATCCTTCCGGTCGCAGAGGTTGGAGCGAGTACATACCATGATAGCTTGAAGACAACAGTGATGAGAACATTCTAGCCCAACTAGGGGAATCGAAAGACAAGTCACGCGTTGATGTGCATTACCAACTGATGGTGGTGATTCCAAGACCCAAAGGACCTCCTTATGCCACATATCACGAAAGACAAGCAAATAAAACACAAGACAGGAAACACAATGTCAATAGTCAAGTTCGTGATTGCAAACTCTGCATCTGAGGAAGTAGCTCTACCTCCTCCAAGCCTCATTAGCATTTGGCGGATTATAAGATGAGGATGTATAAAGGTATCTCGCAGTGCCTTGGTCAACATGGCTTCTTCGAGGTTCTAAAAGGGCTTGTAAAGATGGCTTCTCCAAACTGCGCACGTGGCTTCTCCAAACTGTGCACATTCTAAAAGCCTAGAAACATATAGAAACATAAGACGGTCGGTAGAAAATATGTGTACATGATCTTTTTTTTTAAAAAAAGTGTTTACATGACAATGAAGGTTGTGGATGAACTACAATTGAAGGTGAAAGTCCCGTGTGTATCCTCCATAGCTGGTGTACTCATATGAAACAGTTGCAAGCTCAAGCTTGATGGTTCATCTAACTGAGCGTTGACCCAACACCCAAGTCAGGTGACCGTAATTAAGCTTTCCATTAGATTTGTGGATAAAACAAAGTTTGACATGGGCATTAACATTGCTATTGAACCAAGACAAAGCAATCTCTGTGGAACCATTCCCACTAAGGATTCAGAGGATCTCTTTAGGTTTCCTTTATTGCGTGATAAATGCATGAGTATCCGACTTAGATGGTTGGCTAATCACCAACATGATGTCAGTTTCTTGACTGGATCGAATGGTCCACGAGTTAGGTATAGGAAATCCGTCAACTCCGAAGTTGCCATGAAGAAACTCTTATTACTTTCTAGATGATCAAAGACAAGAGCAGTTATGTTGGATTAGATAACCTCGCAGATCAAATCGGATCCAATTCCATTCCATCTCCAAGCTTTAGCTTTATGTGTGAGATCTCTCGATCAGAACTCCAACCTTTTTTAGGGCATATCAAGTCTATCCTTCCGACCCATGTGTCTTGCTTCTCGATGGATATTCAAGATGGCAAGTGCGGAGCAAAAAGGTATTCTCTTGAAAGGGATATAAATAGATTATGGCCCGATAATGTGCATGAAGTAGACTTCTCGCTACATACAAACTACTGAAGACATAATTCATTAGATGTTTTTCATAACTACCTAAGTAAATTGACTCACATTGTTCGGTCACAAAAGAACCATTCGCTGATAAATGACCATTACAAGTCAGACTTGATAGAGCTCGACGGGCGGAGATGAGCGAAGCATCATTCAGTGGCTAGAAGCATTGCGATAAAAGAGCTCACAAGCAAGCTTGTTCAAGCGGTGATCGCAATGCTCACTTTTAACCTTTAGTGATACTACGCCAGATATAATAATTAACAATCTACAACAATCAGCATTACATATATTATCATCAATCTACTGGCTTCATTAAAGACCTTATAACTGCACAGGACAACAGAACATCATCCCGTTCTAGACACACAGCAGCTCATTATTTCACCAAACTACATATTGAAAACGAGCCGCCATCCGAAACACGACGTCACGAGATCTATACACAGGACCCTCCATTAAAAAAATCAACTTTCATGGAGAGAACCCTAAACGGGCGGTATGTTAGCAAAGGAGAAGCCTTTGTACCCCTTGTAGGCGTAGTACGCGATCCTCGTATAGTAGAATCCCGGTATGAACAGCATCCCACCCAGAACCGCGAAGAAGATACCTAGGAAACAAAGCGATCACGTCAGAAACAAATAAAAAACGCGGCAAGATTGAATCTTTCGGGTCCCTACCATGCGCCCGGTCGCCCCCGACTTGGTTAGCGGCCATGATGATGCCGAGAACGATGCCGAGGGTGCCGAAGACGAGCATGGAGACGGCAAGCGCGATCTCCTTGATGGGTGGCTTGTTCTGGACCACGTACGAGGTCTCCATCATGATGTCCTCATCGGAGATGGAGAACGCGTGATCGACGTAAGCCATTTGAGAAGATCGAAACCCTAGAGTTGGATTGGAAGCTCTCTCGTTCGTGGTTTTGGGATTCAGGTGGTCGTCACGGAGGGAATAGAGAGCAGAAGAGGTAGCGTGGCGTTGGGGGTAAATCGGAGCTTGGGGGAGGAAGGGGCTGTGGACGGGGTCGAGATATAGTCACTCGCGTTTACGCCCTTGCGCTTTGGGAGAGAAGTGGATAGGAGGGTGGGCTTTGGGAAGGGTGAGGAGTTTTTTAGAGTTACCGTTGGTGACCGGAGCGGTTTGAAGATCGGGTTTGCCGTTCGATTTGGGAAAGGAAAAGAGATGTAGGAATATTTAATGGATAGTAGTTTTTGAGATTGTTACAAGGGTTGGAAGAGTGTGGGAATAAGGAATGTAATATAATGTTATTTTGATTTGTGATGAAATTTCAACTGATGAATGCAGGAGGTACATCGAGTTACCTTGGGATAATCCGGTAATCAAACAGACCTAAGGGTTAGTGCAGAGCAATCCTAACAGGATAAGGGGCTATGTCATAGGAACTATTTTTCTCTTTCTTTTTTTAATCTTTCTTCCTTTTAACAATGATACCATTCAAATTACGTAATCACAATAGATACTTGGATCCGATATTCGGGTCCGATCAGAATTCATATTCTTCCTATGTATAAGCAAGCCTTTACAAGGGTTTATAATCATTAGGTCCAACTAGATGCATGGTTTACATGAAAATGAAGTATTCAAAAGGCCCATCTATTTGTTTGTTTATGTATGTACATGTATATGCATGTATATATGTGTATGTGTATATGGACATCTGTGTGTGTGCATGCACGATACATGCACATGTGTTTGAGCGCATATATACATATACATTTGTGTGTGTGAACTTAACAAAGTTTCTTTCTACAACATCTCTTTAAGTTATCAATCTTGGCACACACTCATGCGTACTCATGATATGGTATATGAATGCATGTCTTCCTCGAAAAAAAGAAGTCGTGATTTTTTACTTGTGCGAGATCTATCTTGAAAAGAAGAAGTCTCGGACAACCTTGACGTTTTCCTAACATGGTGATGTTTCTCTCGCCATCGTTGGCCTGACTTGAGTGTTCACTTTTTCGTTAGTGGGGTCAGGGGAGGCATTATGATGTAATGGTGATGTAATCACTTATCATGGTATGGCTTATCATATGATAAAGATCCTTTATCCAAAGATACTTGGATATTATCCCACATCCAAAAGTCAACGGATAACAGTTATATACTACTCGCATATAGTGGATGCTATATTCATTATTAAATTCAAAAATCAAAGATAATTCCAATGGGTTAGATTTCATTGTTATATATTTAACATCGAAATTTATAGAAAGAATTCCTCATTTTTTTGTGATTATACCTCTATTTTATTATATGCTCGCTAATATAGAATATGAGGGAGGGCATATTCTTGATATGTTAATATGCAGGATCTATGAGGTTAAACTTTACAATGTTGGCGGGGGAAGTGAGAGAGGGCAAGTTCCCCTCCCTAAGCATGTATAAGTCGGACCAGAGACTCGAATCACGTATGTGTGTGTGCCATAATGTTCAAGGCATTCGCTATAATTTGACCATGCATCAACTTCAAGAACCCAATTAGCTCACAATCGCAACTCGCTGCATTAGAGAAAATCAAACTCGAGTAAACAACATATTATTTAACTTCAACTCATTTTCCTTGGGTTATCTATCACAAAGAGGAATACATGGGAATAAGTACACTGCATGCAAAAGAGACCTAGCTAGGTACACCCTTGTGACAAAGAACAGAGTCTTCCTGTTAGTGTTGTTAAGAAAAGAGATTGAAAAATGGTGTGGAGCCGGATTTATTTACCCCATATCAGACTCCAAATGGGTGGCACCTTTATATGTTGTCTCAAAGAAGTCGAGAATCCAGATGATCACCAACGATGAGGGTAAAGAGATTGTGACATGAGTACCCACATTGTGACACGTCTGTTTGTGACTAAGAAACACCACTCCCCCTTACCTTTAAGTGATCGAATCTTAACGAGATTGGTCGGAAAAAAGTTCTTCCAATTTCTTGAAGGGTACTCGACCTACAATCAAATATCTATAGCTCTTGAAGACTAGGAAAAGACGATTTTCACTTGTCTATTCGGTACATATGCATTTAGACACATGCATTTTGGGTTATGTAATGTCCAATGAACCTTTTGGAGATGCATGACTGTTGTGTTCGTCAAGATGATTGGAGATTTCTTAGAAGTTTTTTATGGATGACTTCTCAGTCCACGGTGATTTTTTTTTATGTGTGTCGTTTACATTTGGACCAAGTCCTTCAGATATGTAGGGAGGTTAATCTGGCGTTCTAAGAGAGAAACTATTTTATGGTACATGAGGAAATCGTGATAGGCCATGTAATCTCCAAGAGGGGAATGGAGTTTGATCCTGGAAAGGTGGGTGTGATTAAAAAAGTCTATCCACCAACTAAATCAAGTTACTGCATTCATTTTTAGGGAATGATGGATTTTATAGGCAATTCATCAAAGGATTTTAAAAAATTATCCAGCCATCAACTGAGCTCTTAGAAAAGGACACTGAGTTTATTGTAGATCATAGGTGTCTGGAAGATTTTGAGCTTTTGAAAAGAAAGATTGTGGAATCTCCCATCCTATAAGCCCCTGATTGGTCTCTTCCTTTCGAAATTATGACAAGTATTTCATATTTTGTTATAAGGGATATGTTTGGACAGTGGAGAGATGGGGTACCGCTTGTAGTTCACTAGACGAGTAAAGTTTTATATAACACAAGAGAACTACATAGTGATCGAAAAGGAAATGCTTGCAGTAGTTTGGGCCTTAGAGAAATTCCTATCACATCTTTTAGAGTCTAAGGTGACTATATACAAGACCAGACAATAATTCGTTATTTAATGGAAAAGAAAGATGCAAAGGCGTGTCTTGTGAATTTTATTACTACAAAAGTTTGATTTTGGAGACTATAGATAAACCTAGAGAGTTAAAAATATAGCGGTTTATCACTTATCTGAACTTGAGTTGAATGATTCCCTTGAGTCTGACCCTATTCGTGAATCATCCCTGATAAGTTAATTTGTGTTATTGATTCTCGTCCATTGTATGTCAACATGGTGAACGTTCTTGTATCCAAGTAGGTTCCCCAGAGTTGGACTAGAAACAACAGTGACTGACTTAAGTCGGATTTGAGGAAGTGTCATTAGGAGGATTAATTCCTTTTCTTCGAATGATTGGATTGTGTCTAGAGAAGGTGTATTTCTCACGAGGAATACCATAGTGTCCTCACTAAGTGACATATTCTAGAGGCAGGAGGACACTACTCGGAAAAGAGAACCGCTCAAAAAGTACTTGAATGTAGATTTTACTGACCGACCTTGTTTCATGATGCTTATGATTTTGTTAGGTTGTATCCAGTTTGTCAGAGAATGGGAGGGATAATTGGTTCGAGGATGTTATCCCAATGCAATCAGCGATTTTCGTGTTATATTTTTAATACATCGGGCATTGACTTCATGTGGCTTTTCCCTAACAGTCATGGATATGAGCACATGTTGCTAGAGGTTGATTATCTAATATAGAAATAAGAACCCTGGACAATAAGACTATCTGTAAGTTTGTGACTGATCACATCATTTCTAGGTTTGGAGTTCCTAAGGTTCTTATTTCAGATGAGGGTAGCCATTTTGTGGATAGAAACATGAATATCTTAGCTAAGGATTATGGTATTAATCATCGTGTTATTAGTCCTTACCGTCTACATTCTAACGGCGTGACAGAGGTATCCAATAGGGAAGTGAAGAGCATATTGTAAAAGCTAGTTCATCATGATAGGAATAACTGGTTCTACTTTTTGGACCAAGTTTCATGGGCCTATAGGACAGTCCGTAAGACTCCACTTGAAACTTCTCCATTCGGATTGATATATGACAAGCCATGCAATTTGGCCATTGAGTTAATACATAAATTCAAATGGGCGATAAGGAAATTTAGCTGGAATGGTCTCTTAGGCAAGAAGAGCAGAGACATGGTTCTGAATGAGCTCATTGAAATTCAGAAATAAAGCATATGACAACATCATGATCTATAAGGATAAAGTCAAGAAATGACATGATCAAAACATCAAATGCAAAAGCTTTATCCCTAGGCAGAACGTATGGTTGTTCAATGTAAAGTTGAAGATCTTTTTATGGCAACCTGAAGTCTAAATGGGGGGTTCCTATATTATTAAAGAAGTGCACAATAATGGTTGTATAGGGATATTTGATCTCACTGATGGTGCATGATCTTTCTTAGTTAATGGGCAATTGTTTAAACATTTTGTTAGAACTAATGAACAGTTAATCCGATTTTTCATGCGGAGTTATAGTTCGAATGTCATTCCAAACCACCTCGCATGATCAAGCATCATTGAAGATTAATGTCACAAATATTACTATTTATGCAGATTCAACATCTCACAAGTTCAACCCTTAATTGTGTGTATATCATATCTCTCCGCTTTCCATTTGACGATGATTCTTTCTCATACTTAGGTTGACTGTAGCCTAAGTATAATGGGCCCAACTTCCTTTGTAAGACCCTCAACGACTTAAGTATAAGGGGACGAGTCGACTTCTTTACTGGCATTTATTCGTTATTCACTCAATTTTATTACAAGTTATGTTCTTCATTTCGCTCTGTGCCATGAGGACATACTACGAGGTAAATATATGTGTGTATGTGTGTGTTACATATATAGTATATCCGTAGCTCGTACTTTGAATATGTTGAAATAAAATACTAGGTTTTAGGTATGGTGTTTTGAAAATATTTTGCAAATTGTTTGTGAAGATTTAAAAGATTTTGTAAAACATTTTGCAAACTGTTTGTAAAAGGGTTAAAATATTTAGTAAAATATTTTGCAAACTTTAATTATTTTAAGAGTAACTTTAGACATAGTAGAAGCTAAATTAGATCGGATTATCAATAATAATATAGACGGCATCAATAGTAAAGTTCATTAAATTAGTAACAATATAGTCAGTACTAATAGAATCAGCGTCAGTATTTTTTTATACATTGGTAAGTAGTAATAGTATCAGTAATAATAGTGAGTCAGCATCAGCAGTAAAGTTCGATGCATAAGTAATTCACGCCATGCAACAAATAACATTTAATTAATAATGATAGTACTTTGTTATTTTAATAAATAACTATAGAGTTAGTAATAATAGAGTCAACGTCAGTATTTCTTGTATACATTAGTAAGTATTCGTGAAATAGTAGTATCAATGATAATAAATGCAACATCAATAGTAAAGCTCAATAAATAAGTAATTTATACCATGAAATAGGTAATGTTTAATCATCTTAAGATTAACTCTATATGGAGTAGAAGCAACATTCTATACTTATGAAAGATTAGCAAACAATAGTAAGTTTTTGGTTGACAGTGGTAACTACTTTGAAGCAGCAGTACTTAACTACTAACGCTTAGTAAATTTTTGATTGATAATGATTTAAGAAATTGCCCTTCAATATTTGTTAAGAATGTATAAAACTATAAATAGGACATTATTTTTTGAAAACTTCTTTTTATCTTATTGTTTTTAAACTTTATTTTAATATACTATTGGTTTTGTTATTCACAACAGTCAACTATATTGAGTTGCAGAAATCATTGAAAAGAATGAGAAGATATGAGTTCAAATTTGGATCACACCCATATATTTGAGAAGATTGTGTTTTTTCTTCTTATATGTACAAAAAATAAACATCTAGTGAAGTGTACGAACCATATTTTGAGAAGAATGTGGTGTTTTCTTCTTAACGAATTTTGAAGGCTTGTAATTTGTTAATCTCTCCTTCTGTGGTAGTATGCTACTAAGTTTTTTATGTACTGAATATTAATTTACATCCATCCAATATTATATCAAGAACGATTAAGAAACAGTTAAGTTCCTCATTATAATAAATAAAAACAATTCAGAGACAAGTAAATCGCTCATTATAGTTCGTTACTACGCATATATATTAAACACAAGTAAGAATGAGAAAAAGACCATCAGTTCACAATATTTTCTTCAGTAACTTCGATATGTTACATTAGTAATACGTTGTAATAAAAAATCAATTATTTGAAGTATCTTTCAAAGTTGCCACTAGTATCAATATAATTTATATCAGTAATTTCTTATGATACGTAGGTGACCAATTAAAAAGTAACTTTACCATAAGTGACTAATTTGTATCAATAATTTTTACATTTATAAAACGTAACTTTACAAACCTTTAGTAACAATATCATAAGTATCCATGGTTGTTAAGCTACGTAAGTTAATAAGGACATAGAACATGCACGAGTAAGAATGAATAAAAGACAAGTATTTCATAATAATTTCTTCAGTAACTTCGACATTTTGCATTAGTAATTTGTTTAAAAATATCATCTATTTGAAGTATCATTCAGAGCAGCTATTAGTAACAATATACTTTGAATCAATAATTATTTATGATTCGTAATTGACCATTTAAATGTAATTGTATGTGTATTGTTTTGAGACTGACATTAAAATATCAAATATATTTGTAACATTCACAAGTGGTATATGACAACTAACACTACTATTACATTCAATATCAACATTCAAAGTATCAACAAGTTGTTAGGTTTCGTTAGTAAGACCACATGAGTTATATTAGCAAGAATGAGAGCACAAGCAGTAACACATGACATATATTTTAATAACTCGGATATGTACATCAATAACTTTGCATAAAATTTATGAACTTAGCATAATTACATCATTAACTTGGCATAATATAAGTAACTTTGAAAAAATGTATTGTAACTTGGCATAAATGTATTATCCCATAATAACATGCACATACATCAATCTCAACAAATGATTAAGTAATCCGAAGTAGAAGAGACATTTTCATTAAAAAGCTGATGTATGTTTTCCTATAAAGCTTATATCAAATTCTATGTTATAACAAAAAAGAACTTAAGTTTGTTTAAATTTGTTTAAATTTCAAGATAAAAGGAAATAAATGTATTGAGTTCTTTTTTTCTCCGCATCTCAATAAATTTGAAGTTATCTCAACGCGAAACTTTGGTATCTCTTCAATTTTAAAAGATGACGCCATTCTTTTACAAAGCTGGCTCCACTACTTTGCAAATAGAATCCATATTATTTACTTTGCTGATCGAAATTTTGAGCCAATGAGCCCAAACTAATCGAAAATGGCTTTCGCGTCTTCTTCGGGTTGAAAGGCGAAATAACGATCTTAGTAAGTAACGTCCGTAAGAAAGTAAATTCTTAAAAAGGTATCTAATTTCACCTTGTATGAATGGTATCGATTTCTTTAGTTATAAATATTCAATAGTAGTTATGTACGATATGAAAGTAATTATTTCATATTAATGTGTAACATTACTGATAGAAAAGTAACTATCTAAATATATCTAGTATCAACTATTAGTAATATCAGTAATTTTTGTATATGAATAAGTAATTACTATCATTGGAATGAAAAGTAACTTTTCTGTAGCCTTATGTAACAATTTATGAAGCTTCCTTAGGTTGTTAAGATAAGTAAATTATGAATGACATATATGTGGTGAAGTAGGAATGAATGGAAGATAAGCAATTCATACAATACATTTAAGTAAGTTAATAAACTTTCATTAGTAAATAGGTATAATAAAATATCATCAGTTACAAGTAAGTCTTATAGTTGACACTAATAACTTTCTTCGAAGCACCAATAATTTGTTCGGATAAGTTTGTAAATAATGTTATATTTTTATTTCAGTAAGAACGATTGCACGACAAGTAATATATAATATATTTCTTAGAAATATAGTTACATCACTAATTTACGGTAATGAAAAAAACTAATTTCAGGAACCTTTACCTATGAGAACATTAATAAGTTATCACATAACAGTAATATGTGATGAGATATAACTAAATAAAGACATATTGGGCGATTCAATGATGATTCAAACCTTGAATATTATCCGTAAGATCCTTTAAAACATCAATAACTATATTCCTACTTGCATATTAATTGGATTCACAAAATGATTGATATGATAATAAAATGAAACGACTACAATGGAATATGTCCAGCGAACTTATAGGTTGATGCTGGTAATTATCTTTCTCTGTTCCCCAATGAAGACTACGATTAATTTTTTTGTTCTCCAAATGAGGAAGAGTAAGATCCCAAAGACTCTTTTGGTAAGATGATTTGCAATGAATATCATAAATTTGAGTCAAAAATGAAAGTTATGATTGTGGTTTTCGTAGGTAGCATTTTGCCTTTCTAATCTCATCTCCACTCTCTTGTAACTGCATGTCTAAATCCGATTGTTGTTGATGTACGTGTTTCTATGTCTCTCTCTATATAGAGAGAAAGAAAGAGAGATTGGGGAGCTTGCACCGATGCCATAAGCGCCCAATTTTTGATATTTTTTTGAAATGAAAACATGTGGGATTTAGATCACTATATATCACCATGATGCCATTTAAAAATCAACTTAATTCAAGACCTCTAACCCATCCATCAAGACTGCGATTATTTTAACGGCAGAATTGCTGAAATTTTACCCTTTCATATCGACAAGTTAGGAATGCCTATTTTATACGAAATTTGAAAACACATATTTGATAAACGCTCCCGCACCCTTAGTTAATTCGGGCAAATTAATGGTCCAAATTATTTTTAAGTGTTCGTTGCAGTCGGATACGAGAGGTTGATCAAAAACCACTTAAGTCAGATTTTGGGTCAATTTTAAGCGGTGATATTTTTTTACTTGGTGGAGTCCAAGGTCGATCTCAGGGAGGCAACTGTCTCCTCAGGTGGATTACAGCAATTTTCAAGTGTTGATATTCAAGGGACAAATTTTTTTTTGTTCTTTTTTTATTTTCAATGCAGACACATGCAAAAATCCAGCCAAGTTGAGATTAAATCAGTTTAAGATATCAAATTAAGTCCAAAAATTATGAAACTTGGTCAGATTATGACATGGAATGAAATTAAGCTACACTAATTTTTTTTGGAATTTTTCGACTCAAAATAATTTTTCTGTGAATTAGTAAACAGACAGAGTGATTTTCAGTGTTTAATTTTTAATAAATATCAAATCACAATTTTTCCAAGAACTAAAATTATCCTAGGAAGGTCTAATGATCAGGAACCTAGGAAAATTAACAGATCTAAAATTCACTGTGAAATGAATTAATTAAAATTAATTAAAGAAAATCACTAAACTATTTATTTAGGCCTCGTTATGCGTGCAAATGACATGAAATTTTTATGGAGTGTTGAAAATGATGTCCTGAAGCTACTGTGAATTTTTGGTGATTTTTGAAGGCACAGATAATTAATTAAAAAAATCAAAAGGCATCACTGGGCAAAATATGTCTCAAATGAACCAATTAATTCATTGATAATTCAGTTAAGCCAACAAAAATCAAACACGTGTACAAAAAGATAGAGGACAAAATTCTCAACAACTTGCAATTTTTAGAATTTCAAAATGATGAAAAATGCATACTATGGACACGTGCAAACACAAGGGTGTAAATGCAATACTGGAAAATAAAATTTCAATAAGTAAACGTGCTGACAGGGACTAAAATGCAATTACCAATACTATGCAGGACTTCTATGCAATTTCTCCACGAACCACGTGCTCCTCACGTGATGTCTGCTTCACAGGGGTCTTTTTGCAATTTCTGAAAGCTCCAAGGGCGTCTATGCAAATAACCCAGGCCGCACGTGCTCCTCACGTGGGGCGGCCTAGGTTCGGAGGGCGTCGGAGGCTCGGAGCGAGGCTCGGGTCTTCTGGAGGCTCGGGCTAGCCTCGGAGCAGCTTCGGGTTACCCGAGCCTAGGCTTGGGAGGCCGAGGCTCGGATAAGACGACGTGGCGGCTTGAAGGCCCTTGGATCAAGATGAATCCAAGGGGTGTCGGTGAAGGCGCGTGGCGGCTGGTGAGGCGTCCGATCCGAGGTGTGATCGACGGTCGAGGACGATGGCGGCGAAAGGACGCGTGGCGGCTGGTGAGGCGTCCGATCCGAGGTGTGATCGACGGTCGAGGACGATGGCGGCGAAAGGACGCGTGGCGAAGCGAGGACCGTTCGATCAGAGGATCGAACGGTTGCTGCTCCTTCTTCTCTATCGATGCTCCGCCGCCTGCGGAGGAGAGGGCTGCGCTCCGATGAAAGCAGCCGAGCTCCGCCTCGGTCGTCAAGCTCCGGTAGTGAGCTTCGTCAGCTCCCACCTTGCTCGGAAGAATCGCAAGTGCGCGGCGAAGCCTCCGGTGGTCTCTGGATGACTGGAGGAGGGCTGGAGCTCTGAGTCGATGAAGCTCGAGGGAAGCTCCGACGAGGCTCCGGCCAGTGATGAATTGAGTCCCTGCAAAAGGTTAGAAGTATAGCCGAGGCGTGCAGGTGATCGTGGAAGAGGGTGGAGTGATCAGCGAGGCCTAAGGCGACGTGAAGTGGTCGGGCGACGTTGCTCCGGCCAAGTGGCGGAGCTACAGGTCGCTGGCTGGTGGAGTGGAGCGTCTGATGATGCGGAGAGGTCAGCGAGAATGAGAGCTCCGACGCGGAGCTAATCGGCGTGAAGGCGAGGTGCGAAGATGATCGTGAACAGAGAATAAAATCGGCGAAGATGAAGGAAAAAGAAGAAAATGATCGGAGGAGAAATGGAGGAGGTAACCTGGGGATTGGGGCTCAGCTTTGAGCTCCAGGTCGTCGCTCGAGGGGTCGGTAAGGCCCCGAGCTCAAGCAGCTACGCGGAGGGCGGCTGCGACACGGCGGTGGCACCGTGGATCTCGCCGGAGAAGAAGGGCCGTCTTCGCTCAAGGATTCACTCAATTCCTGTCACAAATCGAAGGCTCCGAGCTCTAGGTTCCTCTCTGGAGTGGCGGATGGGGGTGAAGGTCGCTGGTGATGGCGTATTTATAAGGTGGAGTTGATGGGTTAGCTGGTGGATTGGCGAAGTTGATGGTCGTCGTGGAGCGAATACGGTGGAGGTGGTGGCGATTGAGGGTGTTGGCGAGGGAGAGGGACGAGTGGGGAGCGTCGTGGCGAGGTCAGCGGCCGGAGGAGAAGGCTGACGTGTGCCCAGAAAAGGAAAGGGGGCGCCCCTCCCGCAAGGCAAGGGACGTGGGGGAGAGGGGCGCCTGGAGGTAGGAGACGAAGTCTCCACCGTTGGATCTTGTGATCCAACGGTGGAGATTAGAGCGTGGAGCGACGGGCCAGATTAGATCTGAGGCGGTGAGATAAATGGTCGATGAAGCGGCCACGTGGCAAGCTGTGCGCGAGGCGCTAGCGAACGGTGATGATGGAGAGCTTAGGCCGATCGAGCGGTTGAGAGGCACCAAGAAAAGGAGTGGCTGAGATGCAACTTCTGAGATGCGATCGATCGGTCGTCAACGCGCCACGTGGCGAGCCCTGCTTGAGGCGCTAACGAGCGGACAGATCTGAATGCGGATGAAGATCGAACGGCTGAGAGAATGAGCGCACGTGGTCACAGAGGGGCCGTTGGATCTGAAGCGAGATCCAACGACGGAGGGCGCGGGCGGATGAGGCGATGGGCAGCGGGCCGCGTGGCGCAACCAGAGGGCGCCACGTGGCCTGCTGTGAATGGCTGGAGAAGGAAACACGTGTAGAGAGAAGAGGAAGCCGAATTTGGAAAAACTCAAAACATGAAAGTTGTAGATCTAGATGAGATCTACAAGTTTCATGTTGACCAAAGACGGAGATGAGGTCAAATATGATACATAAATACAAGGATACATAAATATACATATGTAGTATACAAAATGACCCAAAAACCCAAGTTTCTCATACAAGCTCCAATTGCAATGAAATTAGTCTCATTTTAAAGGTCTTTTAATATGTAGTATTCTAAGAGTGAGTAGACCTAATTAGGGGTTTGTATGAGGGCTTTATGTGTGTTTTAATGTACAGGGGTTCTCAGGATACTTGGGCTATTTTACAAGGGTGATTCCTCCCTGTTTTATTAATGAATATATATATAGTATAGAGAAGAAGTTATTTTGATGAAGATGTCTTTTACAGGGGATTTTTGGCTTCTTATTTAAATGCAAATGAGCTGCTATAATGCATGAATTATGGATGCATGCATGAGTGTTATTTATGCAAGATAAAAGGAAATATGCCTCTATTTTCTTGGGAACAAGGCTCTATTTTTGACTTTTGATGTGATGAATCACAGATTCATCAACCCCCTATACTTAAACCTTGCTCGTCCCCGAGCAACTAAATGAAATGCAAGAGTGAAATGATTTTGGGTTCCATACCAAGGTCATGAACAAAAGTTGAAAATGGAGCTTGACTCGAGCTTTGGATTAATTGCGTGACGGAACCTTATTGGGACCTGAACTTAAGACCTAACAGACTTCAAGTTCCACAAGTCTTCTATTCAAGACGCCTCAACAGTCAGGTCAGAACAAATCCTCAAACGCAAATTTCTGATGACTATGATTCTTACTTGTACTGTGTAAGTGAGATGTAACTCTCCACATCAGAAATGACTCGGAACCAGCCTCCTTTAACAAGGTAACTCAATAACCTGGTACAGTGACTCTTTCCTCGAGGAGCGGGGTATTCCCTTCTAAGTTCAAGTGCGACCAACTCAAGAGGAGGGGGTAGAGAAGAGAATGGATGGTGGCCAGTGTAGCTACCTATCCCGGGATGCCTGACCAGTATAGCCAAGTCATCCAGCTGCATTTCTTTACTAGTATACAGGCTCCGACAGGTATTTTATTTTTTTCTTGAACCTGTCTGATTTTTTTGGAGTTCTTGCAATATACATATTTTTTTTTTGAAAGCAGCATGTACATCAGGAGTTTTTCCTCTTGAGCCAGTAGACTATCCCTCTTTTGAAGCATTATTGCAACCCACAGCATCCCGTCCTTAGCCTTCATCACCACTAGACCAAGTTGAGACGCACTTCCATCACTATAAGAAGAAGAGAGGTTCCGCCTAGAAGTACTACCCTCATATGCTACCCCAAGTCAAAGGAAACTACCTCCTTACCACCTCATCAATGAAGAGCTACGTGCATAGTGTTTGTCCAAGTTAGGTCATTATCTAAAAGAATCCTGCGTATGCACGAGATATTCTACTTAGACTAGTCAAGATGACATGTGAACATAGACTTGCGGACTCAAAGAATTAAGTCTCTTGACCTGAGAAATCTTAACTCCAGTTCCTATAAGGTTCCTCTGAAATTAGGTGGATTAAGGTCAAATCAAGTCCATCCTCAATATCTACTCATAACTTGGTTCAGAACCCACTAGCTTTTCACTTTGCATATGCAGAAATATGCAGATGAGATGAGATGTCATGCTATGAAAATGCAGGACTCTTTTTATATTTTTTTATGCAGGGATGATATGCAAGAGTAAATAAGAAGCCTTTTTTTTTTCTGGTATACAACAATTATTTACAAAAGTATGTTTTACAAGAATTTTACAACTTTTTATACAAGTATTATACATATAGTACATATTATACAAGTATAAATTTTTTTTTCGATTTTTACCCACCCGTAATTATTGCAAAATATGTACAACAATACGCGAAAGTACGAGCTATGGGTAAAGTATATATGTAATATATACACGCCCCCCTATACTTAGCGTGTGCTATGTCCTCAGAGCACGAAAGCGACTAAAAAGACATAGCTCGGGCTAAGCGTAGGAGAGCTAAAGTAACAAAAAGTATAGAAATCGTCCCGCCCCCCTATACTTAGGTTCTGGTAGCCTAAGTGTGGAAGAAGATCAGAAATGGGGCGGACGAGGAAAAGAGGGGAAATAAATGAATATATACACGGTGGGCATCGGTCCCCCCTATACTTAGGCTCTGGTCAGCCTAAGTATAGGACAGGAGTGAGTAAGAGGACCAATGTGATCTGGAGAATGTACAATGAATCGACTCGGGTGACCCCTTCCCCCTATACTTAGGATCTGGTCATCCTAAGTACAGTCCGAGATAATGATTCGATGATGTGGGGACGGGTTACTAGAATCGTGGAGGTAAGGGTAGGATATACAGGAAGAATGATATATATACAGCTGAGTCGGTCTGAATCTTTTGAAGATGCTGCTGATGGCTGGAGTTCATTGCTGCAAGGTCTCATACGCTGCTTGAGATGTATCTGTTGTATCTGTCTCGCATATGAATACAATCTCCTCCACATGGACTAACTGTTCATTGGATTCGACGAAGTGCTTCAACAGCTGCCCATTTACTAGGAATGTCGGTGCGTCATCTGCGAGATCTGAGATCTCGACACATCCACTATCATGCACCGTTCGAACAACGAATGGTCCCGTCCACTTAGACTTTAGTTTGCCTTGGAAAGTCTTCAGCCTGGCATTGAACAACCATACCTTCTGTCCAGGAACAAAGGTCTTTCGTCTGATATATCTATCGTGCCAACGCTTCACCTTGTCCTTGTACACCACACTGTTGTCGTATGCTCGGTTTCTGACTTCCACAAGCTCATTCAGATCCATGTCTCTCTGTTTCTGGCCTAGGTGTGTGTTCCAGTTGACCTTCTTTATTGCCCATTCTGATTTGTGCACTAACTCTGCGGGCAAATGGCACGGCTTTCCGAATACCATTCGGAATGGGGAGGTGCCTAACAGAGTCTTGTAAGCCGTCCTATACGCCCAGAGGACTTGATCCAGGATCTGAGACCAGTCCTTCCTGTCTGGGCGGACGAGCTTTTGCAATATGGTTTTCACCTCCCTATTCGACACCTCAGCCATACCATTGGTTTGTGGGTGGTAAGGACTAGCGATACGGTGTTCGATGCCGTAGTCCTTCAGGAGTTTCTTCACCTCCCGATTCACAAAGTGGCTACCCCATCTGATATCATCATTTTGGGGATCCCGAACCTAGAGATTATGTGCTCTCTGATAAATTTACAGACAGTCCTGCTGTCTGCGGCTCGGGTCGGGATAGCCTCCACCCATCTGGACAGATAGTCAACCGCAAGAAGGATGTATTCAAACCCGTGGCTGACAGGGAATGGCCCATGAAATCGATGCCCCAGGCGTCAAAGACATCACAAATGATGACTGGCTGCATTGGCATCTCATCCTTGGAACCAACGGTTCCTCCCATCCTCTGGCAAACTGGGCACGACTTCGCGAAGGCGGTGGCATCGCGAAACAGAGTCGGCCAGTAAAAGCCACATTGAAGTACCTTCCATGCGGTCCTCTTCCCGAGTGGTGTCCTCCTGCCTCTAAGCTATGGCATAAAGAAAGGACACTCTGGTATTCCTCCTGAGGAATACACCGTCTCCAAACACAATCCGGTCCTTCAAAGAAAAGGATCGGATCCTCCCAATGGTAGTGTCTAGCGTCCGACTTTAGTCGGTCAATTTGGCTCTTGGGCCAATCCTCGGGAACTTTCTTGGAGACAAGATAGTTCACGATATTGGCATACCATGGGAGTGAGTCGATAACAAAAATCGACTCGTCAGGGAAGGAGTCTCGAATCGGGGAAATCTCGGAAGTATTAAGATCTTCGAGACGAGAGAGATGATCGGCTACTACGTTCTTCTTTCCAGGTTTATCACGGATGTCCAAATCAAACTCCTGGAGAAGTAAAATCCAACGAAGAAGACGCGCCTTCGCGTCCTTCTTCTCCATCAAATATCGTAGTGCCGTGTGGTCTGTGAACACAGTTACCTTGGATCCGATTAAATGAGATCTGAATTTGTCCAAGGCAAACACTACCGCAAGCATTTCCTTTTCGGTAACTGTATAGTTACGCTGAGCAGCATCAAGCACTTTGCTTGCGTAGTGAATTGCAAACGGGACGCCGTCTCTTCTTTGTCCCAATACAGCCCCAACAGCATAATCTGAGGCATCAGTCATGATCTCAAAAGGAAGAGACCAATCTGGGGCTTGTAAGATGGGTGCGTCCATGATCATTCCTTGTAATCGCTTAAAGGCCTCAAGACACTTGTGATCGACAATAAACTCCGCGTCTTTGCATAAAAGCTCAGTTAGCGGTCGTGCAATCTTAGAAAAATCCTTTATAAATCTCCGATAAAATCCGACATGCCCGAGAAACGACCGCAACTGCCTTACGTTGGTTGGTGGCTGGAGTCGTCTGATCACGTCCACCTTGGCAGGGTCGACCTCCATTCCTCTCTTGGAGATGACATGCCCCAACACTATGCCCTCCGTCACCATGAAGTGACTCTTCTCCCAGGAGAGCACCAGATTAACCTCACAACATCTCTTGAGGACTCGGTCCAGATTCCTAAGACAGGAATCAAAAGAGTCGCCGTGGACCGAGAAGTCATCCATGAAGACTTCCAGGAATTCGCCGACCATTTCGGCGAATATAGCAATCATGCACCTTTGAAAAGTACCTGGAGCATTGCATAGCCCAAAAGGCATGCGCCTGAAAGCATAGGTACCAAAGGGGCATGTGAACGTGGTTTTTTCCTGGTCCTCCGGAGCTATGGCTACTTGATTGTAGCCCGAGAACCCATCAAGAAAACAAAAGAATTCTTTCCCCGCTAGTCTTTCTAAAATCTGATCAATAAATGGTAGGGGGAAATGATCCTTTTTCGTCGCGGCATTCAGGCGTCTGTAATCCACACAGACGCGCCACGACGTGGGTACTCTTGTCACGATCTCCTCTCCGTCCTCGTTGGTGGTCGTCTGAATTCCCGACTTTTTCGGGACAACATGGATTGGAGCCACCCACTTAGAATCGGAGATTGGGTAAATAAAACCCGCGTCGCACCATTTTTCTATCTCTTTCTTCACAACCTCTCGTAGATTTGGATTCAACCGACGTTGGAATTCACGAGAGGGTTTAGCTTCATTCTTCAAATATATATGGTGCGAACACAGAGCGGGATTTATCCCGTGGAGATCGGAAATGCTCCAGCCTATTGCCTTGCGGTTCTTCTCCAGGATCTCTAGCAAGCGAGATTCCTGCTCCTCGGTCAATTGCGAACTGATAATGACCGAAAATTTCTTGTCTTGGCCCGCAAGGAAGGCATATTTCAGGGTTGTGGGTAAGGGTTTGAGCTCAGGGATGGTATGATCGTCTAAGAAGTCTGGCTCAATCCGATCTGGTTCGGTGTTGGAAGTGGCTGGATCCTGTTCTGCATTGGCTGCCACCAAGCTCGGCTCTGGAGTCGGATCGTCAAAGGTCTTCATGCAATCGGCAAACGCCTCGTCCGACTCGTCTTCCTCATCTTCCGATTGTCCTAAGGATGTAAGGACTGACAGGCCCACTTGGGCCTCTATGTCATCGAAGATGAAGGGCGATGCAGGCTCAGAGCTGTACTCGTTCCTGAGGATCTCGCAGACTGATTCATGCACTGGATCATCTTCAAAGGAGATGGACACATCGGTGCTGGTTGGTCTGTCTCCATGGCCCAACTAAGTCTACATGCTCACGGTCTGTTTCGATAGAAGAGTACTCGGTGCTGGTTTCGGAGTCTGGTCTCTGCCATCTCGTCTGCTTCATCTCTAGTTCCTCATCTCCGCCTGGAGTTTGGAACTGAATTTTCCCATTCTTATAATCGAATAAGGCCCCTGCTGTTCTGAGGAAGGGCCTACCCAAAATGATCTGGGAATCTCTCCAATTACGAGGGGTTTCCATATCGAGGACAGTAAAGTCCACCATGTATTCTTGCCCCTCGACTTTGATCACAATGTTCCTTAACTCTCCTTGGGACCTCTTAGTGGATTTGTCTGCAAACTGAAGAATAGCTCTAGATTTCCTAAGAGGTCCGAGATTGAGCCGCTCATAGAGGGCCGTGGGCATTAAGTTGATCGAGGAACCATTGTCCAGGAGAGTGCGTGCAAACGCGATGTCATCAACATGACTCACTACATAGTGTGCACCCATGTCTCTTCGTTTCCGAGGAAACGAGTTCTTTATTGCACAAGTCGTGGCTATTGATAGGACGTGTTTCTCAACACGGCTTTTGGTTTTCCTGCTAACCCTAGTAGGCGTGCATCTCACCTTAAGGTATTTTTGAAATGCAGGGGTCATTTCCACGAACTTGTCAAAGGGGATTGTGACCTTGATATGTTTGTTACAAAACTCAGCCATCTCAGGGTCATCTTTTTGGATTTTTTTGTTTTTCTTCTTCCCACCCTTGAGAGCTTGGGGGAAAGGGATTATTAACTCAGGTTCTGGAACTGAAATATCTTCATTAGCTGCTGAAACTGAGTTCTGAACAAGACTCTGACTCGGACTTTTATACAGACTCTGACTCTGACTCTGACTAAAAGGGAAATTCTTGGGCGAAACCGGTGATGCTTCTTCCGCTTCTTCTGGCTGGTCCTCCTCAGATGGAGGTGCGGGCTCATCGGTGTCGTCGGACTCTGGATGACTGCGGGGTTGGTGCTTTGAGGACTCAGATGTCCTCTTCTTCTGCTGGCGATGACGGTGGTGCTCCTCCTCTTCTTCCTCCGAATTCTCCTCAGGTTGAATTTCGGAGGTTCCTTCCTGTTGTGCCTGGGCCCGATCAGGTATGGTCACGGTCCTTCCGCTCCTGAGGGACATATGGTTAACATTATCGTACGAAAGGATCTCATGTTCAGATAAATAATTATCTGAATAGTATACCTGATCTCGGGGTCGGTTCTGGCCTTGATGTACGCTGTTTGGGTTGGCCTGAACCTGTGCGGGAATTGGAGTCCTTGGCGCCATTTGTTGGTCCTGAGCACGAGAGACCCGATTGATGTCGGTTCTCATGTCCAGGTAGTCGTTCTGCATCTGCTGGACCCTATCAGACAGGGTCTGGATCGCCAAGGTGAGGGACTCCAATTCGGTGGGCTGGGCTGGCTGCTGAGTGGATGCGGTCCTGAACTGGCCCTGCTGGCCGTGCCGATACTGCTGCTGATGGGGCGGTGCTGGCCCCTGCTGGTAGGTGCGCTGCTGCGGCTGGTACCCCTGTTCTGGCCTGGGCTGATATCGCGGGATTGTGACGGGCCTGGTCTCCTGGTAGACTGGGGTTGGGCGGTGTGCCTGGTCCTTCCCCATCTCGATTTGCCGGACTAGTGGGTCGCGGCTATACCAGAGCCCGTTGATCTCGTAAACGGGTGGAGGCTCCTCATACTCTGTCTCCACTGGTGGGGGTGCATGATGGTTCTGCTGGGTGTAAGTCTGATCCCAGCTGCTCTGAGACCCCGGTGCCTGTTCCTGTACAAGATGGACTCGATGTACAGGTACAGGTGGTGCAGAAGGGGTGGGTAGCTTAATCTTGGCTACCTTTTCAGAGAGTTCCTCCACCTTCTTGGGAAGGCTCGAAAGAGACTCCATCTCCGCGACTCTCTTGTGGATCTGTTCGACCATGGTAAGCTTGTCTGCAATCATCCCCATGCTGGGGATGAGGTCCTCTGTCAGATCTGCAACAGTCCTTCTAGTTGTCTCATTGGATAGAATCGAGGGAGACAACTGATAGGCCCTTGTGGCCTGTGACCTGCCGGTTTCTGCCATCTGCTCCAGGATTTTCCATACGGCGTGCTCGTTCTTGTTCAGATAGCTTCCTCCGCAGGCGGCGCTGACTAACCCCTGCATCTCTGGGGTTAGGCCGCAGAACAAGGTCTGGACTAAGATCGCCTTAGAAATGCCGTGGCATGGGCACTTCTGTACTAAGTCATTGAACCTGTCCCACGCCTCGTGGAACGGTTCGCAGGGTCCTTGGGCGAAGCTGGCAATCTTCGTTCGTATCTGATTGGTCCTACTGAGTGGGTAGAACTTCTTCAAGAAGAGGTCCTTGAACTGCATCCAGGTAGTACATACCACCCTGAGGTTTTTCAGCCAATGTGCAGCCTTATCTCCTAAGGCAAACGGGGTGGCTTTCAGCCGGATATAATCTTGGCCAACATTGGGATGGCTCAGATTATTGCAGACTAGTTCGAAGTCACGGAGGAAAGTGTACGGCTCTTCACTGAGGTTTCCGTTGAACTTCGGCAGCAGGCTAAGGAAGTGGGGCTTCAGCTCGAATGCCTGGTCGGGAACTGCAGGTGCGAGCCAATTCTGGATTTCGTTCTCCGCCGGGTTATAGGTATCGACCATTGGTCGGTCGATCCCTTCAGCTACTATTATCCGCCCCATTCGTGCAGTGAGATCAGCATTTTTCTGTTCAGCTTCAGCAAGGCGTCTTAGAATCTGTCTCATCTGGTCCTCATCAGGCGGCATCTTTGGCGGCATTTCTTCCTCTACTTCTGGGGATTGGAAAATAAGGTCGGTGTTAGAGGTTGAATCAAGGAAGGGATTATCGAGGCAATGATCTTCCTCGGTAATCTCAGAGGAGATAAAAGGGTTGGTTTGAGAGTAACCACCCTGAGCCGGAGGGAACCAGGACTCAAGAGGGTCATGAGTCCTGGGTGGTCCAAGGTGCGCTCGGACCGGAAAAGACGAGTTACTTGGGGGACTCATAGAGAGATCAGTGAACGGTGCGTCGAGATCTCCCCAGTCACTCATCTTGGTGAAGCAAGAAGAAGATAGGATTTTACTCCTACCTGAAGCAAGCACAAGATCAATCCAAGACCCTGGATTCACACTCAACACAGTGAAGGACTCAAAGTTGAGTCCAATTTATCTTGTAGTTTTTAAGTGTGATTTTCAAGCAAATCTAGCAAGGATTACGCGGCCTAGAGGGAAGTCGGCTCAAAGCCGGATGCGTCTTCCCTGTCTATCCTGTCGTCTAAGATACCGCCGCTCCTTCCTTTCTTCGCTCCTATCCCAAGCCGATGGACTCAGTGACCACGCCCCTATCTACCTGCAAGCAGGCGGAGGCTGACAAGGCCGGAACTTCGCCCCGGAGGGTTACTGGCAACTTGTCGCGAAGTACCGCAATTTCGCCCCTATCTACCTGAGACAGGCGGAGGCTACTTGGTACTAGTCAAAGAATCTGAAAATATTCGGCTCGTGATATTTGCTAAGATCAGTTAGAACGTGATATGGAAGACGGGGATTTGGGCTCTACCTTAGGGTGTTCACACACACTCAGGTACCCTCACTCAGCCTGAAAACAAGGTCGGGGATTAGTCTCCCGCAAACAATTTTTAGCTTTTATTCCCTTTTTATGGTCAATACTGTTAGCAGTCCCGGTTTTAAAGTTAGGTTATCACTGTAATTAATCACCACAAAGCACGCCTATCGTACAGTCCCAATTTCCTTTTTAAATTAAGTGAGAAAATCAGAGGGGAGGAAATCGAGAAAAGCCGATGCAAGGTTGAAATCAATGATGCGTATGCTAAGTAAAGAGTACTTACAGTGATCCCTTCGTTTGTTGATGCAGGATGCTATACAGAATTGAAAACTTTACTCTACATGCAAATGCAAGCGATGAAAGCCGCTCCTAGACAGGCAGTTCTATTAGCGTGAAGAACAGTTTAATTTGAACTAAGTCCTGCGGTCTAGGTGCGTCTATTAAGTGTGTTGTGTGGTCCTATTGATTACGAGCACAACAAGTCCTAGAGTGGCTCGAGGAGCCGCTAGTGCAAGCTAAATTACCAATCACCCACACAGCACACGGGACACAGTTTCCACTATATTTACACGCGCGAGCTCCCAAACGGGAACCGCTGGAAATAATGCAAAAGAAAAATAAAATAAAAAGTACAATGCCTCTCTTTCTCTCAACACACTTTAAATGCTAAGTCCTTGAAGCGTCGCCGACTCCTCGCGGTCCTCGCACAAAAATGAAATAGAGGTCAGAGAGTGACACAAAAATAAAGCAAAAAGAAAACAAATAAGAGAGATAATTACAAGAAAAACCGGGGGTCAGACTACCCGGGGATTAGAAATCAAACACTTCAAAAATATGCTACAATTAACCTAAGCCGTGCCTGCCCGGCAACGGCGCCATTTTGATAAACGCTCCCGCACCCTTAGTTAATTCGGGCAAATTAATGGTCCAAATTATTTTTAAGTGTTCGTTGCAGTCGGATACGAGAGGTTGATCAAAAACCACTTAAGTCAGATTTTGGGTCAATTTTAAGCGGTGATATTTTTTTACTTGGTGGAGTCCAAGGTCGATCTCAGGGAGGCAACTGTCTCCTCAGGTGGATTACAGCAATTTTCAAGTGTTGATATTCAAGGGACAAATTTTTTTTGTTCTTTTTTTATTTTCAATGCAGACACATGCAAAAATCCAGCCAAGTTGAGATTAAATCAGTTTAAGATATCAAATTAAGTCCAAAAATTATGAAACTTGGTCAGATTATGACATGGAATGAAATTAAGCTACACTAATTTTTTTTGGAATTTTTCGACTCAAAATAATTTTTCTGTGAATTAGTAAACAGACAGAGTGATTTTCAGTGTTTAATTTTTAATAAATATCAAATCACAATTTTTCCAAGAACTAAAATTATCCTAGGAAGGTCTAATGATCAGGAACCTAGGAAAATTAACAGATCTAAAATTCACTGTGAAATGAATTAATTAAAATTAATTAAAGAAAATCACTAAACTATTTATTTAGGCCTCGTTATGCGTGCAAATGACATGAAATTTTTATGGAGTGTTGAAAATGATGTCCTGAAGCTACTGTGAATTTTTGGTGATTTTTGAAGGCACAGATAATTAATTAAAAAAATCAAAAGGCATCACTGGGCAAAATATGTCTCAAATGAACCAATTAATTCATTGATAATTCAGTTAAGCCAACAAAAATCAGACACGTGTACAAAAAGATAGAGGACAAAATTCTCATCAACTTGCAATTTTTAGAATTTCAAAATGATGAAAAATGCATACTATGGACACGTGCAAACACAAGGGTGTAAATGCAATACTGGAAAATAAAATTTCAATAAGTAAACGTGCTGACAGGGACTAAAATGCAATTACCAATACTATGCAGGACTTCTATGCAATTTCTCCACGAACCACGTGCTCCTCACGTGATGTCTGCTTCACAGGGGTCTTTTTGCAATTTCTGAAAGCTCCAAGGGCGTCTATGCAAATAACCCAGGCCGCACGTGCTCCTCACGTGGGGCGGCCTAGGTTCGGAGGGCGTCGGAGGCTCGGAGCGAGGCTCGGGTCTTCTGGAGGCTCGGGCTAGCCTCGGAGCAGCTTCGGGTTACCCGAGCCTAGGCTTGGGAGGCCGAGGCTCGGATAAGACGACGTGGCGGCTTGAAGGCCCTTGGATCAAGATGAATCCAAGGGGTGTCGGTGAAGGCGCGTGGCGGCTGGTGAGGCGTCCGATCCGAGGTGTGATCGACGGTCGAGGACGATGGCGGCGAAAGGACGCGTGGCGGCTGGTGAGGCGTCCGATCCGAGGTGTGATCGACGGTCGAGGACGATGGCGGCGAAAGGACGCGTGGCGAAGCGAGGACCGTTCGATCAGAGGATCGAACGGTTGCTGCTCCTTCTTCTCTATCGATGCTCCGCCGCCTGCGGAGGAGAGGGCTGCGCTCCGATGAAAGCAGCCGAGCTCCGCCTCGGTCGTCAAGCTCCGGTAGTGAGCTTCGTCGGCTCCCACCTTGCTCGGAAGAATCGCAAGTGCGCGGCGAAGCCTCCGGTGGTCTCTGGATGACTGGAGGAGGGCTGGAGCTCTGAGTCGATGAAGCTCGAGGGAAGCTCCGACGAGGCTCCGGCCAGTGATGAATTGAGTCCCTGCAAAAGGTTAGAAGTATAGCCGAGGCGTGCAGGTGATCGTGGAAGAGGGTGGAGTGATCAGCGAGGCCTAAGGCGACGTGAAGTGGTCGGGCGACGTTGCTCCGGCCAAGTGGCGGAGCTACAGGTCGCTGGCTGGTGGAGTGGAGCGTCTGATGATGCGGAGAGGTCAGCGAGAATGAGAGCTCCGACGCGGAGCTAATCGGCGTGAAGGCGAGGTGCGAAGATGATCGTGAACAGAGAATAAAATCGGCGAAGATGAAGGAAAAAGAAGAAAATGATCGGAGGAGAAATGGAGGAGGTAACCTGGGGATTGGGGCTCAGCTTTGAGCTCCAGGTCGTCGCTCGAGGGGTCGGTAAGGCCCCGAGCTCAAGCAGCTACGCGGAGGGCGGCTGCGACACGGCGGTGGCACCGTGGATCTCGCCGGAGAAGAAGGGCCGTCTTCGCTCAAGGATTCACTCAATTCCTGTCACAAATCGAAGGCTCCGAGCTCTAGGTTCCTCTCTGGAGTGGCGGATGGGGGTGAAGGTCGCTGGTGATGGCGTATTTATAAGGTGGAGTTGATGGGTTAGCTGGTGGATTGGCGAAGTTGATGGTCGTCGTGGAGCGAATACGGTGGAGGTGGTGGCGATTGAGGGTGTTGGCGAGGGAGAGGGACGAGTGGGGAGCGTCGTGGCGAGGTCAGCGGCCGGAGGAGAAGGCTGACGTGTGCCCAGAAAAGGAAAGGGGGCGCCCCTCCCGCAAGGCAAGGGACGTAGGGGAGAGGGGCGCCTGGAGGTAGGAGACGAAGTCTCCACCGTTGGATCTTGTGATCCAACGGTGGAGATTAGAGCGTGGAGCGACGGGCCAGATTAGATCTGAGGCGGTGAGATAAATGGTCGATGAAGCGGCCACGTGGCAAGCTGTGCGCGAGGCGCTAGCGAACGGTGATGATGGAGAGCTTAGGCCGATCGAGCGGTTGAGAGGCACCAAGAAAAGGAGTGGCTGAGATGCAACTTCTGAGATGCGATCGATCGGTCGTCAACGCGCCACGTGGCGAGCCCTGCTTGAGGCGCTAACGAGCGGACAGATCTGAATGCGGATGAAGATCGAACGGCTGAGAGAATGAGCGCACGTGGTCACAGAGGGGCCGTTGGATCTGAAGCGAGATCCAACGGCGGAGGGCGCGGGCGGATGAGGCGATGGGCAGCGGGCCGCGTGGCGCAACCAGAGGGCGCCACGTGGCCTGCTGTGAATGGCTGGAGAAGGAAACACGTGTAGAGAGAAGAGGAAGCCGAATTTGGAAAAACTCAAAACATGAAAGTTGTAGATCTAGATGAGATCTACAAGTTTCATGTTGACCAAAGACGGAGATGAGGTCAAATATGATACATAAACACAAGGATACATAAATATACATATGTAGTATACAAAATGACCCAAAAACCCAAGTTTCTCATACAAGCTCCAATTGCAATGAAATTAGTCTCATTTTAAAGGTCTTTTAATATGTAGTATTCTAAGAGTGAGTAGACCTAATTAGGGGTTTGTATGAGGGCTTTATGTGTGTTTTAATGTACAGGGGTTCTCAGGATACTTGGGCTATTTTACAAGGGTGATTCCTCCCTGTTTTATTAATGAATATATATATAGTATAGAGAAGAAGTTATTTTGATGAAGATGTCTTTTACAGGGGATTTTTGGCTTCTTATTTAAATGCAAATGAGCTGCTATAATGCATGAATTATGGATGCATGCATGAGTGTTATTTATGCAAGATAAAAGGAAATATGCCTCTATTTTCTTGGGAACAAGGCTCTATTTTTGACTTTTGATGTGATGAATCACAGATTCATCAATATTCCACTAATAGGCCTAAGTAAATTCCCTAAGGTATCATTTAAAAAATGAGTATTTGTGGCACCGATGCATGTAAAAGTTACATAAACCATGGTGCAAGCTCTCCACACACACACACACATAGAGAGAGAGAGAGAGATTAATGGGACTGTCCCTTGGGACAGCTGATGAATCCACATTTCATCATCTTTATTCTATCATTTTGGCCTCAAAAACCTAGCAAATGCGTGTAAATAGCATTAATTCATGCATTTTAGCATTCATGCATATGTGTGTAAATAGTGTATAAAATGTGGTTTTTAAAGCCAAAATTTTTAGAATAAATAAAAGAAAAGAAAAAGAATAAAATATTGTAAATATTTTATGACCCAAAACTCCGAGACCTAGGCATCTTGATGAATAGGTCGACCAGGAATAAAGTAGGGGGAGATAAGAGTCAAATACCTATATTATTCTATTCATTCTTTATTCATTTTGGGACCTATTTTTGGTTCTACTTTTTATACATCAAATAAAGAAACTTTGTACATGAAAGTTGTAGATGATTTTAGATAGAAAAATACAAAATTGATTTCACAAAAAAATAATGTACAGATAAAAAGTTATGGTCTGAATAAAAATCCAGAATCCCAAATTCCCAGACCCGTATCTCACAACTGACAACTCCAAATGCAGCAAATTCACCTTTAATTGTATATAGAATAAAATAAGCTATTTAATGATGGTAGTTTCGCATTGGCGGAACTACGGTTTGAAAGTTGAGTTTTGGACCCACCTTGTACAATTGTACTGATTAAAATATTCAATATATTATTTATTCATTATTTGTATATTTTTATATTTTTATAATGATGTAAATATTACTTATAATATATATGTGCATTAAAATCAGAATAAAAATGCAAAGAAAACTCAAAATAAAAATAAACATATATAGATCATACAGGTATTATACATATATGTATACCTATACAATACACTCTTATATTTTATTAAATATACAGAACATATCAAAAAATAAAATAAAAATACTTTTATGTGTATAAAAGTACTTTATAATTTTACAAAATAAGAAATAAAAATTATAAAATTAAAATACACAAAATAAAAATAAAATACTAAAATACATAGGTAATTACCTATATAGGGCTAAAAAGTAAACTTGTAAAAATATACTTCATAAAATAAATTAAAAATCATAATAAAATACTACATAAAATAACGAATATTTTTTATTTTATAATCATAAATTAATAATGTCATTTACTATTTTTAAATGATTTTAGAAAACATTTTTTAGGGTTTTTCCTGGTTGGTCCACGTGGACCAACCAGGTGGCGCCCCCCAGTTGACCCCGGTCAACTGGTCACCTTCCCCCCTGCGTCGTGTCAGAAGTTGGTTTTTGAGCCAACTTCTTGGCTTTTTCGCGGCTGAATCTTGCACCCATTCGTGATGAATCCTTCTGCAAATTCGAGCCTCGATCCTTGGTCTACCCCGCCATGCGATTATCTTGGGCCGAGGATCACTGAGGCGCTCCAGATCTTTCGTTCTTCGAGCTCCTGTCATCCTAGGTCAAACCCAATATAAGCGACCCCCCTCCTTCGAATTCAAATTTGATTCCCTTCGGTCCACCCCTCTCGCCTTTCTTGTGCTCCAGAGCTTCCTGGAGGTGACAGCTCCGCCGCGAGCTCTTCAGCCAAGGCATCAGAGGTCGGAGGCGTCTCCCGTACCTCCTGCAACTCCGACGGTCGAGGTTTTCCATTTCCTCTGGTTCCGGCCATTGAGGGCCTTCCCCCGTTCATTTCTTGATTGCATTGAGTTCCTGTTAGCTCTAGGATGAAAAGCCCCAAAAAAATCTTAAGTTTAGTCGCCTAAATCGCCCGATTCACCAACTTGGCCGGAGCGCTCCTCCGGCCGTTCATCGCCACTCCGCTTCACGCCTCGCCACGTCCATCCAGAGGTCCAGGCAGTTTGCCCTGGACCTCCTCATGCTTTTTGTAGGTCACGGCACGTCCACGCGTGCCTGGAGCCCATTTTGGAAGCCCGCCAGAGCTATCGAAGCTCCCCAGCTCCGCCAGCCACCAGCGAGCCCCACGGCCCTCGCCATGGAGTTTTGACGACTCCAGGAGGAAGAAGAGGACCTCAGGACGCTCCACGTCCATTTTGAAGCCCTGCCATCGCCGGAGGACGAAGATCTGGGACGACGAAGTTCGCCCTCGCCGGCGTTCTTCGTTGTTCTTTGTCATCACCTCCCACCCGTCGGATCGAGGAGCTCCCCCAGGTCGAGCAGCGCTCGTTAGATTGAAGCACATCTTCGCCGTCAGATCGTCCTCAAACGATCTAATCTCCACCGTCCACGCGAAGCGTCATTGACCGTCAGATCCACGCCACGTGGTTAAGTAAAGATCATCCGCCGTTGGATCGCGCGTCGAGGGTATTTTGCACTCTTCACCCCACGCATTTTGTATTTGCTTTTTAGTCCTAATATTTTCATCTGCAGCGTAATTATTTTGTATTATTTGCATGTAAACCCCGCACGTTTATTTTATTCGCGCTTAGGTCCTGTGTCACGTCACCTCACGTGCCTGTGCGCGTGAGGGGTGGGCATTTTGCAAGGACCTCCTGGGGTTTAGTTGTTTTGTTTTAGTCCCAAAAATTTTGTAGTCCAGTGTTAAACTTTGGGATATTTTGCATATGAGCCCTGGAACTTTTCGTTTATTGCATTTAGGTCCCTGTCAGGTGCGTGTGTAGCACGTGTTTGGCTTGGACATTTTGTATTGAGGTCCTCCAGGTTCTGTAATTTGTCTCTAGTCCAGTAAATGCAAGTTTTAGTTATATATTTTGTGGATATTTTGCATGTAGCCCCTGGATGTTTGTGAATTTTGCATATATACCCCTGTCAGACTTGTTTAATGTTTGTATGCTTGTTTTAATTATTTAAATCATCTTGTTACTTCGAAAAATTCCACAAAAATTAAGTTAAACTCCTGATAACTTGCATGTGCACGCCATATTTTTGCATTTCATTTTTATTGCATTCTTATATTTATTAAAAATCAAAAACATGCTTTTTATTCACTGACCAGCTTAGAAAATACCAAAAAATATTAAAATACGTCGAAAAATTCCAAAAAATTCCCTATTGTCTATTTCGACCTATTTTAGTGTCAGTCCAAAAATCACTAAAAAACTCAAAAGAAAAACCTTAAAAATTAGAAAATACATAAAAACTTCAAAAAAATCTAAAAAATTGTAGAAAACTCCAAAAATTCTAAACTCAGTTCGTGTTTCTTCTATACTTTATTAGCTTTGTTTGAAAATTATTTCAAAAAAATTTGTGGTTGTTTGCTATTTTTAAGTCCCATTTTACCCCCAGCCAGTAGCTTGTTCACTGTTTTGGCTTATTTCAGTATTTAAAAATACCAAAAGATTTTGAAAAATACCCAAAAATCACAAAAATAGTAGAAAATTATAAAAATACCAAAAAGATTTTATTTCTGAATTTTTGACTATTTTTGCATATTTTTATTAATATTCTACCTTCTCTTTTATTACATTGTCTTTATCTTCCAATATTGAAAAAGAAAAAAATATAAAACATAAAATTATAAAAATCAGAAAATTAAAAACCAAAATATAAAATTAAAAAAAATAAAAAAAATTATTAATTAAAGATTAAAACCCGCAAAAATATTTGGTTGCATAGTGTAGACGTCACTCACATTCACACACACACATCTTTTTGAATTGCCTTGTTTGCTCCCTGTGTTCGAACTCTCTGCATACTTGCTTGCTGTACATCTTTTGTGCAGAGTTAAAAATAAATTTTAACTCCACATTTATTTCTAATTGTTGATCTATAGTGTGGGTTAATTGTTGATTAAATACATTTTATTGTGGGTCACCGCAGCGACCTCGGTTGTCTCCGCCTTGTGTGAGACATACTTTTTAGACCCCCGATAATCTGTGTTTATCAACAGCCAACATGGCTGCCCCTGCGCTGTTTTCGACATTTTTTTTCAAAAAATATTGCCATGTATATTCATCCCTATATTCCTCCTATATGTCATTCGAATTTATTCAGAAACAGAGAATCCTACCGCCTCCATCCGGACAGTCATTTTTTAACGGTAACGGGATTTTTTAAATTGACACCATCTCGATGGAGGCCATAGGAGTCTCTGTTTCTGACGAAATACGAATGACATATAGGAGGGATATATGGATGAATATACATGATTTTATTTTTCAAAAAAATAAAAAAAACGTCAAAAATAGGGGATGGGGCAGCCATATTGGCTGCCCCAGGGGACATCCCCATTTTTCTCATATATATATATATACATATATATATATATATATGAGAGAGAGAAACTTCAATGAGGTGGATCTTTTCTGGATGCATGGAAAGCCGCATCATTTTAGGTATTTTTTCTACTTATTTTACAAATTCTAACTACATAATTTTAATAATAAATATTAACATATTATGAATATCACGAAATTGGACAATAAAACGTTAGTTACAATATAGATGCTATATTTTACAAAATAGTATGAGTGCTTTTTATTTTACAAAATCGTTACACAATTCACAAATTCAGTAATGGCTTTTTCAATTTCAGGAAATACTCACATCCCTGGAAGGGTCATAAATATAGTTGTCATTTGAATCATGGGTTCGTATGTAGCTGTCATGGATGGGCTATATGAAACATGCATTTCTGGTCCATCCGTGCATGTTTGACTCCTCTTTATTAAATGATTCTCCTCCCTTTTTGTTCTTGTCATGATCCATTATCTATCATTTATTTGAGCCCCACACTCACGCAGTCATAATTGTAAACCCAATAACGGCAACCAACAAACATCTCCTTCGAATCCTTTTATATTTTAAATCAATTGTAAGTTATGAACATTTTTGCTTCTTTGGTTGAAGAAGTATGGCGACGATTTGTATGTGGGATAACTCATAATTGTTACACCACAATCTTCACATGAGTTAACCACAGAGTCTATCAGGGTATGTTGTGTAAAAGTTAACCAGTTTGAAGGATTTAGGTGACAATTAAAATGAATACATGGTAGATAAAGTAATTTACAAACTTTTTAGGATTCATTGAATAAAAAATGCATATCTTAAAGTAAGTTATTAGATGATAAAGTGACAGTGCCATGATTAGCTCATATTAATTCCTCAAATCAAAGATTATGGCAATTTTATTTTTACTTGATACATATTAAATTCAAAATTTTCAAAAAAAAATCACATTAGGTTGCATTTTATTATTCACCATCTCATATTTTTTATTTTTGAAAAATATTTCACTTACATCATGAAATTCAAAAAGTCCCATATTTTGCAAAATACATGGTAAATTCATCTTCAATCCAAAAATATAGAAAATGTGTTTTAAATTTCTTATTAAATAATCTTTTAGCATAAAATTTATGATTTTTAGTACTTCAATTCAAGTCGAAACTTTTTTTTGCAAAATAGAAATATTTCCTGTTAAAATCATTTTAAAAAATCCTTTTCCTAATTTCAAATTTATTATCATATTTTAAAATATATAAAAATATCACAAATTACAAAAAAATTGAAAAAGTTACTTCTCTATTTTATTTTATTTTTGTTGCCATTTGATATAATTAAAATCAACATTTTGTTTCATATTTATTATATAAAGTATCTCTTCCCTTTTTTTAGTTTAAATTTTAAAAAATAATTAAAATTTTGCAAGCTTTAAAATTTAAAAATTTGAAAAGTTTAAAACCCAATTGTGTTGGCAAACACATACCATTCACTATACACATCTCATTCATGCTGCATTTTGCACATTACATTTACTTACATTCTTTTACTACCCGTAGTTACCCGTAGTTGTAATTCAAATTAAAAGTTAAAATACATTGAATTTATGCGAATCATTCACTAAAATCTTCACTACCTCGATCCTTACATTCGACCTTGAAAATATATTAATTGTATTTTTTTGTTAGAATCTTGACTACTCTTGTTTTAAAGCAGACATACATTATATCTACTTGCATCAATGTATTATTTTTGTAGGATCTTCAAATAAGGTTCAAAACTTCAATAGAATCTCTTCGTAAGTCCCCTTTCATATTATACGTTTTTAACTATTTTGCCTTATACTTATTATATAATCATCGAATTTAAATAATAATTGATTCTTATGTCTCTAATGATCTAAACAAAGAGTCGACATTGCTACTCGTCAAGTCAAGCTCTTATAGCACAATCAACTTCAAGTCAGACCATCAACTGATCCCTTATTGCAACTCTTAGGGTCTGTTTGGTTGCAGGGTTGGGCAGGGTTGGGTTGGGCGGGGTTGGGTTGGGTGAATAGTAATCTGTGAGGAGGAAGTACCCTTGTGAATAGTAACCAGGGTTGGACCAACCCTGCCCAACCCTGCAACCAAACATGCCCTTATTGATCTATCATCCATTGGTTGCTTATGGCACCTGATCTGATCGATCATTCTATTGCTGGTTGAGGAATGCTTTGAACCAATCGATCATTGATTTTTATTATAATTGGTAAATGATATGATCGCACATTACTTTATTCATGATATATCACTTTTTAAACTTGTCTAATTTTGATTGTGTCATTTTATTGATTGGTAAGTTACTTTTTATAACCGATCATTTTATTGAATTTTGAATTCCCTATCTGACCTTATTATCGATCATAAGTAGTCTTTGATTGATCGATCATATGAACATTGTTCGATCATTGCATTTTGTTGATCGATCATTCCATATTTGAAAGTTTTTATTTTTTGTTCACGACGGTTGATTCATTGAAATACTATAAAAAGAGACCCATACATGCTCTTTTCAAACATAACTATTTGAATATTCCTTTCTCTCTCATTCTTTAGTGTTCATATTTTCAAGAGAGAAGATTTCAGAGCTGAAAGCTTATCCTGATCAATAACTAGATCCTCAAGCTTTCTATGTATAGTTGGGGATCCTTTTGAAGTTACTTGTAAAAATTAGGTGATATTTTTCAGTTATATAGCTTTCACTTTATTTTAGAGATATATTTGTTTGAATCAAGCATTTGTATATCATGTTGATATATTCTATCTGTTGATCTGATTATTGTGAACTGATTGTTTTAGTTAATTAGCACATATAATTGATCTATCATGTTCATCTAACGTAGTTCTGTAGGTACTCTTGGAGTTCTTTTTGCAGGAAGCTCGAGGTGAGGCCTTAGCCAGTGCTGCATCATATTCAATTGCAGTGGTGACTTTAATGTTTTATCCAAAGTTGTGAATTTGGTGTGTGATCCATGGCTGTAAGCTTCATGCTTGTAATCGGTTGAGATATCCACCTAAATATCTCAAGATTTAGTGGAAAAATGACTGGCTTGGCTATCCGAAAATCCTAAGTTAGGAAGGCTTGGATCGTGGTTTCCATCCTCTTAAGTTTCTACATTAATATACTATGCAGTGTGATTGTTGGATTGATGTCTCTGACTATTTTTGATTGCTTGTCTTCCGCTTCCGCGGAAAAGAATTTAAAACCGACATACTTCATTCATCTCCCCCACCCCTTGAAGTGTATTCGCTCTGCAAGTTCTGTCAGTTTTCGAGTAATCAATTTATGACATACTTATATTACAATTTGATTAAGATAATTTAAGACGAACTAGTTGATCAAGAAGCTAGATGAGGATGCTCTCCAACAAAGGTAAAGAAGCGTGTTAAGGTGTTGTGGGATCTTCAAGCTTAGTGGACTGTAGGTGTTGAATGGCTGGTGGTGCTTAGCATTCATCATGAGTGTAAATGGAATGGTTAAGAAACTCTAACATCTACTAATTCTCAATGATCTTCTCCCACTACAAGAAAAACAAGTTGTGACAACAAAATGTGGCCACAGAAACTTGTGGCCATCATAATTCTGTGACCACTAGTTTCTATAACACAATTCCATGACAAAAGCCTTCAAAAATGGAAAGAGGACATTCATCCAAAAATTGTGGCCACGTCAATTTCTGTAATTAGTTGTAGTGACCACGGCATATTCGTGGTCAAAGAACTCTCGCAACGAGACTTGTAGCTACGATTATATGCCATGAAGTGTTGTAACGAGAGCCAATTCCGTGGCAACAAACCTCAAATCCGTATGCATATTTTTGTGGCCACAACTCATTTTCCTTTTAGTGTCCTAATGGTAGGATAAGCATCAACATGCACCATTGGTTGATAGGAGAGAAACATGTTTCCCTTAATCTTTCACCTTCACTTTGTGATTGCTCTAAGATAGATCTTGTAACTTCAATTCCTTGCCCAGTGATGTCAACATAAAGGAAGAGCTTGAACTATATACATGTGACGATGATCAACATAAGAGAAATCAAATTAAAATTTCAATGGTGGAGGCCTTATTGAGCAAAGTCTAAGGTATGTGCTAACATTTCTTGAGCCAACGTGGAGGATAAGGCTTGAAAGTTGTTAGGAATATTGATCTAAAGAAGGTGGTTCGACATAACTTTGATTTTGATAGGGTATTATCCAATCACTTCAGATGATCAAGAAACTGACGAAAATGACCATACGATCATTGATCTAAAGATAAGATGGTCAAGAAGGATATACAAATTAAAAGGGTCCCTTGTTATCTAATAATTCAAGAGAGTAACATGGAGTTTTACTCTAGTTCAATTTAATCATAGTAGAACGGGATAAGTCTTAAATTTTAAATCTGATTCTTGAGCTGGTTGGGATATGTGTGAGATCCTTGTATTAAGGTCTGATCCTTTCCTCGAATTCTATTTTGATCCAGTTACCAAATTAAGCAAATAATACCAACTTATAGTGCTCGCAGATACCTTTACAACGAACCCAAGAACATCAAAATCGGAGTCCGTATGCGAGAGATACGTGCAAAATACGTGCGGGTTGCAACTATTTGGATCTGAATCCCAACCATATCTGTTTAACCCCAACCCATATATGTGGGATGCCTGACCAATGGGTCAAGCCACTTGACCTATTGTTCTTGCAACCACCGCCGACACCTTCCAGCTTCTGATCGGAAGTTGGAAAGTATCATTTCGAAGAACATAGCAAGGATTGTCGTGGACACATCCTTGTCCACAAAACGTCGTGGAACTCTCGTTCCAGGTGAAGGAAAGTCGTAGGAGAATATTCCCATGTGTACAGATTTCAACCCTCTTTTGCTGTCAAATCCACACGATTTTTTGTACCACAAGTCTTATATGATGTCTAGAACATGTAGGAAGCGTCGGTTTCACGTTTGGACGAGTTTTACGCCAAATGTATGATTTTATCTTGACACCTATTAGGAGATTCCCACTGAATGGATGAATATACAGAGGTGATAAAAATATAGTTGTGATGTGGGTAACAACATGGTCAAGAAGGTATAATTTGTTTCACTATTGGGGGAGCTTTGTTGACGTCGTCGAAAACGAATCCGATGGCTATCCAGGTAAATGATCAATCATGCTACAGCACTGATTGATCGTGCCTGATCGATCATGCACTCATGCCTGATCGATCTTGTCGTCCCAAAATGATTGATCATGCTTGATTGGTTGATCGATCGTTCCAAGACCGTGACCCATGTGGACTTTAAATTTGATGCACTTTGACTCTAAAAAGATGTAGAATCATCTAGGACATTGTAATATATGATAAATGCATTGATTAATGAATTAAGTTGATAAATAAATGGTATGGGTCGTTTATGAGTTAAAGTGAATTCAAATCGATGTGGTAAGGCTCGGTGAGTTAAGAGCATTTTGAGCAACATTCGAATAATCAAGGTAGATTCCCATATCGGATACACCTATTATGGCTAGTGGACGACCTTTCTGTTGTCCTTCTATCTCATGCTGCAGTGATTATCTTTAGTGACTTGTGGGTAGTTGAGTAGTTGCCGCCAAGGGAGGGGCATGCGCCATTGGGGCTCCAGGTAGAAGCTTATACTCCATGAACCCAACATTTGTGTGGGTTGGAGGACATGTTTCTTGACAGACTGAGGTGTCAATCTGATGATGTTCTTTCTCGGTATTTGTGTGCATGATGCCTAGTGCTTCGAGAGCACGCAAAGTAGTCATGTTTGGTGGTCTATTGCTTCGCTTTTTCACTTAGGATTAACACTCGTGTACTACCTAGTGTAGGTCATATTGGTTGGTATTTCAGGTCGGATCACTACGAGGTGAGTTCCAAAATGCGATTAATGAAATTGGGAATAAAACATAAGTCACTTGTGTATAAGGAGGATTGGGATAGTCGTAGATTCCCGACTATGGTTTGGTTGACCCTAGTGATTAGGTCCCTGACTTGTGCCCTACACTATCATGGACTCGGACACACGGGTAGTGGACTTGAGGCGGTTCACGATGATTCATGGGTTGGAAGTTAATTACGGAATCAAGGTTAGGGTGGATCAAATGAAATACTTGGGGGGATTAACATGGAGTCAATTTTTGGTAAGTAAATATAAGTGGACGTGTTGAGAACTTAATTAGGATGCATTGTACCCACCGTATGCCTGCAGAGGCACCCCAACCCTAAGATTTTTAATACCTTAGAGTCATATTGTAAAGTCCCACGTGGACCAAGTCCACATACTGTCCACGAATGTTGGTTATTCGAGGTTAATAGTAATGATCAAAGTGTTGTCTTTTTGGTGAGGACGGTTTACTTAATTTTTTTTTGCCCACTTCATTTAGTACCTTACTTGTAAAAGCTGGGCACCGTACTGGGCATCTTTACTCATAACATACTCTTGCGTTGGATCCACAGGTTCTCAGGAGCAATAACACCAGTGAGCGGTTAGGAGTTGGAGATACTTTTTTTGTGCAGCTATAGTTTCCTTCATGGTATATTACTTATTGTAGTTTTTAATTTACTTTTAGCATTTTGAGAGGCATGAGATGCACAATGTATGTATGGACATATTTTTTGAATGCATACATGTAATATTTTATGGACATGGACTGTAATTTGATGGGCGTAGGCAAATGAATGGAAATGCAATTGAAATTTTAATTTCCAATTTATGCAAATTTCCTCATGCTTATATTATATTGTATGGTTTGAATGTGGAATGTATTCGGTTTGGTGAGTACCTGAATCCTCGAGGGACTGAATCGATACAATATGACTAAGAGATATTGATACGAACTGGAAGTCAATCTCTAATATATTGATTGAATATTATCTCAAATATCAAATGATAATTGATGATGTTATAACAATCACAACTAGGTTATGTAAGATGTGTTTATAAGAAATCTAACCTCGATTCATAAATTAGGTAAGTATGGATCATATTTGCATATAGTGTATTTTTTATTAAATATATGTATTAAATTATCTTTAATGAATAAAAAATTATTTTAATTTATAATTGAATAACAACAGCAGCAAAGCCTTTTCCCACAGTTAAGTAGGGTCGGCTACATGGATTCTTTGCCTCCATTCAGATCTATCTTGGGTCAATCCCGGACTTATATCCATAAAACTAAGATCCCTCCGTATAGTTTCTTTCCAACACTTCTTGGGCCGTCAACGCCCCCTCTTTACCGGCTCAACATCCCAACACTCGCATCTCCTAACTTGTGCATCAGCTGATATTCTTTGCAAATGACCAAACCATCTTAAGCGGTTTTCTCGCATCTTATCATCGATCGGAGCTACACCAACTTTCTTTCTGATTGCATCATTCCGAATCCATCTTTACGTGTGTATCCACACATCCACCTTAGCATTTTCATTTCTGCTACACCCATTCTCTGCACATGTCTATGGTTCACAGGCCAACATTCATATCCATAGAGCATAGCCGGTCTCACAGCTGCTTTGTAAAACTTTCCTTTAATTTTTAATGAATTTTCTTATCACAGAGAACAACAGAGGCTCCTCTCCACTTTAGCCACCCTGCATTTATTCTATTAGTAACATCTCCATCAATTTCCCCATCATGTTGCAAAATAGATCCCAGACATCTAAAATAATCTCTCTTCCTAATGTTATCATCACCAATCTTCACCTTGATTCTTTCACCATTGCTTCCATCAAAGGAGCACTCCATATATTCTGTCTTACCCTACTTATACGAAATCCTTTACTCTCCAACTCATGTCTCCAAACCTCAAGCTTCTCATTTACTCCATCTCTAGTCTCATCAATTAACACAATATCATCAGCAAATAACATACATCAAGGTAACTCATCTTGAATGTGACTTGCCAACTCGTTCATAACCAAAGTAAAAAGAAATGGACTCAAAGCTGAACCTTGATGTAAACCAATGTTGATGTCAAAATAGCCAGTCTTCCCAGACGGGATCCTTACACAAGATAAAGCCCTATCATACATGTCCTTTATGAGGTTAATGTATAGGACATGTACTTGTCTCTTCTCCAAAACTCTCCACAATATCTCTCGTGGGACAGAATCAAAGCCTTCTCCAAATCAATAAAGATCGTATGGAGATTCTTCCTTTTAGCTCTATAAATCTCCATTGTTCTCCTTAACAAATGGATGACTTCAATAGTTGAGCGACCTGGCATGAATCCGAATTGGTTTTCTTTTACGTTAAAAACTTGCCTCAACCTTCTTTCGATCACACGTTCCCAATTTTCATAGTGTGACTCATCAGCTTGATACCTCTGTAATTAGAACAATTTTGAATGTCTCCTTTATTCTTATAAAGAGGCACCATGATACTCCGCCTCCAATCTTCATGCATTTTCTTGCTTCGCCAAATAACATTGAATAGATTCGTAAGCCAAGTCAAACCGCGCTCACCTAAAACTCTTCAAACTTCTACGAGGATGTCATCCGGTCCTACACCTTTCCCAGGTCTCATAACCTTCAAAGCCTCCTCTACTTCCTTTCTTTGAATCCGTCTATAGCTTGCACGATTCAAGTAACTTTCACTACCAGCCAGATCATCCAAAGTGATCTCTCTATTTCCTTCCCCAATGAAAAGTTTATGAAAGTACTGCTCCCATCTAGTCTTTATATCCTTCTGAGTAACAAGCACGCGGCCTTCCTCGTCCTTAATGCATCTCACTTGAGAAATATCTTTGGTCTTTCTTTCTCTTGCTTTGGCTAACCTGAATATATCCTTTTGGCCCTCCTTAGAGTTGAGATTTTTATACAAAACTTCATAAGCTTTTGACTTAGCTTCGCTTACAGCCTTTTTTGTCTTCATACATATATATAATACATATATATAATAACAAGTATAAGAACGATTTCATAAAACATTTTACTTATGGATTTTATATTTGAACCCATCTATTTAATTTTATATAATTTTATGTCTTTTTTTATAAATTTCAAATTTATATATCATTGTTGTATTTACATGTAGTAACCTATTTCCGGTTTTTTTAATATTATGAGCACTTTTCTTAATAATCAATTAGTTTTTTTGTCTTTTTATACTTTATATTATTTTCAATATCCATTAGCATTTAGTGTATTTGGGGGATATCTGTGTGTTAACACTTGTTTTAGGTTAATTAATTACATGTGTAATATGCATATATTCCACCAGATTTAGCATGCTAATATAATGAGCCAGGCACTCATCATCCCCTCACCCATCAACATCATCTATGGTTGTGTTTCAACTAACTAAATAGTCACCCTTAGAGTTTGTTTGGTTACTGGGTTGGGCTGGGTATATCCTCTTGTTAATAGTAGTTGTTTAAAGTGTTGAGAGGGTCGGAATGATAATTGTGATGTGATGTGACATTGATTATGTGTTATATTAAATTTTTAATAATTATAATATATTTTTTATATTAATTATTTTATTTGAACATGTTTAATAAATAGTATACCAAAGGAATTGTATGATCAATACAAGTAATTACAACCTAGAAATGCAGGGTTAAAGGCAGAGGTATGCCAGGGTACCCCGATGTACCCTGGTAATCAAACAGACCCTTATGGCATGTTTGGTTGCTAGGTTGGGTTGGGGTACACCAGTGTACCCCTCCTTCCAACCCTCCCAAGCCTCCTCACAGTTTAATATTCACAGGAGTAACCCAACCTAACCCAACCCAACTCAGCCCAGCAATCAAACATGCCCTTAGTAGTGCATTGTGGGACCTTCGGGATTATGAGATGTGCACTCCTTCAGTTGGCTATGATTCTAGGGATTTTTACCCGGCAGACCCTATAATCTTTGCAAATTACCTCTACGACCTTTGAAACATCGTAATTCCTCTCTCGACCCTGTAAACTTGTTTACTTTTACCCTACAGACCCTGTGGTTAATCCCCATCCATTTGACCGTTAAAAGTAACCAGATTCTGTTATGTTTCTTTATATTATACTCATTTTATTTATTAAAATTACCATAAGTGCCACTCACCACTGGTCTCTTCCTACAACGACCACATCCGCCCTCTCCTCGACGCCGTCGACCACCTCCGCCAACTCAAGGTCATGCAAGAAGGCATCGAGCTTCCAACCATTGTGGTCGTCGGAGACCAATCCAACGACAAGTCCAGTGTCCTCGAATCCCTCACGGGCATCAGCCTTCCCCGCGCGCAGGGCATTTGCACCAGTGTCCCTCTCGTCATGCGCCTCCAGGACGACCCCTCTAGATCCGTCCCCGACCTCACGTTGGAGTACCACGGAAAGGCCGTCCCTACCACTGAGAAAGACATCACCGCGGCCATCATGCCGCTCACCCTCATGGTCAAGAAGAAGGATGTGCCCGATCTCACCATGGTCGACCTCCCCGTTATCACACGTGTGCCCGTTCATGGGAAGCCTGAGGACATCTACGAGCAGATCTCGGAGATCATCATGGAGTATATCACTCCAAAGAGAGCATTATACTAAACGTTCTCTCTGCTACGGTGGACTTCCCCACATGAGAGTCCATCCGCATGTCCCAACGCGTGGATAAAACTGGGGAGAGGACGGTCGCCGTGGTTACAAAGTGTGACAAGCTGCCAGAGGGTCTTCTCGAGAAGGTCACCGTCGACGACGTGAACATAAGACTTGGCTATGTTTACGTGAGGAACTGGATCAGAGACGAGTCCTATGGAGAAGCAAGGTTAGAGGAAGCTCATCTCTTCGAATCACACCCGTTACTCTCCAAGATCGAGAAGTCCATCGTGGGTGTTCCTGTTCTGGCGCAGAGGCTCGTCCAAATCCAAGCAGCAAGCATCGCGAGGTGCCTCCCCGATATAGTTACGAAGATCCACAGCATGGCCGAGCTCGAGAAGATGCCTCTGAATCGTACATCAATATTTGACGCTATTGCAACGTTCATGTGTGTTCTTGGGCTGTCCAAGGACTCCCTGAGAAAGCTCCTGGTGAGGGGGGAGCTCGATGATTACCCGGAGGAGGTGGAGATGCATGCAACAACTAGGATATCAGACATGCTGAACAAGTACTCCGATGAGTTATCCACTGTTTGCTGTGAAACAGGGGAGAAGTTCCTCACGGACGTGATCTCTGTTCTAGAGGAATGCAAGGGAATCGGGCTGCCTAATTTCCTCCCAAGAACTTCTTTTCTTGATAATCTGAAGATTAAAATCAAGCAGGTCTCACAGATTCCTGTGCATTTCGTCAACGAGGTGTGGGGTTACGTGGAAGCCATAGTGGCCAGGATTATCATGGAGCGGTCGGAGAACTACCCTCAGTTCCAATCATCGGCGTGCAGGGCCGTGAGGTTCCTCATGGACAAGATGCGGCGGCGGTCTTTGGAGCACGTAAAGGAACTGGTGGGGATGGAGAGTTGCGCTGATTACTTCGAACCCCGACTACACCAAGACGTGGGCCTCCCTTATGGAGAGCCACGATTTATTCATGGCCGCGGTGGAGAACCATGCGAAGCCCACTCTTCTTCTACTTCCTCTGGTAGGTGAAGTGGACGTGAGGCACCTGAGAGGGAGGCCGGCAATGGCGGAGCAAGCCTTCGATTTGTCTATGAGGCTGAACGCCTACTGGAGGACGGTGGTGCTGAGGCTGGTGGATGGCCTGGCGTTGCATCTGCTGTACAGCGTGAAGAAGCTGGTGGAGGTGGAAGAGACAATGCAGGGAAGATGTTAGAGGAGAGAGAACTTCTCTTGGTTGATTCTAGCCGTCGGATCTTGTATTGGTTAGATTAACTCATTTTTAACTCAAGGAAGTTAACTCTAGATGTGTCAATTTAACGGTAGGGTTCGTGGGGTAAGACGGAGCAAGTTTACGGGGTCGAGAGAGGAATTACGATGTTTCAAAGGTCGTAGAGGTAATTGGCAAAGATTATAGGGTCTGTCGGGTAAAAATCCCATGATTCTATGAATCGATTGCCCACCTCCACTGTAGTCGCCCGGAGAATATAGTTGATCTATGCATATCATTTATGTGAAATAACATTCCATAACAAATAAAAAGATGAGGGCACAAGTGCAATGTGTCCATTCTAAGTCAAGGCTTGCCAAAGCCAAGACAACCACTCCACGATTTCCCAGTCCAAAAGAAAAAGATAAAAGAAGCAAAACGGGAACGACAACTTCAAAGCCCGAACTCCACTGCCAGATGCACAGCTCTCTCTACCTTTGACTTCTCCTCCGTTTCTTCCTCTTCTCCTCTCGTCTCGTCCGGCCATGGCGGCACTCCAGCTCATGCCCCTGTCCCCCGAGCCCTCCTCCTTCCAGGAGGCCGCCCTCGCGGGCATCCAGAGCATGCACCACCTCCTCCACCGCCTCTCCAACCACCACCCGCCTCGCGACTGCCGCGACCTCGCCGACCACACCATCTCCAACTTCAAGAAGGCCATCACCATCCTCGACCGCACTGGCCACGCCCGCTTCCGCCGCAGCCCCACCCCTTCCCTCAGCCTCTCCCTCCCCCTCTCCTCCTCTTCCCTCACCGCCGACGGCAGCGTCTCCAACGCGCGGAACCCCACCCTACTCCACTCCAATCCCCCCCTCTCCTCCACCTCATCCTTCAAGAAGAGCTGCCGTGGACACGCGCACTCCGAGGGCGCCATCCCCGGCCGGAAGAGCTGCCACTGCTCCAAGTCCAAGAGGTAACCCCGAGATCCCATCTTCAGCGTTACCCACGGTCAGATATCGCTGTCTGACGAGAAAAAAAACTTGGTTTTCGATCAGGAAGCACAGGGTGAAGAAGGTGACGCGCGTCCCCGCCATCAGCTCCAAGATCGCGGACATACCCGCCGACGAGCACTCCTGGAGGAAGTACGGACAGAAACCCATCAAAGGCTCGCCATACCCGAGGTCTGTCACCACCTGAACACCACTCGAGCTCGATCGACCCATCTGACCTTAACCGGTCTCCCCTCTGTTCTTCTTGCTTACAGGGCGTACTACAAGTGCAGCTCCGTCCGTGGGTGCCCGGCGAGGAAGCACGTGGAGAGAGACCCTCAGGATCCCTCCATGCTCATCGTCACGTACGAGGGAGAGCACCGCCACTCCGCCGCCATCGCCGCACCATGACAAGAGGACCTGTTTGTAAAGAAAAACGTAGAATCGGGACTGAACGGAAACTGACTATTTTTCCCAAAGGGGTTATGTGCAATGTGGGGATTTAATTGGGTTTGATTGGTCTGTGAAGTCCGCGCTGCGTCGTGTGGTGGTGAGCTCCTAGTCAAAAGGTGTTCCTTTTTTTCCCCTCCCTTTAATGTATTATATATGATAATTAATTAATCGATGGGAGACCGGTCGTGGAATATAGTCAGAGGAGGGTAACGTGGCCCGACCAGCCGCTGCGATCACCTGGCCCTCGATCTTGACCATTGGTGGGTTGCGTTGGTAGATCTTGTGCTTACACGTGTACGGTTGATTTTGGATCAGGAGTCCCTGGTTTTGATCATGGGATTTTTATTCCACGATCCCTGTAAACTTTATTAATTCCTGTAATTCCTCTTTTGAACATGTACCTCTGTCAGGAAGAATAAACAGCCGTCGTCGTCGATTTGAAACTTTGTCGTAGATCTATCGAAAGGGTATCAAATTGATGATCTTGATCAGTAATTTACAATTCCACAACAGTCGTCGATTTGAATCAATGAAAACGAAGAAGCACCGTCAAATCTACTTGGAATGTTCCTCTGGTTAGATTAACCAAAGGCATTGACTCAAGTAAAGCAAAATTTAACGGTAGGATTCATGTGGTAAAACGGAGCAAGCTTACGGAATCGAGAAGATAATTATGTTGTTTAAAAGATCGAGAAGGTAACTGACAAAATTTATAAAACTTATTCGTCTATCGGTTTTAGGCTAAATCTTATCCGTCTTCAGACCTTTTGTTACGGGCCTTAGATTTTGCTATTTAGCTGTTTATTTTTATCATGACGTGGTGTTTGATTTCATATTTTATTTGGAGTATTAACGTAATCTTAGGTCGATTTTTAGTTAATGAGTTTCGGTACTTGTTTGGATGCATGATATCATCTTCTTTCCTCGGGATAAAATGAATTTTATCGAGGAAGGGTGACTAATAGGGATGCAAACGGATATAGATATGTTCGTATCCGATCCGTCATCCTATCTGTTTTATACATATTTTGACATTTGTGTCTGTATCCGTTTTAAAATAAATATGGATATAGATATTGTTTTGATATCCGCAAACATCCGTATCGGTATCCGTATATCCATTTTCATATAAAAATATAATTATAAATTTATTTTTAACCATATATAATATAATTTTCTACAGTGACGGAGAGAGGGGGGCGGGTGGGAGCTTAGGCCCCCCGGCTCTCAACTATCTCCTTATATATATGTTTAATATATAGTATTGTATATGATCTAAATACACCATTTAATAATTAAAATTTATATGTTATGTTATAATAGCCCCTCCCATATATCAACAAAAGGTCAATATATATATATATATATATATATATAAAGAGAGAGAGAGAGTTTAATGGGGCTGCCCCAAGGGCTGCCCCCGCGTCGTTTTCGACGTTATTTTTATTTTTATTTTGAAAAATTTCGTCATGTATATTCATCCCTATATCCCTACTATATGTCATTCGAATTTCGTCAGATCAGAGACTCCAACGGCCTCCATCGAGATGGTGTCGATTTAAAAAATCCTATTACCGTTAAAAAATGATTGTCTAGATAGAGCCCGTAGGAGTCTCTGTTTGTGACGAAATTCGAATGGCATATAGGAGGGATATAGGGATGAATATACAAGGCGATATTTTTCAAAAAAAAAATAAAAAACGCCGAAAACGGCGTGGGGGCAGCCATGTTAGCTGCCCCAAGGGGGGAAAATCATATATATATATATATAGGGTAAAATGTGTATGCCCCCTAGGGGGAGCTAACTTAGCTCCCCCCGCCCCTTTTTCACAATTTTTTTTATTTTTTTTGAAATCTAAAATCGGGTAAATTCATTATTAAATCCATATATTATGTCATTCAAATTTCATGCGAAACAGAGACTCCTACGACCTCCATCCAAACGGGGTCGATTTAAAAAATCCTGTTACCGTTAAAAAAATGACTGTCTGGATGGAGGCCGTAGGAGTCTCTGTTTCACACGAAATTTTAATGACATAATATAGGGATATAGTGATGAATATTCATGGAAGAAAATTTCAAAAAAAAAATAAAAATATGGAGAAAATGGGGCGGGGGTAGCTAAGTTAGCTACCCCTTGGGGGCAGCCCCATTTTACCCATATATATATATATATAGGGAGCCTACTTTGTGAAGTAGGTAACTTACCTACTTCACATTTCATTTTTTGCAATTTTTTTTTCAAAAATGCCACCATGAGTTTTCATAATTATATCCCTCTAATATGTCATTCAAATTTCATCAGAAACGGAGACTCCTACGGCCTCCATCCAGACAGTCATTTTTTAACGGTCACGGATTTGCTGTATTTTACATGTTCTGGATGAAGGCCATAGGAGTCTCCGTTTCTGATGAAATTTAATGACATATTAGAGGGATATAATTATGAAAATCCACGGTGGCATTTTTCAAAAAAAATAAAAAAATTGCAAAAATTGGATGTGAAGTAGGTAAGGTTACCTACTTCACAAAGTAGGCTCCCTTTCCTCTCTCTCTCTTTATATATATATATATATATATATATATATATATGGGATAAATGGGGTTGCCCCCTAGGGGGAGCTAACTTGGCTCCCCCCGCCCCATTTTCACCATTTATTATTTTTTTTTTGAAAATTTCTTCCATGAATATTCATCACTATATCCCTATATTATGCTATTAAAATTTCGTGCGAAACAGAGACTCCTATGGCCTCCATCCAGACAGTCATTTTTTAACGGTAACAGGATTTTTTAAATCGACCCCGTTTGGATGAAGGTCGTCGGAGCCTCTGTTTCGCACGAAATTTTAATAGAATAATATAGAGATTTAATAATGAATTTACACGGTTTTAGATTTCAAAAAAAATAAAAAATTATGTCAAAAAAGGGCGGGGGGAGCTAAGTTAGCTCCCCCTAGGGGGCATACACATTTTTCCCTATATATATATATGGTAAAATGTGTATGCCCCCTAGGGGGAGCTAACTTAGCTCCCCCACCCTTTTTTCACAAAATTTTTTTATTTTTTTGAAATCCAAAACCGTGTAAATTTATTATTAAATCCATATATTATATCATTCAAATTTCATGCGAAACAGAGACTCGTACGACCTCCATCCAAACGGGGTCGATTTAAAAAATCCTGTTACCGTTAAAAAAATGACTGTCTGGATGGAGGCCGTAGGAGTCTCTGTTTCTCACGAAATTTTTATGACATAATATAGGGATATAGTGATAAATATTTACGGAAAAAATTTCAAAAAAAATAAAAAATTGAAGAAAATAGGGCGGAGGAGCTAAGTTAGCTCCCCCTAGGGGGCAGCCCCATTTTCCTCATATATATATATATATTATATATATATATATGAGGAAAATGGGGCTGCCCCCTAGGGGGAGCTAACTTAGCTCCCCCCGCCCTATTTTCTTCAATTTTTTTATTTTTTTTGAAAATTTTTTCCGTGAATATTCATCATTATATCCCTATATTATGTCATAAAAATTTCGTGTGAAACAGAGACTCCTACGGCCTCCATCCAGACAGTCATTTTTTTAACGGTAACATGATTTTTTAAATCAACCCCGTTTGGATGGAGGTCGTACGAGTCTCTGTTTCGAATGAAATTTGAATGACATAATATAGGGATTTAATAATGAATTTACACGGTTTTAGATTTCAAATAAAATAAAAAATTTTTGTGAAAAAGGGTGGGGGGAGCTAAGTTAGCTCCCCCTAGGGGGCATACACATTTTACCCTATATATATATAGGGTAAAATGTGTATGCCCCCTAGGGGGAGCTAACTTAGCTCCCCCGCCCTTTTTTCATAATTTTTTTTATTTTTTTAAATCTAAAATCGTGTAAATTCATTATTAAATCCATATATTATGTCATTCAAATTTCATGCGAAACAGAGACTCGTACGACCTCCATCCAAACGGGGTCGATTTAAAAAATCATGTTACCGTTAAAAAAATGACTGTCTGGATGGAGGCCGTAGGAGTCTCTGTTTCATACGAAATTTTTATGACATAACATAGGGATATAGTGATGAATATTCACGAAAAAAAATTTCAAAAAAATAAAAATTTGAAGAAAATAGAGCAGGGAGAGCTAAGTTAGCTCCCCCTAAGGGGCAGCTCCATTTTCCTCATATATATATATATATATATATATAGGTTAACGGGGCTGCCCCCACGTCATTTACGACATTTTTTTATTTTTTTCAAAAAATATCGCTATGTATATTCATCCCTATATCCCTCCTATATGCCATTCGAATTTCGTCAGAAACAGAGACTCCTACGGCCTTCATCTATACGGTCATTTTTTAACGCTAACATGATTTTTTAAATCGACACCATCTCGATGGAGGCCGTAGGAGTCTCTGTTTCTGACGAAATTCGAATGGTTTATAGGAGGAATATAGGGATGAATATACATGGTTTTATTTTCCAAAAAAATAAAAAAACACGCCGAAATAGGGGGCAGGGCAGCCATGTTGGATGTCCCCAGAAGTCAGCCCATTAAATCCATATATATATAATGTGCATAATCGGATACTGTATATCCGTATATGTCCATCATCATACCCGTTTAGTACCCGTCACGAATATATAGATTTTATTTTAGCATATATGGTATAGATAATAATTTTTCTTTTATATTTCTTTGCATATACAGATATGGATTTGGATACCTCTTTCATTTGTTATGATCTTAAAATGGACATGGTTACATATTTTTCTAGTATATACATATATGGATACAAATACATATTTGTATCCGCATGTTTGCAACCTTATTTTTATCTATGTCAATTTTAAAATAGTATGCAGATGCTTGTACACATGTCAAAATATGTATAAACAAATATGATAAGGGATTGGTCCACATATCTATATAGTGTTACTTGTTTGAACATATTAAATCTAATGGTATTACTTAATATCACATTAATAAATGTGTATTTCAGTGATATGAAGAGTTTTGTAAGGATCTTTTGGTCAATATGATGTTTATAGATATTATTTATGTTCGATTATAACTTTATATGGGTGTTTTGTAAAAAAATATATACCCAATATTAGTTTCAATCAATTATGGAATTATTGGAAGCTTGCCTTATAGATTGAGTTCGTTTCCACAAATCCAATCTTATAAATCGAAACTTCTTAATGTTCTATATATGCTCCAAAATTTGCTCAAATTTGATGACATTTCCTAATTTATCTTAGTGGTCAAAAGTTCAATCAATATTTAAGCAACTTAAGTCTCATTTAAAAGATAATCGAACTTTTATCATTGTTATAAAATAGCAAATGATCTTGTATTTGAGCGAAATTAGGAGGATATACATAATGTTATTCGAATGTTCTATCTATAAGGTTGGATTTTAAGAAAAAAATTGAAAAAAAAACTACAATACCTCTTTTGTAACACACATTACAACAGAGGAACCCTTCCCCAAATATTAACAATTAAAATAACAAGATAAATAATATCTAAATAATTTGCCTCCACCCTCCACCCCCAAATAATTTAGCCCCCTCAAGAAGAATTTTCTGGCTTCGTCCCTGATTCTCTACCTCTTTTTACCATATTTATATATTTTTTATGATACAAACACATTTAGTAAATTAATATCATGTATTTTTCTTTCCAATTCTTATATATTTAAGTTGATTCTATAGAATATTTCTAACATTACTCGTGTGTGATCAGTATCCGTTTTACATCCGTATCCGTTTTTTAAGTATATGGTAAGATAGTTTTAATATCTGTCAATATCTGTATCCGCATGCATATTCGTACTAAAAAACAGATAAGGATATGATAATATCTATATCCGTATCCGTATCCGACCGTTTGCATCCCTAGTGACTAATAAGTTTATGATTATACGGTTCATTTTTAACACGCTAATCCAAATATAATCACATCGAAAACTCGTGAATTATAAGAGTGATGTAATACTATTTGATAACTTGGACTTAAACCAGTTTAGCAAGATTACTGGAGACTGGAGTTGTGACGTAATTTACAAGGGTTGTTGTGCAATTACAATGATTGCACGTGTCCTGATGTAATTGGTCCTCATTTTAGGGTAATGATTTTATTTTATACATTTTATTGCATTCAATAGGTGGTTCACACGTGTTTGTGTAGATAGATAGATAGATATAGATAGATATTAATGGGGTTGTCCTAACATGGCTGCCTCCGCATCATTTTCGACGCTTTCTTTTATTTTTTTTCCAAAAATATTGCCATGTTATTCATCCCTATATTCCTCCTATATGCTATTCGAATTTCGTCAGAAACAGAGACTATTACGGCCTCCATCCAGACAGACATTTTTTAAAGGTAACATGATTTTTTAAATCAACACCATCTAGATGGAGGCCGTAGGAGTCTGTTTCTGACAAAATTCGAATGACATAAATGAAGGATATAGGGATTATTATACATGGTGATATTTTTAAAAAAATAAAAAAACGTCGAGATAGAGGGGCGGGGCAACCCCATTTAATCCATATATATGTATGTATATATGTATATACGTTTTTTAACGAAAATAAACATATTTTTACGCGATTTACTTTTCTATTGTTCCACATTTGGGATTTTTGCCTCACGATCTCTATAAATTTATTAAATGACCTGTACGACTTTTGAGACATCGATATTCCTCCCTAGATCTCATAAACTCTTGCTAATATTACCCCACAAATCTTGAGGGCATCAACGAATCATCCCAATTCTGTCGTCGAGGAGGAGCACATGGAAAGGATGATGAGGACGTCGAGGGGGAGAGAGAGGGAGCATCTGCCGCGATGCTTGAGGAGAGGGAGACGATCGTGATCGTTGATCTACATCTCAACGGTGCGGTCGATGAGGGCCTTGTCGTAGAGGGCGGGCAGTGGAGGGGGATTGAGGATTCGAGTCCATGGAAGTGGGGCGGGGAATAGAGGAGGATGGGGGAGGAAGGTCAAAGGGTCCACCGCCTCCTCCTTTTCCCCATTTGCTTAGCATCATTAATTTTTTATTAATCGGTTTAAGAATTTATCTTAAAAAAATTTTAAAAAAAATCATTTTTGTGATCGTAAGATAGGGTTTCTTCTTAAAAATAGAAAAGAAATGTGATTTGATAGACGGATGGAGATGTGGTGAAAAAAGAGAAAATAAAGAGTAGGGAGAAGAAGAAGAATGTAGGAAGAGGAAGATGAAGAGGAAGGAGATGAGGAAGTAGACGATCCACCGTCCACTGCCCCTCTAGTTGGATTAACCCAAGACATTAACTCAAGTAAAAGTAAATTTAACATCAAGGTTCGTGGGGTAAAACAGAACAAGTTTACGGGATTGAGTAAGGAATATCGATATTTTGAAAGTCGTAGAGATCATTTAATAACTTTATAAGGTTTGTGGGGGTAAAAATCCCTTCACATTTTTTATATTAAAAACAATTTTATTATTTTTTTTAAAAATTCGAAATCAAGATTTCTTTCCATAATATATTTAAAATAGTTTAGCTTGCGCTAAGTATTTCAATATAAATCAAATTAAAAAGCTTCTTTTAATTTTATTTAATAGCATTATTAGTGTGTCCGATGATCCGATCCCATCAATAGATTCATTATATTTTAACTAAAAGCGAACGTATTCTTTATCTTTAACTATAATGGATTTGTTCATATTTTTCTGTCTCAAATACATATTTTTTTTCAAGATTCTGTGACACTTTTATATCGATATTAAACAATAGAATTGAAATTTTAGCATTCTTTTTACTGTATTTAAAAAATGAGATCTTTAATTGAGTACTGAGGCAATGGAATAAGCCAAGGGCTATCCTTAACCCACTCTTTCGCTGTTCCGTATGGGCTTCACATTTTCTCTTTTTTAATATATTAAATAAATTAATTTTCTTTTATTTTTTCATCAAAAAATAATATATTATACCATTTTATATCAGGTAAAAATTATAAATGACTCAACTTCTACTCAATTTTCCAAATTGAGGCAGAAAAGGAAGAGTAGTGGATGATGGATGAGGTGGATAAGTTCGATGGTGATTTGATTTGGGTTTTTTTCGGGTAAGAGATTTGAGGAAAAGGGATGTAGCTGAGAAATAAAAGGCGTGTTCTTCAGCTCACAGGTGGATATCTTCGGATAGTAAAATCAGAGGGTCAAACTCCAGGTGTTGGTATTGCTGCCGGCCATGGAATCGAAGCCACAGGTGGCCGGCTATGCAGCAGGTGATGGTGTTTAGATCTCGAGCAAATCGGAGCAGAATGGAGGACCCGATCTCCTCGGTGGAAGACTGGGTCAGGGAAGAGAGCAGATCCTTTCGTGTACAGCAGGATCTGCTGTAAACACGGACTGCGCCGGCAGCTCTATCAAGTTCCAGCAGTTCGCACGAAATTCGGTAACATCCCGTGCTTAGGTGCCCGGTCCGTTATCGAGGAAAATTGGCCCTGACAACTTGTTGGGTTCGGGACCAATTGGACCCGATGACAACCACCCAAAATGCTTAAGCCTAAGTTGTTAAGTAGTTGTCCCCATCATTTATAAATCGCACCCACACTTCGTGAGTTTTAGATGTGACACTATGTTTTAGTGAACTGAGCACCTTGAGCTCCTCAGCAATCTGCAGAGCTTCTGATTTTCGACAGTCGAAGTTTCACAAAGCTGCTTGAGGGGCTGGAAACTAGTTCCCATCTGCTTGAGCTTTGTTCTACATTAATATTGGTAGATTCGAATATCGACTCATGCGATTTTTTAAAGAACAGTATAGGAACTTATGGAGGGGGGAAAGTGGTACATTGCTCTTTTTTTTACAGGGACACCTCGACTTGTCGCGACTGGAGATTGAGCTTCCTCACAATCGCAAGCTTCAACTTTTGCGAATTCAAATCCATCTATCAATATCATGTATTGATATGATATGAGAAGATTATTCGATTTGCATCGATCGAATGAGTGCATATTGCATACCATACTGAGCATGGCTTGCTCCTTGAAGCTCTACTCAAGATAGCATGGCTGCTCCTTTGCGAGGCATAGCTTCTTTTGAGTTGCCCACCCGCTTCCATCACCTTCACCAGAACCCCTCCATTGCATCCTCTTTGTTTCGATGCTCGTAGGAACTGTACGCAAAAGGGTCTGTCCTGTAGTCGCAACATCCGCGGGGATTGATCTTTCGACTGTCAACTTCTTTCAATAGTTAAAGCATCACATATATTGTAAATCATTGTTTCAATCTATGCCTGGCCAAGTTTTTATTTTCCAGAATTATTTTTTTCTAGAATCATTTCAGAATTAGATACAAAAATACAAAATTTTCTCAAAGATGCCTACAAAACACAATATCCTAAACTCGTATCGAGGATCAGAAGCGCACCAAATCACCTAGCCATGCTAGCCTGAACTTAAGTTGAAAAGATGGTTGATCGTCTTTCGACTCCTTGCCTGCAATACCCTTGATACCAGATGAGAGATCGCGCTCGATAGAATTCACCATGCCAACGATAAACCGAGCTCCATAGCAGCCATTCCCAGCTGCATTGCTTGTAAGTATAAGAGGTAGGGAAGTGACTTGGACATAGAAGGATATATAGATAGATAGATGGCAAATCAGAAGAAGGGAGGAGGAGGAGGGTGTATGTTCTGGAGCAGAAGATGACTGGATCTCACGAGGTAATGGGGGCAGTGTGGCTGAGGCCTGAAGCGTAAGCGAGAACCGTGACGGTGGTGGGAAGAGGATCCTCTGCTGTAAAGGGGATTGCAAGAGAGGTGTTGTAATCTCCTTTAATTTTTTTGTGACTAAGATATCAAAATCCAACCTTATAGATTGAATCTTAGATTAGTTCTCTGCATACATATCCCCTAAACTTTGCTTAAATCCGAGATTATTTACTATTTTATCTTAATGATCAAACATTCGGTCAAGATCTAAGCAACTTAAACTCCATTTAAAAAAGATCTGAATCTTTAACCATTAAGATAAAATAACAAATAATCTCGGAATTAAGCGAAATTTGAAGGACATGTAGAGCACTAATATAAGATTCAATCTATAAGATTGGATTTTGAAATCTAAATCACAAAAAAAATAAAAGGGATTACAACACCTCTGCCGCAATCCCCTCTACAACAGAGATCCTCTTCCGATAATGGTGACAATACTGTTGGGGATCCACCGACAACTAAAGGAGGTTTGAAGGGGAGTTGGTAGAGGAGAGAAAGAATGGAATAACAATATCGTGTAATTTCAATAAAGGGGAAGGATAGATTTTATATATGAGAAAAATGGGTCTTCCTTCGCTCTACTTTTCAGTTTTTTTATTTTTTTAGAAAATATTAATATGTATTTTCATCACTATATCATTCTGATATGTCATTTCAATTTCACAAGAAATAGATACTCATATACTTTCCATCTAAAACAATTAATCTTAACGGTCATAGAATTGTTGTAATCGACCTATTTTGGATGGATAGTATAGGAGTCTCTATTTCTGAAGAAATTTAAATGACATATTAGAGAGATACAGTGATGAACATACATGACAATATTTTCAAAAAAAATAAAAATTAATCGAAAAATAAGGTGAGGACAGCCCTATTTTTCTCTTTATACGTTGGACGAAAACCTATTATTTTCCATGTTCAAATAGATGTGATATAACTACATGGGTCATGATGTAAGAGTTAATATGTTTGCAGAGATCATGAGATAATTAAAAAAGCATAGGTAATTGACACAGTTTATAGAATTCTTGGTATAGAAATCACTGGGTAGAATGCAAGGTTGAGATCAACTCGTATTGTAAAGTGTAAGAAATGTATATATCTTAATTTTCGAACCCTTTCTTAATAATCAAACTATATTGTATGTATGACTGACTACGTCTATCAAAGTAAGTAATAACTTTATTTTTATTTTTCTTTAATAATTATCTTCCAAATTTATTTTTTTACCATCCTATATTTTTTGGTATGTATTCGTATATTGCAATCAAAAAAGGAAAAACCCGTGGTTACAATTGTGGCTGCAGTGCCCCCAACAGGGCTTCATGGCCAGAGATAAAGAATACCAAAAAGAGTTTCCAAATTTAAACAAAATAGCCATATGGGATTCAATTGAGAGTGGCTGTTACTGTGCTTGAGACTCGATGGATCATATCAGCAATATTGGAAGTCCGCCCAGAGGCCCGTCTTGAATTATGCTCATTCCAAATAACTCAAGTGGTCGCAGCAAGTGCGACGCCAGTCTTCAATTTCAAATTGCAGCATGCTATCTTTGAGCAGCTATCAAGCATCGAGTTTAGACCCGTTATCCTAGTAGATGGGAGATTCAGGGCAGCAGATACTCCAGTTCATACCTCAGCTGCATAGGAGCAACGATAGAACAGATGTTCGCATGTTTCCCCATCATGGCCGCAAAGATAGAAATCTCCACTAGTAATCAGTATGCGCCTTGAAAGTCTTTCCAGCGTTGGGAGGCGGTCTAAGATTTAGACTTGTATAGTGCGCAGGCGTGCTTAGGGACCACCTTAGAATTCCACAGGATAGGATAGGTGCCCAAAGAACATTGTCAGCTCTGTTTCTTACCCTATCAAACGCGTCTTTGAAAGTGATGTTCCGGTTTGCGCTAGTTGTGGCAAGGCAGCACGCGTTCCCACTCGTGGGGTTAGGCAATAAATGTCGAATGCCCAAAATGCTTCTCCAAACAAGAGAGTCCTCCGAAGCCTTCTCGTAGTGCATGAGATCACCAATTCTTAGGTATCTATCCCTCATGAAAGAGGCCCAAATACAGTTGTCATTAGATAGGATTTCCCTGTACCAAGTAAGGAGCATGGCCTCGTGAATGGAGTAGAGGGAGCGAATACCCAAAAGCCCCATTCCTTCTTAGCAAGGCGTACTATCTCCCACTTGACATGATGAGTGTCGTAGGCCCAGAGGAAATCCGCACAGATCGAATCTACCTTCCTTGCAAGCCCAACCGGGAGAAGCATGCCCACGACCCAATAGAGGGACATGCCAGAGATCACCGAAGTAAGCAGATGTAGGCGGCCGGCAAGAGTTAGGGGCCTTTCTCTCCAGCCACAAAGCAACGTCCTAACCTTATCAATTAATAGTTGCGCTGCCGCCATCCAACCCTTAGCTGGGTTAAGTGGGATTCCCAAGTATTTTGTCAGAAGGGACTATATTAGTGGGACTGCTTCCAAACATAGTCTGAAATCCGTTGAAGGGAGAACATGGAGAATAAGTTTGCTTTTCATCACATTCATCGCTAATCCAGACATTTCTTCAAAAACCTGCAAGATGCGCATGACTTCCTTAATGCGGCAGTGGTTTTCTCGCAAAAGAATAAGAGATCGTCCGCGTATTGATTGATACCTGCAATCCAAACATTCCTTCGAAAACCTGCAAGATGCCCCCTTGCTGGCTCTCCCCCACACCCCCCTCTTTAGGAATAAAATTATATTGATTGATAGATGCATTTAAAGCTTCTAGAATATTATCAAACTGACAAAATACGTAGGTGTACTTTTTAAATTATATAATCATATGTTTTTGTTGACATCTGATTCTTGTGCTTTCCTTTGAAACTGCTTCTTATTTTATTTTTGGGGGTGGAATTTAATTTTAGTTTTTTATCTATATATTTTCATGTGCACTGCAGTGTTATTGTAGTGTGCACCCAAAAGATCAGGGTCGTTCTTGAGGATAGTTCCTGAGTGAAATGGTCTAAAGCTCATCAAATTTAGGAGCTCATTTTCATATATATATATATATATTCAGCCTTTAATTTAGAAAAAAATAGTATTTGTCTTAATGGGACATTATAGAATTAAATTTTCATCAAAACAACTTACCGAAAAATGGGCTTTTATGGAATCGATTTTTTTGATGAAACAACTCGCTGAAAAATAAGCCTTTAAGGATCAAAATTTTTGATGAAACTGTGAACCCCCGAGGATCCGGGTACCCGTTTACACACATTTCGCGTTATAACATTCATTCGCATTAGATCGCATAAGCTACGGAAATACAGGAAAATTTTTCGCGCGGATAATTTTCCATATGACATTCACAATCATAACCACAAGTTATTAGAACAGTTGTCACCAAAATCTTATTTCATTAACTTCCATATATTTCACATGTACAAAGTCTGACAGTACATACAGTATATCCCAAAAATCTGACTGAAGAGAAAGAAACATAATACAATATAAATTGAACAAAAATTGGCACAAAATAAGCCATACCATTGGGTATAAAATTTATCTCCTGAAATCATCAACCCGCTATTGTGCTAAAGGCTCCTTGCCTGCCATGCGTGCAAGGAAGAAAAGGCGTCAGCGGTTGCTGGTACCTCCCAAAAACTTATAAAATAACAGGCATTTATTTTCAAAAGAAAGCAAGTAGAAAGGCGAGAACAACTCAAATTAAAATTTATTTCTACTTGCAATTGTAAAAGGTTTTCAAATCTATAGTAAGCACCTCTCATGATTAGCCATGAACCCAACATTTCCCGCATAAGCATATTTAATTTTTTAACTAATTGATTATAGTAAGTATATTTCATTCTCATATTGCTTAGAGGTCATATTTGTGGATTTTGATGATGGAAAAGATGAGATGAGAAGATATAATGATTTATTAAATTCTTAAGTCTAGTGGATAGTCTGTGGTCTTGGTTCTTGTGAAACCTCACACTATGACTCTAAGACTAGGGGAATGTCTTAGGGTTGGGGTGCCTCCGTAGGCATGCGGTGTTGTGTAATGCATCCTAACTAAGTTCCCAACACGTCCACTAGCTTAATGAGATTTCGAATTAGATTTAAAGTCTTTTCCATTTACTCAACTTTAATTGTAATCCCTTAAAACCTCAAGTGCAACTATCTCAGATATAACTCTAGATGATGTAGATATAGAAATGGATGATCTGGATGTAAAATCAATCCCTTCAAACCTCAGTACAACAGTCTCAAATGTAACTCTAGATGATGAAGATATAGATATGGATAATCTGGATGTAGAATCGCCAAGTCTGTTGGCGAAAGAAAAACTCAAGCGGTGAAGAAGCCTACAAATGGCTCTTCCGTCTCGCCCTCTAATTGGAAGCGCGGTCCAATAGAGGGATAGGTCTATTCTCCAACTACGCCACTGAGACGGGTGAGAGAGACTCCCTAGAAAAGTCGCTCTAGAAAAACAGCCCGACTAGTACGGGCAACCGAGCTCGTACGTAAAGCTGAAAAACCAGGATCCCCCGCCTGGGCATCCTAAAACAGGGTCAGCGGAACTGGTCTAAAGTCTGGATCCCAACGAGGCGTAAAAACACTGCGAGCTCGCGTAAAAACCAAAAAGGGACTGGGATCCTAGACCCACGCACTTGGCGGCCGCTGCCCTAACTGGGCTTCCTATTCTCCCGCCCAGCTGAGGGTCACCGCGCCCTCGCACGGTCAAGTGTAAAATGTCACCATGACCGGCCAAATATCTGATATCACTGATTATCAACCGTATAGATGCATTTGATTGTAGATTCTGTTTACATTCTAATGAAAACTTTAGTGTTATAATGGAAAATGATCGCTCATTGGGTGATGGCAACTATGATGTACGGTATATATAATATAGCATCGAAACAGAGTACCTTAGGTTATATTAAAGGATCATTTGATAAAGATTATTACTCATATAAATAACAGGGAATTATCGAACCATAGGTCGGTTTAAGCATTTTGAGTCATTTCATCAAGAATATGTGAACCTTCATTTTGTAAAATGAGTATTCTAAAATCAAAGTTGATCAATCCACATATATCCATACTGAGTTGTCCTAATATTATTGCTACTGAATTTATATTGATCATACTGACCGGCCTAATTAATTATCAATGATTCTTATTAAACAAATATGTTCTTTACGTACAAATGTCCATACCTCCGATCTTATATAATTCACCTTATCGATCTATTTGCTATGTTCTCATAATAATGGTAATAAGTGATATTCATATCGTAGATTATAGTAACGATTATTGATGACGAATATTACAAAATTTACTAAATTTTCACTCTAGTTTTCGTTATAATATAGTGAAATCTAAAATGAATGACGGATCAAAATTTGGGATCCAATTTATATAGAACCCCTACTTTTTAAGTTTCTAAAACTTGAAATATGGAGCTCTTGGGCAGATCTGTAATTTGGTTTAATTTTAAATAAACCCCCCAAATTTTAAGATTCTAAATGATCGATAGAACTACCAAGATGTTACTGGCATGAAATGTCTGATTTTCTTTAAAGACGGTAAAGAGTACTTCATAGGCAGACATTAATGTACGTTGTTTCAAATATGTTGAATATAATCATGGAAAAGTCATCATAAGTTCAATACAAACCATCATATAGGAGTAGCAATATTTTCAAGTGCTCAGATATTGAAGTAAAATATATAAAATCCAATTTAATCATCTATACCTGGCAATTTATTAGTTCAATCATTCTGATCAGACTAAAAAGCAACCAATAATACACTACTTCTGCAAATTTTATTAATTTTATATATCATTTATTCATTCTGATACAGATCATTACCACATTTTTTTTTAACAGTAGCCATCCAAAATGGTGAACATCCACTAGAAGCTATATATATATATATTTACCAAGGGCCCATTATTAGAAACCCATCCAATTTAAAGAATAAACTTTAAGATTGATTCTAAATCTGGTTAATTTAATTGTATGAAACAGACGGAATGTGTATTCTCAATCTGCTTTATACCGGGCATTCTTGTACAGGGCATTCTTGTCAAGCCATTCTAGGAAGATTTTAAGCCATTTATTTCCTTCGCATTTTATGACTTTTAGATGGAAGTCTGAGTCTTAGTCATTAAACTGACTGGAACCAACTGGAGGAAAAAAATACTACTGGATAATCTTATGAAGACTTGAAGATGAAAATTTCTAAGAGTATAAAACTTGAAGATGAATCTCGGGTGAACCCCAATCTGTCTATACGTAATTAATTAGCTACCAATGAGCTTTTTCCCACCTTAATTTAGATGAAAGGAATATGTGAATCTAGTAACGGTTATATTACCATATATAAATCACTCTATCCCTACATATCATGATGCATGAATGAAAGGTTAAGAAGAATTGCTGGTGCAAATAAGTCCAGTGGCTAAATGGAGCCTTGATTATACATTTGGATCTTGAGATTAAGTGAAAAGCACATGCATGGCAGCAAAAGATGGGGAAGGAGGTACCTTAAATCTCAATCTTTAGCATCAAAAGTAGTACTTCTAATTGATGTAATTGCATCAAAAAGCTGTTGTATGCAGCAGCAATTGGCTCCTGAATGCAGCAGAGAGCAGCATGACTTCTAGTAGGGACTGCAACAGCTCCTAGCAAGAGCTTTAGCTTGCTGGAGCAGCAACCCAGCTGCAAGATGGCTGTCTGGAGCAGCCCAGGTGAAGAAATAGAGGAGGAAGGGGCTCCATCAACCTTCTAGAATTAATTTGCAGCAAGAGAAAGATAAAATAGATCATGTATGGCAAAATTTCATGTATGGCAGCAAGTGGAGAGGGTATGAGATTGTACACTATAATTTTTGATCTCCAGGATGAGGTTCTCAAGCATGCAACGGCCAGGAACTTCCTGATGCTTGTTGCAGAAATTCCAGCCAAGTGTAGGGCTCCAAGATCTCCTGGTCGGATGAAATTTGGGAGAGTGATGGGCAAAATAAGAAGACAAGGGGAAATGGGGAGGAACCTCTCGTTGGAATGGTTAATAAGGAGAGAGGCGGAAGGGGAAAATATAAGTGAAAGAGGGAAAAATCTTGACGATGGTATTTATAAGAAGGTGAGAATGTTAATTTCCTGCCACATGTAAAGACAGAAGGTGCCAACTGTTGCCCGTTGGGGTTGTAATTAAGTTAATTCAAAACTCATTTATTATAGACTCAAGGCAGTAACTAAGTCTAATAATTTAATCTTTTTTTTTTACACAAACCGTGTAGTCTGTACAGTACATACTTTTATTTTATATTTTTTTTACCCATTTTCTCTCTTTAGTTATCATACTTAAAATTGACCACATTCACGCATCGGGTGTCGGATTTCGACGCGCGATATCTCGATTTGATCGTCTCAAAATAACGGTCAAAATGAGTATAATATTGATATACTTTTGATCGGGTTTTAAGTACCCGAAATTTCGGATACGGTTTTTGTTTAAGGTTAAATTTTGTGAATTAAAAATATCTAACGACCTCCGATTAACGAACGGTCGATTCCTTTGGTCTTCTTTTGTCGAATCGGATCTCATGACGGTCTCGGTTCGTTTTGTGGTTTCCGAATTTGCATCGCGGCTTTTCGCGGCGCGCATTGCGAAGCGACCGATTTTTGCTCGATTTTGCCCGAACGACTTTTGATTCATGATCAATCGGTCGTTTTAGGTTGTTTAGTATTGACCGACAACGTTTTTGGGTTAATCAGACGCTACTCTGGTCGAGTTCGGGTTTGGCGGATTCCGGATGTTACAAATATAAAAACCTCAAAGGGAGTCTCGTCCTCGAGACTCGAGTTAAGGCTATTAGGTGTCTTGTTGGAATTTCATATATCCATAAAAACCTCAAAGGGTTTTGAACTCATAAAAACCTCCAAGAGAAAACAAGCCATATATTTATCATGTATCTATTTACAATTGCTTGTTTTGATGATTACATCAGAAAAGCTGCGGGTATCGTGCCCGCATGTCGGCTTTGGTCTCCCATGTCGCTTCCTTGACGCCGGGTCGGTGCCACAAAACCTTGACCAACGAAATCTCTTTGCTGCGAAACTTCTTCACAGCACGATCAAGTATCTGGACTAGTTTCTCCTCATAAGTCAGATCTGGCTCCACGTCTAGATTCTCATAACTAATGACGTGCTGAGGATCGTGGACATATTTTCTCAGGTTGGATATATGGAAGACATCATGGATAGCTGAAAGATGTGGAGGAAGGGCTACTCGGTATGCAACCTTCCCCACACGAGCCAGAATCTCAAAAGGTCCAACATATCGCGAACTAGTTTGCCACGAAAACCGAAACTCGGTATTCCCTTCATGGGAGATACACGAAGAAATACCCAATCTCCCACTTGAAACTCCAAATCTCTTCTCCGACGGTCTGCATAGCTCTTTTGGCGGCTTTGTGCCGTCAGAAGCCTCCGTCTCATAAGATCAATAGCTCTCGCGGTCTCCTCCAAGAGATCTACGGAATAAAGAGCATGATCACCTACCTCACGCCAACTGAGGGGTGTGAGGCATCTCCGCCCGTATAGGGCTTCGAACGGTGCCATGCCTATACTGGAATGATAGCTGTTGTTGTACATGAATTCCACCAAAGGCAAATGGTCCTTCCAGGACCCTTTCCATTCCAAAGTGCATGCGCGAAGTAGATCCTCAAGCATCTGAATGGTGCGTTCACTCTGCCCGTCTGTCTGCGGATGATAAGCAGAACTCATCTTCAGCTCTGTCTGTAGTGCTGACATGAAATGATGCTAATAATGAGATGTACATCTCGAATCCCTGTCAGACACCACCTCTCCGTGGTATACCATGCAGCCTGATAATGTTCTGCACATAGAGTTTAGCCAATCTGGATGGAGTGTAAGTCGTGTTGACAGGTATGAAATGGGTTGACTTGGTCAACCTATCAACAACGATCCAAATGGAGTCATGGCCACCCGGTGTCTTTGGTAGACCCGTGACAAAATCCATAGAAATGCTCTCCCACTTCCACTCGGGAATGGGGAGAGACTGCAGTAATCCCGGTGGTCTCATGTGTTCGGCCTTGACCATTGGACAGGTCATGCATCTGCTAACATGTAGCGCCACATCGCGCTTCTGACCTTCTACAATACGATCCCAAAGGCTGCTGTATCGAGGAGGCACGACGGTAGAAATGGATGCGCTCTCCTGAGGATGCCAATCTGTCAAAGATGCAAGCATATCCCATGTATATAACCAGTTCGCCGTACCATCAGCATGCGCTCTCCTGCTAAGTGCATCAGCCACCACGTTTCCCTTACCGGGATGGTAAGAGATCGTGCAATCAAAATCCTTCAGCAACTCGAGCCATCTGCGTTGTCTCATGTTCAACTCCTTCTGATCAAAGATGTACTTTAGGCTCTTGTGATCTGTGAAAATCTCGAAATTCACCCCATATAGAGATAGTGGCGCCAGATCTTCAAGGCGAAGACAACTGCCGCCAACTCCAAGTCATGTGTGGGGTAGTTCCGCTCGTGCGGTCTCAACTGCCGTGATGCGTAAGCAATCACCTGTCCTCTCTGCATCAACACTGCTCCTAGACCTTCTCCAGATGCATCTGTGTAGACTGCATAGTCCTGAGTGCCTGAAGGAAGAGCAAGAATAGGCGCTATAGTCAACGCCTACTTCAGTGTCTGGAAGGCCTGCTCACAGGAATCGTCCCAAATAAATGGAACTCCCTTCTGCGTCAACGTGTCAGAGGACGAACGATGCGTGAAAATCCGTTGACAAAGCGTCTGTAATAACCCGCTAGCCCAAGGAAGCTCCGAATCTGCGTGACAGTCTTGGGCTGCTCCCAAGACATGACTGCATCTATCTTCGCAGGATCAACTACAATGCCTGCTCCAGAAATGACATGCCCAAGAAATGAGACCTGGGATAACCAGAACTCACACTTGCTCAACTTGGCATATAGCTTGTGCTCCCTCAATGTGTCCAAAACAATCCGTAGATCATTCGAATGATCCCATTCATTCCGTGAGTAGATGAGCACATCATCGATGAATACCACTACAAACTTGTCCAAGTATGGACGGAAGATACGGTTCATCGTATCCATGAAAGCCGCAGGTGCATTGGTGAGCCCAAACGGCATCACCACAAACTCGTAGTGTCCATAGCGAGTCCTGAAGGCTGTCTTCGGAATGTCCGACTCGCGAATCCTCAGCTGATGGTAACCTGAGCGAAGATCGATCTTCGAGAAAACCGAAGATCCCTGGAGCTGATCGAATAAATCATCGATGCGCGGCAAAGGATAACGGTTCTTCACCGTTCTCTTGTTTAGCTGCCTGTAATCGATGCATAGTCTCATGGATCCATCCTTCTTCTTGACAAATAGAACCGGAGCACCCTAAGGTGAAGTGCTCGGCCTCACAAATCTCAAATCAAGTAACTCCTGTAACTGCACCTTCAGTTTTCTCAACTCAGTAGGTGCCATGTGATATGGAGAAGAGAGAGTTTCTCCGAATCTACCTAAAGAAGCTAGTTGCCTCGAATCAAGGAAAGTGTGTGTCGCTCCAGAATCAAATAGAACATGAAAAGATTGATAAGAGTAGTCAGTATGTGTGCTAGTTCGTTAGTCATCTCCTGATCTGATCGGGATGACATGGCTTTACATGAGAACCATAACTAGTCATAGAATTTATTATTCTCAGATAATATGATATATGCTTTTTCTCTTCTTGGGATATAATATGAAAGTTAATGAAATTGGTGACAACTGTGGTATTTGAATATGAATGTCATATTTCCCTTTTCGGACTTACGACAAGTTAGAAGACTGCCGCTATCCGAGAACTTAATGCGATCGGAATTAAAATACTGCGAATGTGTGTATCGGGGTACCACTGCTCTGATACCAAATGTGAACCCCCGAGGATCCGGGTACCCGTTTACACACATTTCGCGTTATAACATTCATTCGCATTAGATCGCATAAGCTACGGAAATACAGGAAAATTTTTCGCGCGGATAATTTTCCATATGACATTCACAATCATAACCACAAGTTATTAGAACAGTTGTCACCAAAATCTTATTTCATTAACTTCCATATATTTCACATGTACAAAGTCTGACAGTACATACAGTATATCCCAAAAATCTGACTGAAGAGAAAGAAACATAATACAATATAAATTGAACAAAAATTGGCACAAAATAAGTCATACCATTGGGTATAAAATTTATCTCCTGAAATCATCAACCCGCTATTGTGCTAAAGGCTCCTTGCCTGCCATGCGTGCAAGGAAGAAAAGGCGTCAGCGGTTGCTGGTACCTCCCAAAAACTTATAAAATAACAGGCATTTATTTTCAAAAGAAAGCAAGTAGAAAGGCGAGAACAACTCAAATTAAAATTTATTTCTACTTGCAATTGTAAAAGGTTTTCAAATCTATAGTAAGCACCTCTCATGATTAGCCATGAACCCAACATTTCCCGCATAAGCATATTTAATTTTTTAACTAATTGATTATAGTAAGTATATTTCATTCTCATATTGCTTAGAGGTCATATTTGTGGATTTTGATGATGGAAAAGATGAGATGAGAAGATATAATGATTTATTAAATTCTTAAGTCTAGTGGATAGTCTGTGGTCTTGGTTCTTGTGAAACCTCACACTATGACTCTAAGACTAGGGGAATGTCTTAGGGTTGGGGTGCCTCCGTAGGCATGCGGTGTTGTGTAATGCATCCTAACTAAGTTCCCAACACGTCCACTAGCTTAATGAGATTTCGAATTAGATTTAAAGTCTTTTCCATTTACTCAACTTTAATTGTAATCCCTTAAAACCTCAAGTGCAACTATCTCAGATATAACTCTAGATGATGTAGATATAGAAATGGATGATCTGGATGTAAAATCAATCCCTTCAAACCTCAATACAACAGTCTCAAATGTAACTCTAGATGATGAAGATATAGATATGGATAATCTGGATGTAGAATCGCCAAGTCTGTTGGCGAAAGAAAAACTCAAGCGGTGAAGAAGCCTACAAATGGCTCTTCCGTCTCGCCCTCTAATTGGAAGCGCGGTCCAATAGAGGGATAGGTCTATTCTCCAACTACGCCACTGAGACGGGTGAGAGAGACTCCCTAGAAAAGTCGCTCTAGAAAAACAGCCCGACTAGTACGGGCAACCGAGCTCGTACGTAAAGCTGAAAAACCAGGATCCCCCGCCTGGGCATCCTAAAACAGGGTCAGCGGAACTGGTCTAAAGTCTGGATCCCAACGAGGCGTAAAAACACTGCGAGCTCGCGTAAAAACCGAAAAGGGACTGGGATCCTAGACCCACGCACTTGGCGGCCGCTGCCCTAACTGGGCTTCCTATTCTCCCGCCCAGCTGAGGGTCACCGCGCCCTCGCACGGTCAAGTGTAAAATGTCACCATGACCGGCCAAATATCTGATATCACTGATTATCAACCGTATAGATGCATTTGATTGTAGATTCTGTTTACATTCTAATGAAAACTTTAGTGTTATAATGGAAAATGATCGCTCATTGGGTGATGGCAACTATGATGTACGGTATATATAATATAGCATCGAAACAGAGTACATTAGGTTATATTAAAGGATCATTTGATAAAGATTATTACTCATATAAATAACAGGGAATTATCGAACCATAGGTCGGTTTAAGCATTTTGAGTCATTTCATCAAGAATATGTGAACCTTCATTTTGTAAAATGAGTATTCTAAAATCAAAGTTGATCAATCCACATATATCCATACTGAGTTGTCCTAATATTATTGCTACTGAATTTATATTGATCATACTGACCGGCCTAATTAATTATCAATGATTCTTATTAAACAAATATGTTCTTTACGTACAAATGTCCATACCTCCGATCTTATATAATTCACCTTATCGATCTATTTGCTATGTTCTCATAATAATGGTAATAAGTGATATTCATATCGTAGATTATAGTAACGATTATTGATGACGAATATTACAAAATTTACTAAATTTTCACTCTAGTTTTCGTTATAATATAGTGAAATCTAAAATGAATGACGGATCAAAATTTGGGATCCAATTTATATAGAACCCCTACTTTTTAAGTTTCTAAAACTTGAAATATGGAGCTCTTGGGCAGATCTGTAATTTGGTTTAATTTTAAATAAACCCCCCAAATTTTAAGATTCTAAATGATCGATAGAACTACCAAGATGTTACTGGCATGAAATGTCTGATTTTCTTTAAAGACGGTAAAGAGTACTTCATAGGCAGACATTAATGTACGTTGTTTCAAATATGTTGAATATAATCATGGAAAAGTCATCATAAGTTCAATACAAACCATCATATAGGAGTAGCAATGTTTTCAAGTGCTCAGATATTGAAGTAAAATATATAAAATCCAATTTAATCATCTATACCTGGCAATTTATTAGTTCAATCATTCTGATCAGACTAAAAAGCAACCAATAATACACTACTTCTGCAAATTTTATTAATTTTATATATCATTTATTCATTCTGATACAGATCATTACCACATTTTTTTTTAACAGTAGCCATCCAAAATGGTGAACATCCACTAGAAGCTATATATATATATATTTACCAAGGGCCCATTATTAGAAACCCATCCAATTTAAAGAATAAACTTTAAGATTGATTCTAAATCTGGTTAATTTAATTGTATGAAACAGACGGAATGTGTATTCTCAATCTGCTTTATACCGGGCATTCTTGTACAGGGCATTCTTGTCAAGCCATTCTAGGAAGATTTTAAGCCATTTATTTCCTTCGCATTTTATGACTTTTAGATGGAAGTCTGAGTCTTAGTCATTAAACTGACTGGAACCAACTGGAGGAAAAAAATACTACTGGATAATCTTATGAAGACTTGAAGATGAAAATTTCTAAGAGTATAAAACTTGAAGATGAATCTCGGGTGAACCCCAATCTGTCTATACGTAATTAATTAGCTACCAATGAGCTTTTTCCCACCTTAATTTAGATGAAAGGAATATGTGAATCTAGTAACGGTTATATTACCATATATAAATCACTCTATCCCTACATATCATGATGCATGAATGAAAGGTTAAGAAGAATTGCTGGTGCAAATAAGTCCAGTGGCTAAATGGAGCCTTGATTATACATTTGGATCTTGAGATTAAGTGAAAAGCACATGCATGGCAGCAAAAGATGGGGAAGGAGGTACCTTAAATCTCAATCTTTAGCATCAAAAGTAGTACTTCTAATTGATGTAATTGCATCAAAAAGCTGTTGTATGCAGCAGCAATTGGCTCTTGAATGCAGCAGAGAGCAGCATGACTTCTAGTAGGGACTGCAACAGCTCCTAGCAAGAGCTTTAGCTTGCTGGAGCAGCAACCCAGCTGCAAGATGGTTGTCTGGAGCAGCCCAGGTGAAGAAATAGAGGAGGAAGGGGCTCCATCAACCTTCTAGAATTAATTTGCAGCAAGAGAAAGATAAAATAGATCATGTATGGCAAAATTTCATGTATGGCAGCAAGTGGAGAGGGTATGAGATTGTACACTATAATTTTTGATCTCCAGGATGAGGTTCTCAAGCATGCAACGGCCAGGAACTTCCTGATGCTTGTTGCAGAAATTCCAGCCAAGTGTAGGGCTCCAAGATCTCCTGGTCGGATGAAATTTGGGAGAGTGATGGGCAAAATAAGAAGACAAGGGGAAATGGGGAGGAACCTCTCGTTGGAATGGTTAATAAGGAGAGAGGCGGAAGGGGAAAATATAAGTGAAAGAGGGAAAAATCTTGACGATGGTATTTATAAGAAGGTGAGAATGTTAATTTCCTGCCACATGTAAAGACAGAAGGTGCCAACTGTTGCCCGTTGGGGTTGTAATTAAGTTAATTCAAAAACTCATTTATTATAGACTCAAGGCAGTAACTAAGTCTAATAATTTAATCTTTTTTTTTTTACACAAACCGTGTAGTCTGTACAGTACATACTTTTATTTTATATTTTTTACCCATTTTCTCTCTTTAGTTATCATACTTAAAATTGACCGCATTACTTGACAACTTGGGCTTAAAGCATTTTGGGTGGTTGTCAACGGGTCCATTTGTGCTTGAACCCAACAAGTTGTCAGGGCCAGTTTTCCTCAATAACGGACCGGGAACTTAAGCCCGGGATATTACAAATGGTATCAGAGCCAAATTCTCTCTGATAGTGGAAAGGGCTACCCGAGAGGTGGAGCCGCCCCTACAAAGAGGTTGGAGGAAATGGCTACCCGGAGCGTGCAACCGCCACTATTACTGGGAATAAGTAATGGGTCATGTCGCAACGAGGACGTTGCGAATATAAGTGGGGGAGGTTGTAACACCCTAACCCCAAACATAGTACCACATGGAAAACTCACAAAGTGTGGGTGTGGTATATAAGTGGTGGGGATTACTACTTGACAACTTGGGCTTAAGCATTTTGGGTGGTTGTCAACGGGTCCATTTGTGCTTGAACCCAACAAGTTGTCATGACCAGTTTTCCTCAATAACGGACCGGGAACTTAAGCCCGGAACGTTACAAATGGTATCAGAGCCAAATTCTCTCTGATAGTGGAAAGGGCTACCCGAGAGGTGGAGCCGCCCCTACAAAGAGGTTGGAGGAAATGGCTACCCGGAGCATGCAACCGCTACCATTACTGGGAATAAGTAATGGGCCATGTCGCAACGAGGACGTTGCGAATATAAGTGGGAGAGGTTGTAACACCCTAACCCCAAACATAGTACCACATGGAAAACTCACAAAGTGTGGGTGTGGTATATAAGTGGTGGGGATTACTACTTGACAACTTGGGCTTAAGCATTTTGGGTGGTTGTCAACGGGTCCATTTGGGCTCGAACCCAATAAGTTGTCAGGGCCAGTTTTCCTCGATAACGGACCGGGGACCTAAGCTCGGGACGTTACACCTACATAATTACATTAGATAACCAAATTGGTTTCAAATGGGAAGCCAAATAACTTGGAAAAAAGTTTGAATTTCTAAATTTGAAACAAAGGTGAGTTTGGATGAAAGTTTTCATACCACATGGATTAATTTTAAAACTTTGGTGGGATTATATACGAGTCATTATCTCGAATTCTTGTAGCAATAGTAGAGAGGAGGAATGGAGGACCACATGCACTCGTACTCAGCTCCGTCTCAGGCTCTGGCTTGGGAGAGTCAATTCGAGTCTCGATATTTTTTTACTTGTTTAAGTTAATTAGTCAAATAAGTTAAACGGTTGAAATAATTTGAAAACCGACCATTTGTGGGAACCTGGACAACTTTCTTCTAGATCTATTGTTTCGAATTCCAAAGAGACGCGAGTTGAGTAAGGCTATGGAATTCGAACGATCACAACGAGATGCAGCCATTTCCCAACTTGATTTTTCTTCACTTGCAAGAAAAAAAAATCTCGCTCTATGTTCTTTCATAGTGAAGCTCTTCTCTTCGCTCAGGTGCAATTTTGTGAGATGCTAGGATGGTCTCCTCGGAGTGCGTCGACATCGATCATGAGCCGTCGTATTTTGGAAGTGGATCTCCAATACTTCATGCATCGGTATTGTGGGGGACGATATCCTCTATAAGGACAGTTCTTAATGGACGCTTCAGTGATATCTTTTCTAATTCTTTTATTGTGTTATTTGCTGCAATTGATTTATTACTTTGTTTTATTTCGATCTCATCCTAATGTGTTGTATTTGATGCTTAAACACTTCATGCTAGTTGTACATGGATTGTGAATCGAAAATGCATGATTACTTATTTGTTAATAATATAATTTTATGAAAATAATTCATATTAATCTAGAAAAATACTATCTACGTTATATCATGTTGGTTCTGTCATCAAAAGTTACGAAGACCAAGAATCCCAAAGGATTTTGAACATAGAACATCTCAACATATTGCCCACAGGATGGCTGCTCAAAACGATTGAGGGTTCTTTGTAGATGCGGCAACGAGAGCAATCTTCTCCCAGATAGCTCCAGACGTCGGACATGTGAAGAACAAATGATCAATATCCTCTACATTCCTCTCGCACCAATGACACATGCCATATGGCTAGTGGAATAATCTTTTGTTTTTTTAAAGCTAATTCTTAGAGTTTTGTTTTTAAGAATTTTACGTCGGTATCCTTATGTGTTTAGTTAATCATTTTTCTGATTGCTTATTTTAAGTTTAACTAAATCTTGATTCTTCATCTTTAATTACATTTGTTTCTTTTCATTCTCATTTTGCACTGTCCGTCTAAAAACATAGCTTTTGTTTATTTGTTTAAGATATATATGTTTTTATTTATAAAAACTCAAAATGGTATAGTGAATAAGTAATTGCCCATATCAACCAGATTGTTTATAATTTGATTTTTTATGAAAACTGTACTTTAATCGTTTGTATTTTTAGTCTATTTCATCGTAATAATCATTGTAGATATCATTTTTAATTAATCATCATAAATCTAATCGTGTACTATTTGGACTGGCATAAATGTTATTTAGAGTTTGATCTTGCATTTCCATTGAGACATAAGATTTCATCGTAATCTTCCAACTAGACTTGGCCAATGGGTCGAGGGCTTGCCCGTCCAGCCCACTCATGGGTCAAGCTTGGGTCAAAGATTTTCATAAACGAACCGGCCCGACCCATCCCGCTCTTTAGCATGTCCGTCAACTGAACGGGCCGTGGACATGTACCATAAAATCGGGCCTACCTCGCACATATAAAAATATGAGTTTAAAAATTACATTTTAGATACATTTAATATAAAATACTTCAAGTTTTTGTTTTACATTATCAATATTATATTGTATTTTATAGCTTGCATGGCAAGTCACACCTATTATGATTATTTAGATTTAGAAAGATTATATGATGCTAAAAAACGTAATTATATATATTACATTAAAAAATTAAGAAAAAATTACCTACATTCTGTCCATGGGCCGGCCCGTCCTAGACTTGGATCGGGCTTGGACCTTGGAGTATGACATGTGGGCTGGCCCGACCCGAGCCCTGAACATGTGGTTTTAGAACAAGCCTGTCCCATGGCTCATCCCGACCCACACTTTGGACAAGTCTACTTCCAACTAATAACAATTTTAAACATAAATAGAATGTAATATTAATGGTAAATCTTAAAAAAACAACCATTCAAGTAAAAATAGGATGCACAATTCTTGTTTTTTATATATATTTTAGTCGATTTTAATTGCGTTAATAAATTCATGATCACGTTCAAGTTGTAACCCCTCGTGCATAATATTCTAGCTTGCCACATGTAATAATATATCTAGGAATAAACTCATTGCAAGATTGAAGTGTTTTTAAAAAATCAAAGAATTTACGCTTGTGCCCCTCTTAGATTCTACAATTACAGTTATGCTCTTATATTTTTTTCTTCCGTTGAAATGTAATAATAAATGCATAAGTTAGTAACAGAAGAGTAGTACTGTAAATTTTGTAAGAATATACGACCACAAAAGTTATCGTAAAAAAAGACAAGGGCTTAATTGTAAGTGTAGAATCTCAAAACGGCGCAAGTTTTAAAAAAAAAACCAAAAATCAAATAAAAATTCCAATGCATACGAGAAGTTGATAGATCAACGGTGGAGAATGTGAGAGGAAGCAGTGATTAGTTTAATGGATTTTGTCATACAAATTGGTTCCAAGGCAATAAACAAAATGATTGAGCCCAAGTCGTCTATTAGTATTGTTTCATTACAACCAGACTCGATATTCTGTGAGCATTTTACGTGGTTCTGTGTGAACCTTTGAGGCACTAAAATGAATGTTTTTACACTTTTACCCCTTCAAGACTCTACATTTACAGTTATATCCTTACCTTTTTTACATAAATACTGGTACTTTGTATCCATGTATTCTTAGAAAATTAACTGCACTATACTCTTTCATTAAGGTAAAATAAGAACATAAGTAAGGCGGTCAGAAAATTCTCATGTTCGACATTCGCTCAGATTTGCTCGCTAAAAGTTCGATTCGGATTCAATTCTGAAATAAACGAACCGAACCTGAACACGAGTTTTGAGCCCGATTAAATAAATGAACCGAACCTCAAAAAATAGATTAGTTCAGATTCAGTTCGTTAAAAGTTCTATTATATACCCACATACATGCATAAAAGTATATATCCAAACATATTGTACATATAAGGAAAAACTGCATTCTATATTAACATAAAGGTTATTCAATTATTTTCTCAAACCCATCCGGTCATCTACTCCCTAATCCTTATTCCCTATTTCCGAAACTCCACGCAACCCTCCCCTCTGGTTGTAGTTTTTCCCTTTGAATATAAACAAATGTACAATATTTATTCTTAAATGAACCATTAACGAACCGAATCGAACATTTACGAACTGTACAGAGCCGAACTTAACCTGAGTGAGTTTGCTTAGGTTCGGCTCGTTTACACCCCTAAACATAAGTGTGATATCAAAAGGACAGTACTGTAAAATTTGTAAGTATATAGAAGCACAAGTATTATTAAAAAAAGAGAAAGATATAACTGTAATTACATAATCTCGGAAAGAACTATGCGTAAAAAACCCATTTTTTTGATCGTAAATTAAAGTGTAGATGACTCAGTGGGCGAAGCAATCACATGTTGAATGCAAATGGCATGTTTGGTTGCTGGGTTGGACTAGGTTGGGTTGGGGTACACTGGTGTACCCCTCCTTCCAACTCTCTCAATCCTCCTCACAGTTTACTAATCACATAGGTACAATTTACTATTCATAGGGGTACCCAACCCAGTCCAACCCAGCAATCAACATGCCAGTGAAATGAAATTTTACAACATGCCGCACGTAAATAATGCACATTTTTCGCAGACGCGCGCAATAAATATAGCACCAGAAAACCCAAACTCAAAACCCAGTCGGGGCCAACTTGAACCCCTCTGCTTCCGTCTCTGTGTCGACGAATCAAGATTTGGTGGGCCATCCGATCAAAGATCAGACGATCCAGTTGATGAAGTGGACGGTCGATAATGGCTGAAGGAAAAGGCTGGAAGTGCTGCTCACGAGGAGTGATAGAGAGCATGGACTCAAATTTCGACGAAATTCGATCAAATTTCGATCAAAATTTTGTTTCGGTGGATGATCGAAATCCGACCGAAATGGCCGAGTCGACCAAAATTTGAGGGGCTTAGTTTAAAAACAGATCGAAATGACTGAAATTTCAGTCGAATTTCGATCGAAATTTCGTGTCGATCAGTCTCCGAAACGAAATCGAAATCCGACATTTAAGACCTTGCTAGAGAGAGTACCAACCTCTCAATATTAACGATCATAAAATATCCCTACTTAACGTCTTGCAACAACTTATTGAGTTAATATCCAATTGGAGAGATTAACAAGCTGCCGAAATACTTTAGGCCCCGTTTGTTATGCATGAATAGAGGAAGGAATGGAATCATTATTCCTCTCCTGATTCTATTCCTTTGTTTGTTAGATTAACTTTATGCAGGAATAACGATTACAACAGAAACCCGATTCTCTCATTCATGGGAATTGCCATTCCTTGGTACCCCCCTAGGAATTTGGATTCCATTCCTTACCAATGCTAATGAATGCGTTCTTCTTCAATATTTTTTAATTAATATATTATTGTTACAAATATATGGTTATCGACATGGATATATGTTTTTCTTTTTTTGGATATTTTTTGGATACTGACATGGATATGATTTTTTTTAACATGGATATATGGATACTGACATGGATACAAACATATGGATACAAAAGGTTGAATAAGTTACAAATATATGCATATATGGATATTGACATGGATATGTAATATTTTTTGCGGATACAAGATTATTTTTTTGGATATGGACACAAATATGGTTACAAGATATTCTAGCGGATACGAATATATATATATATATTAAATATATCTATTAAAAAATATATCAGATATGATTAGTTTACACGGATATGTGTTTTTTTTTGTTTTTTTCCAGATATGGATATGGACAGGGATATATGATTTTTTCTAATATGGATATGAAAATAGATGCAATGTTCAATTTTTTTCAAAAATATGGATACTGATTATATTTTAGCAGATATATATACGGATATGGATATGGATTTTATTTTTTCTACGGATACATATATGGACATGGAGGGTGTGTTTTTTACGGAAGCGGACATGGACATGGAAATGGATTTTATTTTTATTTTTTTCAGTTATAAATATTGATACAAATACGATATTTATTTTTTTAGGATATGGACACACGTTATATTTTAGTGAATACTATACAGACATGGATATGTGTTTTTATTTTTTTTCCAAATACAGATACCCATAACATTTTTAATTTCTTTAGAATATGGATATAGATATGATAATAAAATATTGTAGCGGATACGGATATGGATATATCAAATATATCAGTTGTACGAAAAAATCAAATTACTTTCCACTTAAATTTGACTATTGATTCTTTGTATGAAATATATCGATTATATGAAAAAATAAGTCTGAGAATAACAATTATTTTTTCTACTTAACGAAAAAGAATGTTATTTTCTTTCTATTCTTTTCCTTTCCAAATATAAGAAAGGAACTTGTCTCATAATAAAATTTCCAATTCCTAATATGATCCAAACAATGGAATGGAAAAACTTTTTCCTTTCCATTCAATTGTTAATTCCATTCTTGTCTTGATTCTATTCCATTGCAATTCCTTTCCAATCAAACAAACAGGGCCTTAATGTTGCTGAGGAAAATGAAAGAAAATTGACTTTTACTTTATAATCATTAAATAAAATATAATTAAATGAATAGCTAAGAAAAGTTAATATTTTAAAAAATCAGCACACGAGAAATCGATTTGGAGAAAGATCCATCCAAATCGGCACCTAACAACGTGTAAATTAAAGCGCATCCACTGTGAAATTTCCAAAATGAATGAACAAGTTGGACAATGTAATATGAGTTCTTGAAGGACCCCGATCCACAACGTCCATGCAAAATCACATTTGAGGAACGTGTGGTCCTCAATTTACCGTCATTTCGTCCATTTATTATTATTATTTTTAAAATTTCGTCTGTGAATATTCATCATTATATCCTATTCAAATTTCACGCGAAACATAGACTCCTATGATCTCTATTCAGACAGTCATTTTTTAACGGTACATAATTGTTGAAAACGATCCTTGTGGATGGATGTCGTAAGAATTTCTGTTTCGCATGAAATTTGAATGACATAATATAAGGATATATTGATCAAAATCTAGGAAGAAATTAAAAAAAATGAAATGACACGGCAGAACCAAGTTAGCTCGCAAGTAGCCCCATTTTACCAATTTTTAAATATTGATTATATTAAACTATTTATTTAATTAATTAATTATTTAAAAGAAAACACCCAAAACAGTACATTGTTAAGTTGTTACCTTTTACGCGCAAAAGATGCTCCCCAAGGAAGACTTGCGTCCAGAAAAGGTGCCCACTGGTTCGCACCCGAAGGATGATCCGCAGGGACAGCTCAGCACGCATCAGGACGTAGCCAATGATAAGAGCACACGTGGAAAGAAGTATCTGGACGCCTCCTGCCAGCCAGCGGGTTTGTTTGCTTGGACAAGTCCCGGCACTTTTTTTTTGTTTTATTTTGGACCTTTGATGAGTTATTGCTCCTCCAGCACATTTAGTTGTGGGAAATGGACTATGGTGCGCCCAAGTGGACCCCTCTTTATTTCGCTCGGGCACATGTTGGCAGTCTCTTGCAGAAAAATAATAAAGGGCGTTTAGCATAAAAGTCACCAACCTTTGGTTTCAACCTTCCCCTTGTGGAGTGTGAGGATAAAAAATCACGGGCCTACGTGACCGAAAAACAATCTATATTATAATCAAATATTAAAAATGTAATTCCCAAGAGGGATATACAAATCATGATTTAAAAAACCGAATCCGACCGGTTGGTTGGACTGATCGTAGAAGAACCGATCTCGATTTGGTCGGTTCGATCGATTTTGTTTAACTAATTTAAAAAAAAGGAAGAAAATAAAAAATCAGGTCAGACCGGTGGTCAGACCGGATTGACCCGGGTGGTTGGACCAGGTTGACTTGAATTGACCTAGTTTTGATGGTTTAGTATATTTTCAAAAAATAAAGGTTTAAATAATGAAATAATATGGTTTTTATCATTCGTACTCTTCTTAACTTCTACAATTTCAGTTAAGTCCCTCTCTTTTTTAGAACATAACTTGTGTCACCATTTCTTAGAGTAATTTTCTAGAAGCAATTATAAATAAATTATCTTAATATTATGTTCAAATATAATGCTAAAAAAAGTGACTATCATTTGTAGAGTTTACTTGAAATAGATAGTCATACTATTCTATTGAAAGATTTGACATTTAAACGATATAAATACATATTTATATGTATATATATGTATCTGATTTTATCGGTTCAAAAAATTAGTTCGACCAATCATACTGGTAAATTAAGTTTGGTCCGATTTTTCCGAGTCAATAGGAATGATGACATCATGCTGACATCATCACCAGTCCGATCAGTTTGGACCGACGATTCAACTCGATTGGACCAAAACCGAAGACTAATCGATTCAATATCTGGTCCGATTATTAAAACCCCTTGGTACAAACACAATCAACTTATTATATGAGCAACAAGGGTAAACGCAATCACAAAGAAAAAATGTGAAAGAAATGTCACAATGAATGATCAAGGATCCTTTGCAAATATGTTGTTCTCCAAACCTAGCCCTCAAACAAATGTGAAAATGGCACCATGTCTCTTCTTAGTCAAAGCTTTCACCAACTCTCTCATCAATTCCCAACCACCAACACCAAATAAAGCAACAGTAAACATGCTAAAATATCATCCATGTCCATTCGCTGAGCATGCAAAGCACAAAAATCTCCTGCATTTATATTAACTGCATCTATTCTATTGCTAAGCCACGATCTGACGATCCACATTTTAAAAGTAAACTCTAGAAAGATTATTGACATTTTTCAATGATAACCAAGAGTTGAGGGGGGTGTTGAAAAATTAACATCGCCGGGGTTATCAATGAAATTTGCCAACTTTTTCTTTGCTCTTTCCTCCACGAAAAAGAGGGTAAAAGGGAGGAGGTCACTATCCATGAAAAGAAGGAAAACGTATACTTTCACGCCCCAAAGGCACCTTCCGCATTTCCATCCTACTCCTAAAAGGCTTCTTTAGGTCGGTCATTTTCTTCTTATTTTTCAACAATTAAACAACCATACAAAAAAAATTTGTTTCATTTCTCGTATTAGATAGTTCCTCCATCACAAATAAACCCTTACAAGCGGCAAACATGTTGTCGTGGCAAATTATTTACGTGCCACATGGACGACTAAAATATACATCTACGCTAAAAATCGGGATTTCCAAACCCCATCCGTCTACGTGGTACGACAAATCATTTGTCGATATATATCTATTATACAAAATAATTTTTAAACCCGTACTCATTCTGGGTAAATTTTTTCCCATCCCCCTTCTGAGAAATCAAGATCCTTTTTGGTATGTAAATTAAACTCTAGGACTTTTTCTATAAATTACCCAAAACCCAAATTAACCCCCTCGAGATCAAAACAGTGACTTCCTCACAATAGGCCCCTCAAGAAAATAAGCTCCCTCTCCCATCTTCCCCACACAACTAGGATTTCCGAACCCTATCCGTCTATTTGGTACGACAAATCGTTTGCTAATATATATCTATTGTAGAAATTAATTTTAAACCCGTACATATTCTGGATAAATTTTTCCCATCCCCCTTTTGAGAAATCAGGATCCTTTTGGTATGTAAATAAAACTCTGAGACTTTTTCTATAAATTACCCAAAACCCAAATTAACCCCCTCGAGATAAAAAGGGTGAGGTCACCGGAGTCCCTCTCCCACTTCCTCACAACGGTCCCCTCAAGAAAATATGCTCCCTCCCCCCATCTTCCCCACATAACCCCTTCCGCTCCCTCCTCGGCACATCTCCCCGCCCCCAGAAAAATGGGCTCCGGCATCGAGCACCTTCTCGCGGCCCGGCGGGCCCTCCGGTCGAGCCTGGAAAAAACGGGGTCCCTCTCCCTCTCCCTCTCCTCCGCCGACTCCCGCCTCTCGGACATCCGGCAGCGCCTCCCCTCCCTCCTCTCCTCCGTCCGCCCGCTCCGAGCGGACCCATCCGAACTCCCCTCCGTCCCCTCCCTCATCGACCGCGCCGTCGGCCCCGCCGCCGCCGTCCTCCGCGTGTTCGACGCCCTCCACGGCCTCGAGCCCTCCCTCCTCCCCTCCTCCTCCTCCTCTCCCGCCCTTCCCGACCTCCCCTCCTTCCTCTCCCTCGTCCTCCGCCTCGAGGAGGCCCTCCGCTTCCTCTCCTCCCATTCCCCTCTCGCCCTCCAGTGGCTCCTCGACATCCTCGAGTTCCTCCACGACCACAGCCTCGCCGATCCCCCCTTCCTCTCCTCCCTCCGCTCCCTCCTCCTCTCCCTCCCCTCCCCCCCTCCCCTCGACTCCGGCCTCCTCTCCGCCTCCCTCCTCCGCCTCGAGTCCCACTTCCGCCTCCTCCTCGAATCCCACACATCCCCCATCCTCTTGAATTCCCCCTCATCTGCATCCTCCGCCGCTCTCGCCATATCCCCTTCCCCCATCCCCACCACCGTCCTCCGCGACCTCCTCTCCATCGCGCAGCGCCTGGATGCCAATTCCCGCCTTGACCGCTGCGTTGCCGCCTACGTCGACGTGCGCACCGCCAATCTCCGTGCCAGCCTCGATGCACTCGGCCTTGACTACCTCCAGATCTCCACCTCCGACTTCAGCGACGTGCAAAGCATCGAGGATCACATTGCCAATTGGAGCCGCCACCTCGAATTCGCCATCAAGCACCTCTTCGAAGCTGAGTACCGCCTCTGCTGCGAGCTCTTTGAACCCGCTGGTCCTCCCGAACTATGGACTGGTTGCTTCGCTGATGTCGCTGCACGGGCTGGGATCCTCGCTTTCCTCCGCTTCGGTCGCACTGTCACTGAGAGCAAGAAGGATCCCATCAAGCTCCTTAAGCTGCTCGATATCTTCGGATCACTTAATCGCCTCCGGCTTGACTTCAACAGGCTCTTTGGAGGGAAGGCATGTGCTGAAATTCAGGAACTTACGAGGGATCTGATCCGCCGGGTGGTCGAGGGCTCGTGTGAGATCTTCTGGGAGCTTCTGGGGCAGGTGGAGCTGCAACGACAGATGCCTCCTCCTGCCAATGGCGGGGTGCCGAAGCTCGTGAGCTTCATTACGGATTACTGCAACAGGTTGCTCGGCGACGACTACCGTCCACTGCTCGTGCAGGTCCTGGTCATACAGAGGAGCTGGAAGCAGGAGAAATTCCAGGAGCGGCTGCTCGACGATGCTGTGCTCAACATCATCAAGGCCCTCGAACAGGACTTCGAGGCCTGGTCCAAGGGCTATGAGGATTCTGCGCTGTCGTACTTGTTCATGATGAACACACATTGGCATTTCTACAGGAACCTCAAGGGCACGCGGCTTGGGGAGATGCTCGGAGATTCGTGGTTGAAGGAGCACGAGCAGTACAAGGAATACTACGTCGTGTATTACCTGAGAGAGAGCTGGGGGAAGCTGCCTGCGCTGTTGAGCAGGGAGGGGCTGATTTTGTTCTCCGGAGGGAGGGCGACAGCTCGGGATCTTGTGAAGAAGCGACTGAAGGCGTTTAATCAGGCATTTGATGAGATGTACAAGAGGCAGTCAAGTTGGGTGATACCGGACAAGGAATTGAGGGAGAAAGTGTGCCAGTTGGCGATCCAGGCAATCGTTCCGGCTTACAGGAGCTATATGCAGAACTACGGGCCTCTGGTGGAGCAGGACGGTAGCGCGAGTAAGTATGCCAAGTATACTGCTCAGTCCTTGGAGCAGATGCTCGGGTCTTTGTTCCAGCAAAAGCCCTGCAAGTCGATTAGCTTCAAGGCTTCACAATCGAATGGGAAGGTGGACAGTGTTGTTGCTTGCCAGTATCAGCCCGCACCCACTGTTGCATGATGCCGGATTTTTTCCCCATTGCGAGTGGGGTAAAGTTGGTTACAATCAATTAAAAGGGCAGTTTAGGATGATGTAAATTTGCATTTATATGGGGGGTGCTGTCTTTTGATGACTTGGTCGTGATTATAGAGCAGTCAGACGACTGAGATGCCACCCTTGAATGTATATAAATTTTGATTTGTGATGGCGCTGTGATGGGGAGTCGGACGTTGGAGTCTTTCATGTCCATTCCATGGTTGCCATTGGGATCGGCTGGAAAGAGGGCTATTCAGATGTTCTTGTTTCTTCACTCTAGAAAATTTTGCGAGGATGCAGATTAGTTAAGTAATACTAAATTGTGCTTGGTGATTTTTCTGGATAGATTTTACCAGTCATCTTTGAATACACTGCCTATCTGATAACATAGCCGAGTTAAACTACTCGTTCTGTTTTGTTGGTTTCTGGCCTATCGAGTTACAATGGAGGTTAGATTGGGTGGTTTCTTTCCGTCAATTGTAAAATCTCAATGTTTGGTTTTATTTCAGTCATTGAACTTTCTTTATTAGTTATACTAAAGTTTTCCTTTTTTATTGGAGAATGAGTTATTCATTGATTGTAAGCTTTGCAACGGAACTGATTAATCCCTAGCTGTGCGGGGATTGCAAAATAGAAAAATGATATTATTTTGCATTCTTCTATTCTAGGAACCTTGTTGCGGGGGATACTAACCCACATGCTAGCACCCTGGTTAATGCAATTATGTATTCTTATCCACACTGAAGTAGCCAGTTCCATGCCACCATACCAAGTGCTTGTACAGAGATTAGCTTATTTCAAAACTAGCTGGATTCTCTTTTACTTTTACCGAGTGGCTAGGGTTTATCAAAGTCCGTCAAATTGCTTTCTTTATTTCACCCATGCCATCAAACTGGCAATTCATTGTAATGGAATTAGTAATGTGCGTATTTGGAAGAGGAGTGGATGAAGTGAAAAATCAGATGAATTCCCAGTGGTGATTTGGTACTTGCAGATGTCACCCATGAATGTTTTAGGTGGCGGAACCAGAAATGAGCCAGCAAAAGATATTGTGACGGTTCAAAGTTTTGCTAAAACAGATGCATTTCTAATAATAAAGTTTGGATGAACATATGTAACTGGGCTGTAGTATGACACTATTCCCCCCAATTTATGCTATTCTTTCACTTAAAGACTGTTGGGAGCTTTTGATAATATCTCCATCAAGATAGGTTGATGAATGCTTCCTAAAAAGAGCAAACAAGATGGAGCTGTGTTGGGATGAAGAAATGACGCTGTTTGCTTATGCGAGAATGTGCTGCCCTTTCACTTGTAGCCATGGATCATGCGGACTGAGGGTGAGTAAAACAAAGTTTAAAGCATCATCCTTCTTTTTGGTTCCTTTTTGGAGTTTACAGTCACGTTACATAACAGATTTGAGGCACTTTTGATTTGAGTCTTTGAATAAACTGATTAGTTGCATGTCTTAATTTATAACAAAAAGGAACAAGTTATGCTTCTTCTTCAAAACAAAAGGATATTTGTTCCATTTATCTCTCATTGTGTTGAACAAGCACTTGCATCTCTTGAAAGTTAGTTTTTGATGATTAAGCACTAGCTTCATCTAATTCTTCTTGTGGACTTCAGGAATCAGGACCAGTGTTTAATATTATATGCAGAATTAGCTGTCGTGATCCTTTAGAATTTTATCTCAGTCCCGTCTTTCAGCATCATTCTTGATTTGGATGGAAGATACAAGTTCCTCTTTCCAACTTGGAGGTACCTTCTACCTCAGTTTTGTGAGCATGGCATTCTAATGAGTTTTCTTTTCAATTACATATTTCACACTTTAAAGATCAGGTGTTTGGTTGTTCATAGGTTTTGCATGAATGTTCTGTCCAACAACTTTATGACAGTTTATCCTGATGTGCACAACTTTCTGGATTGATTGGATGTATTTCGGTGCACATTAATTGTTTAGTTGATAGTCTTTTAGATATCCTTTCAACTTATCTATAATTCAGACATGATTTGCACTTAGTTTATAATAAGAATTCGAGCATTTCTTTTGTCTGATGGTGCTGTATTGGCATCCACAGTCCTCCAATCTACTGCTTAAATAAATGGGTTTAATTATGTTCAATTTGAGATATCATTGATTTTGTTTAGACCATGGTTCGTCTGGACGTATAGTTAGTGCATATGCTTCTTGGGAAGACTTGACTACCGCATACCAATGAGAGGTTGTGGTGAAGGTGATTTAGCTTCCCTGCCGGAAGTGAACCTCTTCAGCTTTTTTTTGGGAGGTTTCTACTTCGAGGGTGAGGTGCCTCAGAGTATATTGTTGTTTTTTTATGATCACGCTGCTCTGAAGGTTGATCCTATATTGGCACCATTCTAGTGAGTTTCTTTTCAATTACATGTTTCATACTTAAAAGATCGGGAGTTTGGTTTTTCATAGGTTTTCCATGAATGTTTCATCCAAAGTTATGACAATTTATCCTGATGTGCACGACTTTCTGGATTGGTCGGATGTATTTCGGTGCATTGTAATTGTTTGGTTGATAGTCTTTTAGATATCCTTTCAACTTATCTTAAATTCATGCATAATTTACTGAAGCAGTGGGATACCTCTAACCAATCTCTCCATTGTCCAACTAATCACCAGAACAATCGGATTTTGAACCGGAGTGTGCCATGATGTTGATTTACTAAAACGTAAAATCTGCAAAAAAATATACAACAAACGTTCATGAGATATATGAAGAGAATAATCAATTATTTGTTGATAATTTTAAGTTTTAATTCATGGATTTAATTAATTACTAATTTGTTGTTAACATAAATCACCATCAAATCGTGTTTCCTATGTCTAAAACCAGAGATTAAACTTCACTTATCCATAACTTAACTTAATCTTGCAACATAACTCAAAAATCCCGAAATTAGTTCACTAAAAATCTCACTAAATTTTAAATATATTTTTTAATTCATTTATTTAATTAATAACTACTCTATTGTTAACATAAATCACCATAAAATCATGTTTCCTATGTCAAAAACAAGAGATCTAACTTCGTTCATACATAACTTAACTTAATCTCGCAACATAACTCAAAATCCTTTAAATTTGTTCACCAAAAATCTCCCTAAATTGTAGATCTAATTTTCAATTTCTGAATTTATTTAGTTACTATTTTTTTAACAAAAATCACCATAAAATCTTGATTTCCATGTCTAAAACAAGAGCTCCAACTCCATTCATCCATAGCTTAACTTAATATCTCAATATAACTCAAAAATCCCAAATTACTTCACCAGATATCTCACCAATTAGTTTTAATCTTACAAAAAAATAAGAATATGCATCACCTAACAACTATGAAAAAAACCTTAAGGGTTTGTTTGGTTACTGGGTTGGGATAACCTCTTGTGAATAGTAGTTGTTTGGATGGTTATGAGGGTTGGTAGAGTGTTGGAATAAGGAATGTGATGTGATATCACATTGATTTGTGATGGAATTCCAACCCAGGATTGACCCAGGAATGCATGGGGTAAATCGGGTTACCCTGGGTAACCTGGTAACTAAACAAAGCCTTAAAACTTTCACAATTTCACACAAAAAATTGGAGTAGATTTGGAATTCTACATGTTACCTCAAAGGAAGGATGCCCTCTTGGAGAACTTGCAAGCTTACAACATGCAAAATGGGTGATATTGGCGAAATGGACCAATAGATGTCGAAATGGGATTGGTTTGCATGCTTTTCCACGCTGGAAGATGTCTTATGCCAGCGATATATGGCTGACACCCGATATATTGCAGACATATCGGTACAGTATCGTCGATATCCCTGTAAAGGGTTATACAACCTGATATCGATATCCTCAATTTCTCGATACCGATATATCGTGAAATGGCCTTCCCTGGCAGGAACATAATTGCAGGAGTTAGAATCACAAGGTTAAAACATCTAGATGATTATATGAGAAATGTGGTGGAATAGTCCAGTTGTCCGAAAGAGGTTAAGAATGAACCGAGGACTCACTCATTGAATTCATGTTTCAAAGAGAATTTAGTGTCTTGTATGATTCTGATAATGATTTTCAACGTCCACCAGATATCTAAACCACCGTAGAGAAAATGCATATAAGGTCGTAATGCAGCACTATGAGGAGTGGGCACGAGAGATGAGGTAAGCCATGGGGACCATGGAGTTGTTCCTAGGAGTACAAGATTTAATGGTGGAGCTAGAAGTGGTTGTGGACTGGTGCAATTGAAGCACCGATCGAGGAATTGAAATGATCCTGGTTAAGTATAGTTCTATTTACCATGTTCTTGATAAGGATGCAAAGTAGAAGACGTTAAGGAATTGATTGATAATGTAAGGGAGCTATTCAGAAGGGTTATTACGAAGTTGTTCATTAGAAAGGATACTTTAGCAAAGGAGGGTAAGCTTGGAGTGTTGCGGATTGACGATATGGATGAAGCACTGTAAAGAAGTGGGTGATGAAGATATGGGGACCTAGGAGCGATCTCCTCTCGAATCTGATTAGATCGATTTATGGCGTGATTCCACGCTTGGTGGCTCGTACAGACATCGTCGCCAATGACGTTTTGGAGAGGAGTGTGTTTTGTCCTGTCGGATTTGACCGGGTCTTTGCGCCAATATTGGGCATTAATCGTGATTTCCGATTTGGATAGACAATTGGATGGAAGGAGCAATGTGCGACATATACTCAAGACTATTCGCTTTGGATGCGAACAAAGACTGTTGTGTGGCAGATGTGTGGTTAGATAGCTCCCGGACGCCTCATTTTGTGACAGAATTATCGGATCAAAGAGTTGAAGAATTTATGCGCCTTTCTAGCAGGTTGGCTAGACTTGAGGCGCTGTCAGTAGGGGCGGACTCATGGTGCTGGAGGGATGGGTTCTTCACGATCAAGAAGGCTTACATGGTGATTTTTGCCCAACCTCCTGAGTCGGATTTGGAGCTTTCAAGGGCGTGAGAATCTGGAGTTGGAGGATTTCGTCTAGGGTGATGGTGTTCCTGTGGTTGCTAAGGAGAGAGCAGATCTTGACAGCGAAGATTTTATTTTGAGAATGTTCCAGGGCATGCCAGGGCCCTTGTTGAATCTTGGCGGATATAATTTTTACTTTTTTTTCATTATATATATATATATTACTTGGATGGACCTCTAAAGGGGATCCATCCCACAATTTTCCTAAAAATAGGGTACTCTAGCAAATATATCGAGATGACCTTTTTGTATCATGCAATTGACAAACCATTTGTATCAGCAAATGTTAATATTCGACCCCCTACGAGATCATGAACTATATGTGCATAGGGGAGGAATTGGAGAATACATTATTGAATTGAAGAAGAAATGATATAAATATAAGGTGACCTTCTTGTGTTATGGATGAGTTGCGTGAAAAAGTGAATTTATCAAATCTCTTGTTAATTGTGATTGAAAGAAGGTTGAGGCAGGTTTCCAACGTAAAAGAAAACCAATTCGGATTCATGCTAGGTCGCACAACAATTGAAGCCATCCATTTGCTGAGGAGAACAATGGAGATTTATAGAGCTAAAAGGAAGAACCTCCGTATGATCTTTATTGATTTGAAGAATGCTCATGTTTGTCCCACGAGAGATATTGTGGAGAGTGTTGGAGAAGAGACAAATACATGTCCTACACATTAACCTCATAAAGGACATGTATGATAGGGCTTTATCTTGTGTAAGGACAAAGATTGGATATTTTGACATCAACATTGGTTTACATCAAGGTTCTGCTTTGAGTCCATTTCTTTTTACTTTGATTATGGACGAGGTGACAAGACACATTCAGGATGAGTTACCTTGGTGTATGTTATTTGCTGATGATATTGTGTTAATTAACGAGACTAGAGATGGAGTAAATGAGAAGCCTGAGGTCTGCAGACATGAGTTGGAGACTAAAGGATTTCGTATAAGTAGAGCTAAGACGAAATATATGGAGTGTGCCTTTGATGGAAGCAATGGTGAAGGAATCGAGGTGAAGATTGGTGACGATAACATTCAGAAGAAAGATTCCTTTAGATATTTGGGATCTATTCTGCAACATGATGGGGAAATTGATGGAGATGTTACTAATAGAATAAATGTAGGGCGTAACTCGACGATATTCAGGGGACAAAGGTTCTACAAGGAGAATATTCTGGCGCATTCAGCGACGCTTTGTAATGATTGGTCTTTGATGTAATGCGTCTTCTTTTTGGGCTTTTTGTGGGATCTACTCGATCCTTTAACTCTGTATCGCTCTCTCTTCTGCTTCTTCGCTTTTCTAATAAAAAGTTTCGGGCGAGCACCGTGTCGTGCCTCCCCCGAAATGTTGGTTTCAAAAAAAATAGAATAAATGTAGGCTGACTAAAGTGGAAAGCAAGCTCTGTTGTTCTCTGTGATAAGAAAATTCCTTTAAAAATTGAAGGAAAGTTTTAAAAAATAGCCGTGAGACCTGCTATGCTTTATGGATCTGAATGTTGGCATGTGAACCATAGACATATGCAGAGAATGAATGTAGCAGAAATGAAAATGCTAAGGTGGATGTGTGGAGACACACGTAAAGATCGGATTCAGAATGATGCATTCAGAAAGAAAGTTGGTGTGGCTCCGATCGAGGATAAGATGCGAGAAAACCGCTTACGATGGTTTGGACATTTGCAAAGAAGATCAGTTGATGCACCGGTTAGGAGGTGCGAGTGTTGGGATGTTGATCCGGCTAAGAGAGGGCGAGGACGACTCAAGAAGTGTTGGAAAGAGACCATACGAAGGGATCTTAGTTTTGTGGATATAAACCCAGGATTGACCCAAGATAGATCTGAATGGAGGCGAAGAATCCGTGTAGCCGACCCTACTTAATTGTGGGAAAAGGCTTTGTTGTTGTTGTTGTTGTCTTGTTAATTGTGATGAGAAGATGATATTCATATTCCTCATATTTTTAGAGCATCTGAGCATGTCCAGAGCCTCATATATGTACTCAATCTCTTGAAAGAAATCATAAAAGAGGTCGGTCACGAGAATATGGGTAGGTGATGATCGACAATGGCGGTAATATCAAGAAGAGAAGTTAAACAACAATGTTTTCTAACAAGTACGAGAACTTTTGGACTCCATGTGTTGCTCATTGCATTGATGCGGTCTTAAAGATTGTGGAAAGGAAAAGACTGTCATGAATGTGGTCAGATCATCAAGTACATGATCGATCACAAAATTTACCTACAACCATTTCAAAGTTTTTGGTTTGAGAAGAAGGTTGTGTGAGGGTAAGTTCTTAGCCAAATCCGGTCCTTATTCTCCTTTATTGTAAGGCTTGAATCACAAAAATTGTTAACAGTCTCATAATGTTGCAAAACATGCAATAAGATAAGGTTGGTTTGAAGAAAATGTGATTGTATAGAGGACTAGTTTTAGGTTCCAGAGGTTCACGTCGATTAATGAAGAGAAGTTCAAGACTTGATTAGCATCGTAAAATTTTCATGTTGACGTTGCTTGAGCAGTGAAGATCATAGAACCAATTGTTTTAGATTTTTCTTAGAATAGTGGATGATGTTAAGTCATGGGGATGATACATGAGGTAATGATATTAATGAACATGTTTTGAAAAGGTATAAAGTTTGATTAGAAATCAGACACCAACTTTTTAACTTGTTCCACCATTTTCCATCTATTTAGTATGTCATGTGTTATGCTCCAGAATTTTAGATTCATTTTTTATGAAAGTTTGTGACTTTGTATTTGTACTTTTTGTACAAAAACAATCTTAACACTCTTACAGATCAATTGTCCAGACTGTGATCGAAAAGTTGGTAATGCTGAGAGATTTGCAAATAAAACACATCAGTGATGTATGGACCATGTAGTAAATGAGTAATTCTAGAATCTAGAATGTTTTTGTACACAATGCTTATGTTATTTTGATGATTGTATTGACATTCTGCAGATAAAGTATTTTGGTAGTTTTCGAGGTCATTCGGAAGAGCAAATATAGCCAATGGATGGAATAACACTTTTCTCGGTATGAAAACTTGTTAAAGTATAACTTGTATAGTTGTAATAGCTAAAAATGCAATCTATCTTTTATCAAAGGCTAAGATAATTTATTCTTTATGGTTGAGTGTCATTGATATTGTTGCTAATAGCAGCCGTAGGAGATAGTGAGAGGAATCAGAACACATTCAACCTCATCCACCTTAAAAGACAGACTAGCTACATGATCTTGTCTGCATCCATTACAATCCCTGGTTGAAGATGAAGCATACAAATGAAGAGCGATGCCAAACAAGTCTACTTAAACCCCATTTACCTTGCACTGCAAATATCTTCAAGATACACGATAATAATGAGGAGAAAGACATATTGCATAAGTGAACTGATGTCAATGATGCTCATTTGCTTGATGAGAGGAGAAATGCCAAATACACCAATTATCTTTGCTAATCGAGGCATGTTTTTAAGATTCATGGCTAGATTGAGCTGTCATCTTGTTCCTATTGAAGGGTCAGAAAGTGACAATGATAACTCCATGACGAACCAAAATAAAAATCGTGTGTTAATAGAGGAGGCGACGACGATGCATTGTCAAAGGTTACTGATGGACTGTGTCATATTGTTGGTAGGGCTGGTAGGGAAGCATAGGCAGGTAAAAGGACTATAAGTAAGAGAAGAATATATGGACTGATACACAAATGTGCGTGAATGTTATATTCTGAGTTCATATCCTACAAAGCAGATGGATTACCCCTACCTCATAAGCATGCACTCGCAATTGCGAGGACATCACTATTACACCAAGATGGTGTCGTGACGAAAGATTTGATACCATTCAGTTGAATCCCTGATTATGGATTTATAAGGAGATTATATGTTTTTGGCATATCAACATTGATTATGACAAATCTCCATTATCAATAAAAATGGGAGAAGTGCTGTGTGTTATGATTTACAAGTATTACAAGACTGATTCGTCATTTCACTTATTTGTGCATTCTCTATGACTAAACTTCTAGTAAGAGTACATGTCTTACTTTAGATCAGCATCTGTGGTGATTATAATGATAACAATAGTACAATACTACTAAAAACCTTCTATTTTATACACTAGTTTTCCAGCAAGTGTATTTTTCATGTTATTTATTTGTTAAAGAACAATTAGAAATCTCAATCTCTTCGAGAAAAATAGAAGCTCTAATTTGAACATTTTTTTTTGCTTTCGAGCCTCTTCGCGAATTGATATTGAAACAGAAATTTGAGGCCATGCTAAGAGAAGAATTCTAACAAGGGATATTTGCATGTACACTCCCATACAACAATGTAATTATAAACCTATGTATATTTCATACTAACGCCATGGTCCTTGTAAGTTACTTCAACTAACATGACCTGCCATTAGTTTTGTTCCACCATTTTAAGCACTCTTGAGTTAATTAAGCCAAGGTTTACAAGCACGTATCTTGAAAACAATCCAGTGATGGATATAGTTCCCTTGTCTATCTTCTTTATCTCTAAGACACTCGTCAGAGGCTTTTGGGGGAGGCGGATCGTGATGTGGCTGATTGCAGAAAAGAGCTTGAGACGCGGGGAGGAGCTCGCGATATAGGGAGGTTGCTGTGGATACGGGCCATGTCCATCTGCAAAGGGGGAACTCGCAACGAGGGTTGAGAGGTGGAATTCGCGAGACTGGGGAGTGGCAGAAGCATTGATGGCGAGCTGGGCGGTCATGTGGAGCTCATCAGGGGGAAGATAAACTCTCAACAGGCAGTTGCATGGAGTTCATGATGGGCTATGGAGGAGCTTACGAGCAGAAAGGTCCTGTCTGCAAAGGGAGACTGGACCAAGAGGAGGATGGTGTCGTCCGGTCCTTTGGATTTATAAGAGTTAATGCATCAGAACCCTTCTTTGAAGTTTTAATGCATTCAATGATCACTTACCATTCTTTTTTTTTCTTTTGGAAGAACAGAATTACGTGCTAGGTAACGTGACTTATTCCCCTGTTCTAACAGAGTATATCGTTCCGGGAATTATTGATTTAGAGCGATGTATACCTGTAGTATTTACGAGAGTTTCATGCATTTTCATCGACGGCTTGATATGGACATTTGTAATTTCTCTGCAGAACATTATCTTCTAGGGTTTCCATGATCACATGGACTCACCTGGTCAGAAGCCTCTATGGATGCAAGGCTGAGGCGACACCGAAAATCGAGGGCATGTACATTTCGTCATGCGGGCTGTGTTGAATCACAATTTGCATGTGCATTTGGTTTTTACTACTTGCAAGGTTTCTGAATGGGCAGACCATGCAGTCTAGTGTGCATTGCTGATAACTGGATTCTCCACATGGGATTGGAGAGCGCAGGTCTCACCATGCTTCAGCTGAATAGTTCGATTGTCCGCTGCACCTGCTGGCTGTTTTCTGATCGCATGTCTCGTTGTTGTTACAGGATGAGTGACGTTTTTAAGCGGCATCAATCTACATACAAGTTCAGCATTATCCAACATCAGCATCTGAGGGCCTGCTTCTGTACAAACTACAGAGAGATATGCAACGACGAACCTTCTATTCGATCCGAAGCTGTGGAATTCTCCAGGAACAAGTTTGAAGATGTGCAGGGTCCATAATGTGCAGTTTTCGAGTTAAACTTCACGACAAGGTTGGGTTCGAAAACAGTCACCAGCAGCTAAAATCATTTGCCTGATGGGATTCGTAGCGCAGATGGATAGGCACATAAAAAATACCAGGCCAGACTCGAGCCCAAGGCCCGCATTTTCATCAAGTTTACGAATGTTGTACTTGTACAAATAATGGTTTGTAAACGAAGCTATGTAAGGTTAAGCAATAGTGGAAAATCGATTTCATTTCCGCCATCACAATCGTTAAGCTCATTTCAATTTGGCAAGCAGTCTTGGGAGATAATTAGGTCTCCCAGCCACTAACCTCGTGCAGGCTGCAGAGATGCTTCAATTGAACCGATTTGCCAGAATAGATGATACAATTATCAGAAGTTTCGAAGCCCAAGGGAAAAAACATCAAAAGCATATAGGCTCGTCACTCGTAAAAACAAATTCGACACCTTATAGCTTATCAGAGACAAGTTCACAATTTAACAAGGTTGTATCATAACTACTCAAGACGTGCGGGAATCGTGTTACAAGCCACCTCTGGCTGGATACATTAAATATCGAAGAACTAGCCTATCCTATCTGAAGAGGTGCCCACGACTCCAAAGTTTCATTTTACAGTAACAAAACATGGTCAAGTAGATATGTCGTGTGCTGAAAAGGCCGAGCGCTTCCATGATCAACCGAGAGTGCAAGGCTCCAATGCTTCATGACCGAGGCACATGCATGAAACAACAGGTTCATGGCTCATAAACTCCGATAATCGATGACAGTGACTTCATCCTCAGGAGCATCAAGATCTTGATAGCTGCAGAAATGAAGATTTCTCTCTAAACTTTATGCAACATTCATTGAACAAAAAAGCAAAAGACGTACTGCCTAAAATAGTACCCTTGATGATTTTAACACATGAAATTAGCATTCCTAACAAAATAGGAAACATCATCTTAGTTGCAATTTGAGAATTAGGCAGAAAAAAACGTGGAAATGGTTAAAAAAATAGATAATTTGGTAAAAGTGTCACTTAAAGATTCTCAACAATCATTCAAGACACTCCATACGCTTGCATTTCAGCGGTGCATGGACAGCAGGACATGCCTAACTCATCGCACCTCAAATTGGCTCTGGATGCAACACCCTACCTAGTTAGAGTCCATCCAGGCCGTTCCATCGCAATCGAATGATGGGCAGGACCCAACTTCGACCATAAACTGGCACTACCAAGCATTAACCATTATATGAACGATAAGTGGCAATCATATTCAGTAGTTATAATAAGCTAAAGACGAGTCAACAAAAATTATCTATAGAATGTCTTCCAACCTAGTCGACAGTTGTGGTTCATGCTCCCTCGCAGAGAGGCGGTTTTGGTTCCTTCTCCCTCGTGGAGAGACGGTGGTGGTTCCTGCTCCCTCGTGGAGAGGCAGTGCTTCTTCAGCCACACGAGAGGCGGTGTTCCTTTTGGCACACGGAGAGGCAGTCATCCGGGTGTGTTCCTTCTGCCCCAAGGAGGCGGTGGTTTTCGTTCTCCCCAGCAGCAATTCGGGTGCTCCGCCCTCTCAGCAACCCAAATATTCATCGGCCTCGACAAGTGCAAGCAGGCGGCTCCTTCACCGCACACAGAAGCGTTTTCAGAACCGATCTGGTGCCTCCTTTCCCCTTGCAGGGCCGCAATGTTTCCCCAGCTAGTTGCACGAGGCTTTGGCAGCTGACAGGGAACAGGTACACTAATCCAAATGAGTATCGTCTCTTGGATCTGCAGAGGTCTGAGAAGTCCCTCCACAGTTTGGTACTTGCAAGATCTTCTCACAGCCATCCGACAACAGCTTTTATTTCAGAAAGCCATTTTTCTGAAGAGCAACTTTCAAAGATTCATGGAGACTGAAGGGATGTCAGCTGCACGGTGTCCACTCTCAAATGGCATCAGGCAGGCTATGTATTATCTATCAAGAAGATCTGCCAATAAAAATTTCACAAACAAGTACCAACTTCATCTTAGTGGATCCGCATCAACAGCAGGATTGCAGCGGGTTTCAGGAAAAGCTTCCCCAGCAACAGCATCAGATACAGCTTCCTAGGCTAATCAACGAATGGACACTACCAATTCAAAGTATATTCTATACGTCTATGGTGTCCCAGAAAGATCAAGAAGAAAAGAATTTTGGAAGACGACACAAATTGCTGAACCTGTTGCAAGTAATCTTCTAGTAGTTAATGATTTTAACCTACTGCTAAGTCAGGAGGATAAAACAGGTGGCACAATATGCAAAAACGAGAGCGTACATGCCTTCGTCATATTTGGCATGCGCTTGGATTGCTTGTTCTAGGATATGTTGGGCCGGCCTATACGTGGACAAATAACCAAACCTCTAGGTACATAAAGGAAGGTTAGACAGCTTTCGCAATGCCAAATCGGAATAATATGTTTCCCCTCGCCGGCGTTCTGCATCTCCCAACAAGTCATAGTGATCCTTGTCCCATACTCGTGAAGTTAAAAAGAAAAGAAAGGAACAAACTCAAACCTTGGAGGTTTGAAACATGGTGGTTTAAAGAAGATAGCTACAAGGCGAAAATGCTCGAGTTGATCAGCAAAGAAAAGCATGCCCAAAATATAATGATCAAGCTGAAAAACATTAAAAAGGGGCCTTTCCAAGTGGGCAAATAAGGAAGTCAGGCATTGGAGAACAAGGAAAAAAAGGAATTGGAACGTACCTTATCAACACTACAAGGTCAGCCGTGTTCTGAAGCCTATATGACAAAGTACTTGAAGAGGAGGAACAATATTGGCTACAAAGATCAATGCACCAATGGCTTAATATGGTTGAATACACTTGGTCAAGGATATCAATGACACATTCAGGAGTTCAACTGCCCAAATCGAGCAGATTTTTCTGCAGCATTTAGATGACAGATTCAGTTGCGGCAATGTCTTCTTCTTCACCCCAAAGCATATTCAGCACTAATGATAAAGCCACTTCTTATGAACCGGATTGTCTTAATTCCATTCCCACCAAGGAAGAGATACGAAGCACTCTCTTCTCCATGGCACCACTGAAAAGTCCACGGCCTGATGGATATCACGCCGGATTCTTTCAAGACCAATGGGAGCTACTTCAAGATGACATTACTCACTTGGTTACCACAGGCTTCCAGTCCAGTTTTATACCACAAGAACTTTTTTTTACTAAGACGGGGGTGCCCTCCCAAGGCGGGAGTCACCACACCAAAGCATTCATTAATAAGCAAAAAGATACATCAGTTGGAGATCCAGAAGTTGTACAAGGCATTACATTTAGCAAGAACAAGAACTAGATAAAACCTACATTGCTCTCATTCCAACGAAAAAAATAAGAGACTCCAGTTGATTACAGGCGAATAAGCCTCATCAATACCATTTATAAACTTATTACTAAACTCATAGTAGTGAGACTCAAGCTTATTTTGCAAAGGATTATATCACCAAACCAAAGTGCTTTTCTGAAAGGGAGGCAAATCACGGATAATATAGTGGCGACTAAAGAAATTATGCGTTCTATGGCCACAAGGAAGAGCAAGCAAATGTTTATGATCCTTAAGTTGGACATGGAAAAGGCTTTTGATCTGTTAGAGTGGAAGTTTGTTATCAATCTTCTTTTGCATCTCCACGTCCTCTTATCCATTTTCATTAATGGATCTTCTTCACCTTATTTCAATCCAAAGCGTGGAATTCGTCAAAGATGCCCGCTCTCACACTTCCTATCCATTTTGTCTTCGGAATTCTTATCAAGAAGGCTTGCTCTCACCATAGAGGTCTAACATCATTTCAAGCTACAAAGTAGCAAGGCAATTAGCCCCTATCACGCATTTGATGTATGTGAACAATACCCTGATATTTGGCAAGGCCACTAATACTGAAACACAAAGAATTAAACTTATCGTCCAACAGCACGAGTATTTCTCAGGTCAGTCAGTGAATTACAACAAATCAAAGATTTTTTCAGCAAGCATATCCCCATGGGAATATCCAATCCAATTAAGAATATGTTGAATATTCATAACCAGCTCTCAGAAGACTTATATATTTGGGCTGCTTCTTACTGGAACCAAGGTCAGGCAGCAAGGTCCACCATAAGGCCGTTAAGGCTGCCCTTTCCAAACTTGCAGGTTGGAAATCCCGTGTGCTTTCTCAAGCAGGTAGAACAGTTCTTGTGTCGACTTTGACATCGACTCCAATCCATCTTATGGCTACAACCCAATTTCATTACAAAACATGCAAAGAGCTCGATAGAACACCATTACACGAAGGTATGGAAAGACATTGCGCTGCCAAAGCATATGGGAGGTATTGGGGTCAGATCAGGACTGTATATTAACCAGGCATTACTCCTGAAGCTTATTTGGAGATCTCTGACTCAAGGAGAAAATCTTTGGTGCCAGATACTCAGAGCAGATATTGTAGAAAAGATTATTTTTGGGGAGTTCAAAAGTGTAGTGGACAATCTCAACTTTGGACATCCTACTAAATCTTAGAGACTTTCTTTTGTAATTCTAAATTGATTGCCGGAAACAGGGAAAAAAATTCACATCTGGCAGGATAATTGGCTGGACGATTCCACTATCATCTTGCACCCATCGCGGTTCAATATCAAGGCCCCAGCACGCGATTGCAGAGCTCATGAATGAAAGGGGGAATGGCAAATGTCTCTAATTTCAAATATATTCCCCCTGCATATAAGGCGACAGATAATTTCCATTCAGACTGATCGTCTCGCTAATGATGAATTTATATGGAAATCACACCCCGAAGGCATCTTCTCAGTCAAATCAGTTTATCAGTGGTTAGTCTCTAAGGACAGGATCTTTGATTCAAGGTTCCTAGCTTATTGCAACTGCATCTGGCACACGCAAGACATTAGGCCCAAGTCAAGATATTCATGGGGAGGATGATTGACTCCTCGTTGCCAATAGGCTCCTCTTTAGCCCATAGAATTCCATACTGATGCAAGTTGCTGTCTATGTAGCAATGCCCTTGAAGATCTAGAGCATTTATTTGCATTATGCCCAGCTACGAGAGCGACATGATTTATATTAAGCATTAAAACAGAGTTATCAACACAAATCATTAGCTTTGTATTTGCTTTCGATAAGAAGGTGATTCCTCCCCTAATCTATTTACCAAGGCATGCTTACTACTATATCAAATATGCATTGCAAGATGCAACAAGAAATTCACGAATCAACCTTTATTCCCGATGCATATTGCTAATCAGCTCATCCAAGGTTATTATTCTCATAGTACACGTACTCAATCGGTGAGTAAACTAAATTTATTGGATCGAACTGAGGACCGTTTCGAAATCTTCATCGAGGTAGATGTCGCCTTTTCCACCGACTATTGTTATAGTAGTGCCATTGCTTTCAAATTGAATGGTGATCTTCTCAAGGTTGTTACTTTCTCAACAGAGGATAACTCGGCCAAAGAAGCAGAACTTTCAACTATTCATAAAGGTCTTCAAATGGCCACGACGTATCGTGGAAAGTTTGTGAAGATTACATCGGATAACAAGGGAGTGGTTGATCAAATCAATGAAATCTCCAATTTGCATTGAAGGATCAAAAGAATAATAGAAGAATGTCAAAGAAACTTGGCCCGTCATCACAATATTCAGATCAGGTTTCTCCCTCGTATTAATGTAGTTCATGCGCATAGATTGTCATCCTATGCCTCAAGGAATCATGTAATAGGCATCTGGGATGCCACATGAATCCCTCCATCTCTGTTGCAAGTTTTCATGGGCTAATTAAATAATACAAACCTTTTTTAAGAAAGACTTAGTCAACAGTTGTGGGTGACTCAAGTCAATAATCCACGTGAAACTTCACATGGACGTGAAAGCAAATCTTAACTGCAAGTGCAAAAATCGTCGCAGAGGGTTATAAAACAAGGATTGGATGGTTGGATATGGATACATGCGATACAATATATGTATCCATTTTAATATACAGTACGAAATGAAAAGTGTATTACCATTTCCTTTAAAACGGAAATCAAGCAACACTAGTGATATCAATGATACAACACTCATATAAGCATGATATAAATAGAAATGACAAAATTTAGACATACATCTTATTTTGATGTTATCAGAGACGAGATATCACAAATACACACACACACACATATATAGAGCAATTTTCAAGAAAAGGAGATTTACGTTGATACAAGTACATGATGTCTATGGATACCTCGATATATCTTCAATATATTACGACATCTCAATCCCTACACCACAACCCCTATTCATCTTTGAAATTACATTACAACCCATGCAATCTTTCAATTAGCACATAACTTGACAATTCTTAGATAAATTTAACAAAAGCACATCCAAAAAAACAATCCAAACTGTTCAAACTAAAGGTACAAAACTACACCCCTCCCCAATACATCGACGCTGAAGGGGTGGATGGCGAATCACACGATGACGTTGCTCGATACAATGATGAGGGGTGGGTTGTTGGAAATGGGCCTATTGACAAGGTGCATCTGACTAGAGATGAAAGCAAACATGAAATATTTGTGTCCAATCCGCTATCATATTCATCTAATACATATTTTGACATTCGTATTCGTTTTAAAGTGTATGTGGATATTGATATCAATTTAACATTCACTAGTTGTATTTTTAATTACAACATTTTATAGCTGCATTAACCATTGTTGATATAACTATCTTGAAATGAATACATTGAGTATATCTATTTTATGTGTAAACCATTATAAACATGTATATCTTAGTTAATATGTTAAATATTTTTGATATAATTTGTATCAGATTCATATTTATTGTAATCATTTTTAACGATATGGTGACACATTTTCATGTCTGTTAATATCCATATCCAGGGGCAGAACTAGTATATGTCATGGAGGGGCCATGGCCCCTCCATGATTATTACATGTCACTTGTGCACGGTATTACGTTTTTAATATGGCCCCTCCTTTATTGTAGAATAAATAGTTTTGTGAGAGAAAGGTTGCAAAGTTATTTAATATTCTATTAGAAGAGCAACATGGTTATTATTTGGAGACTAGGGTTCAAATCTTACTCCCCCAACTTTAATGCCTTTTATATAGTTTATCCAATCGCTTCCAAAGTATCAAAATGTTAATGTGGAAGAGTGGAAGATTGAGGCATCCCAGGACAGAATTCATATCACGATCTCGAGGCCCATCTGAAAACCGTCAATCCTGATAACGGGGGATGATCCTCATCGAAAATATGCTCGCCTTCACAGGAGATGCAACCGACAAAGGAGTGGTCAACGAGAGGCATGAGATGTGCTCAACATCCCTACTTTTACAGGAGATGTGCTCACTTTACCAGGATATGTGTAACATCCGGTTTCCAATCAAACCCGAAGTCGTCCGAATTTGGGTCTAATGAACCCAAAAACATTGTCGGTCAATACTAACCAACCTAAAACGACCAATTGGTAGTAAATCAAAAGTTGTTCGGGGGAAATCGACCAAAAATCGATCAATCCGTAACGCGCGCCGTGAAAAGCCGCGACGCAAATTCGGAAACCGCGAAACAAACCGAGACCGTCATTAGATCCGATTCGACGACACGAGACCAACGGAATCGACCGTTCGTCAATCAGAGGTCATATGATATTTTTAAGTCACAAAATTTAGTCTTAGACAAAAGTCGTATCCGAAAATTTCGGGGATTCAAAACCCAACCGAAAGTGTAGCAATATTATACTCATATCAACCGTCATTCAGAGACGATTGAAACGAAATACTTCGCGCCAAAATCCGAGGCCCGATGCACGCATACGGTTGTTTTTTTTTGTTTAATACCCATTAAATAGGAACTTGGTAATATATATGAATAAAAAAAAAAAAACGATTATTAAAACAGTAACATTCGTTACTGATTCCAGCCGTACATACATTCTTTTCAAAATTTTTTTAAACCACTTAGCCTTTCTCCTCTCCACATGGCATTTTTAAAGACCATTTGGCAAAGCACATGGCATTTTTAAAGTCCATTTGGCAAACAAGAGGCCACTTCTCATTCCTTATATATAGACATCTAAATCTCCTCAAAATCCCAGCCGTGACTCCCATTTCTCCTTCTTTTTCTTCCTATTTCTGCTGACGACCAGCAGCTCCAGCCCTTCTCCTTGCTCCTTAGGCCACCTTGGAGCTGCTCTTATATGGTGGAAGGTGATTGTCCAAATCCCCAGCAACTGCAGCAGTCAAATTCAAATTTGCTGGAACCTTCCTGTAGCCCTGTTGCTGATAATCTTGGGGATTTTCTGCATAAGATTTTGATCTCTATTCTAGAGATCAAAAGGTACACTCCTTGACCCTCTCTCTTGCTGCCATGCATGCAATTATACATGATCTTTTGTATATCCCTTTCCCTTTTTTCTCTTGCTGAAATTATTCCTGTTGGTTGAGGATTTGGGACAGGAATTAGGAAGAGACTTTAATTTTGTCTGGAAAAAAAAAAATTTGGAATATAAATTCTGCTGCTCTATAGTGCTGGAACCTCTAATTGCATGGCTTTGGTTCATTTTAATCACTAAATTTGGTTGAGGCATACATTACCTGTTAATGAAATTTTTGGTATCTACTGGAATTGGAATTGGGGGGGGGGAGATATAAATTGAACCGTGTTTTGTTTCTTAGAATTATTAAATGAAAATAAACTGCTATTGTAACTGTAAAAAAAAAAAAAAAAAAAAGAAAAAAAAGGGTTGATTAGCTATTCATATCATATATTAGTAAACATGTTTAATCCAGTAAATAATTGGAGCACAGTTAGTTAATGTGGAATAAATTTTACATTCTTCTCTTTTGATTGATTACAATAAGTTAAAATAAATGATCTATTTCTACATAGGTAGGTTCTTTGGGAAGTGATTTTGTAACTATATTGCTAGGTTCCATTTACTACTTTTATGTCCTTAGTAGTAGGATGTCAGAAGTTAAAAAGAGTTTTCCTCATATCCCAACCGAAACAGGAATTCTAGGTCTATATTGATAGTGTCAAATTAAGATAATTAAATAAATAAAAAAAAAAATAGTTGAAATCGAAATATGGAATTCTATGTCTCTATTGATAATGTCAAATTAACATAATTAAATATATAAATTACAGGAGAAATAGTTGAAATCTGTGCATGCATTCTTCACAGGTTTAGAACCATACTGAGGAATGAATGAGTCAAAGTAATTTAATGAAATAGGAGAATGGGTTGCCATCGTTTAATATATTTAACAATTAAGTAATTATGGGAAGTTTTGGTAAAGTTTTTTGTCAATTAAATATCTGGCCATGCCCATATACATATATCTATTGTTTGTAACTAATTGATAATAGAAGAATAATATTGTATACTTCTTATATTAGATCTGCTTTAGGAGGAAATCAATGTCAAGGTCCTCATTTTTTTATCCTAGTTGGATGATCTTTGTAATTTGATTAGGTTTTAGGGTTCTTTAATTTCATCCCATTTACATGTGAATAACTGTTTACACCCCAATTAAGCAGCCATTTTCTTCTAAACATGCATCGTCGCAGTAGAGATGTGATCAATTTGACTAAATCTTCTAAGAAGGATCTACTAACTTTTTGTCACTTTCGATAAAATCATAGATCAGAGACCTGAATTGATAAAGTTCATCACAATGCAAATCGAGAAAGGATCGGTGACCAACCAAGGGTTGTCGAATCAATAAAAATAAATATATTATGCCGGTCATGATGAACTTTTTTACACATGATCGTGCGAGAGCGCGGTGACTCTCACCTGGGCGGGAGAATAGGAAGCCCAGTTAGGGCAGTGGCCGCTTAATGCGCGGGTCTAGGATCCCAGTCTTTTACACGGTTTTTACGCGAGCTCGCAGTGTTTTTACGCCTTCGTTGGGATCCCGACTTTAGACCATTCCGCTGACCCTGTCTTTTAGGATACCCAGGCGGGGGATCCTTGGTTTTCAGTTTTTACGTACGAGCTCGTCCGCCCGTACTAGTCGGGCTGTTTTTCTAGAGCGACTTCCCGGGAAGTTACTCTCACCCGTCTCAGTGGCGCAGTTGGGGAGTAGACCTATCCCTCTATTGGACCGCGCTTCCAATTAGAGGGCGAGACGGAAGAGCCATTTGCAGGCTTCTTCACCGCTTGAGTTACTTCGCCAAACAGACTTGGCGATTCGATATCTAGATCATCCGTATCTACATCTACAACATCTGGAGTTATATCTGAAACATTGAAGATTGATGGATTTGAGAAGTTAAGATCAAAAGACCATTCTCTCTACCCAAGAATTTAAATAAATTAATAGATCTCTACAATCTCAACTTTTCCATTCTTTCACTAACCAACATGATCTCTAAGGAAAATGATATATGCATTCCCCCTCACACACTCATGATTACGCAACTGCTATCGAAATAATGTTACATATGGGAAATGCCGGGTTCAAGGGAAAGTCATTAGAAATGCATTACGAACAATTGAGATGCTTACAAGTAACCTGAAAAACCGTTTTCATTTGCAAGTAGAATTAAATCTTAATTTGAGTTGCTCTTGCCTTTCTGCTTGCTTTCTTTTGTAAATAATAAATGCCGTTATTTTATATAAGTTTTTGGGGGGGGTACCAGCAACCGCTGACGCCTTTTCTTCCTATTGTGTGTGGCAGGCAAACAGCCTGCAGTTTAGTAGCCGCTCAGTATATACATGCTTCCAGGAGATATAGTGTACACCCGACGGTATGATTTACTTTGTCTTAGTTTTTGTTCAGATGATGATGTAAATGCTATCTCTTTTGTCACATTTTGGGATATATGTTGTAACATGGAATATGCTTGTACATGTTGTAAATGAATATGAATATTAATGAAAGGAAATTTTGGTGATGTCTGTCTCTTTTTCTTGTGGTCATGCGTTGAGAATGAATGTCATAGTCGCGAAAAAATTTTCCCTACAATTTTACAACTCGTGCGATATAATTGTGAATGAAATATTGCGAATTGCGCGTAAACGGGTACCCGGATCCTGAGGGGTTGACAGTTTGGTATCAGAGCAGTGGTACCCCGATACGCACATTCGCCGTATTTCAATTCCGATCGCATTAAGTTCTCGGATAGCGACAGTCTTCCGACTTGTCGTGAGTCCGAGAAGGGAAATATGACATTCATATTCAATAACCACAGATGACACCAAGTTCATTAATTTTCATATTATATCCCAAGAAGAGAAAAGCATTTATGATAAATATCTGTCTAAGGCATTTCTATGACTAATTATGGTTCTTATGCAGAGCCATGGCATCTCGACCAGGTCAGGATACTTCTGATCAGCTGGCACGCATACTGAGCGCACTTACTGATCTTCAGCAGCAGCAGGCTGCTATGAGAGGCCAGCAGGAGCAGATATTGGCCCAGCAGACCGAGATTGCTGACAGGCAGACAGACATAGAGATGAGATTTGAGGATCTGTCAGATTTCACGTACCATCCATCTCAGGATGGGATACGACAGGACCAGCACCAGTCCGTTGAGGTGGAGCAGCCTCATCCTGATGATCCACTAGAGGACATTCCAGAGCATGGAGCTGAGGAGGATGCAGACTTAGGCAGGGAGCAGGACCCTGTTGACTTTGCTGACGAGGATGCACACGAGTTTGCAGCCATTCACAGGCACCAGTCAGTCTTCACTTCTTATCAGCGGGCCAACATACCCTTGTTCGAGGGCACAGGTCCACCAGATGACGCTGAGCAGTGGCTGATGAGAGTAATGAAAGTGCTCAGGGCAATTAATGCGCCACGAAACACGTGGCTATCTTTCGTAGAGTACTCACTGATAGACTTCGCCGAGCGATGGTGGATGGCCGTAGTGTCCGAGTTAGGCCGAGAGCCTACTTGGAACGATTTTGTGACGAAGTTCAGGGCCCACTTCTTTTCTGCGAAGTGGAGGGAGTCCCAGCGCCGACTGTTTGCAGAGCTTCGTCAGGGACAGATGACAGCCCGGGATTACTTTATCAGATACACAGAGCTGTCACGACACACACGAGCAGCTGGCGCATTTCCAGAGGAGAATCTGGAGAAGTTCATTGGCGGCATGCGAGAGGAGGTGCAGGAGAAGCTGGCTGGACTACACATCACTTCTATCTCCGAGGCTACCGATGCTGCGGAGAAGTTCGAGGACATCAGAGGGAGACGTTACGGGAGCTCGTCTGGAGCACCGCCTAGACCGCGGCGATATTTTGGGCCGATACGTCGACCGTTTCAGCAGCAGAGGTCAGCCAGACGATTCCGACCTACAGGTTCGACATTCTCTGGCAGTGCTCGCTCTTCTCCATCGACTACTCTAGGAGGAGCACTTGCCGGACGAGGTACAGAGTCCGCTCGACCATCTGGGTCGCAGCGAGCAGATAGACCACCTGCAGGACCAGCTCGGAGCACGGATACAGTTACTCCCTCTACTCGACCAGTCCGGTGCTACCGATGTCACGAGTGGGGACATTACCGAGCTCAGTGCCCACAGGCTTCTGGCGAGCCTCAGCCACAGCCTTCACAGCCACAGCCTCAGACACAGCGTTCAGGGAGTTTCCGTGGCAGGAACTCCAACTTTAGGCGGCAGCAGCAGAGACAGACGCAGAGTGTGGCAGGTTCCAGTGCCGCACCAGCCAGGCAGGGGCAGATACATGCAGTTACTGAGGAGCAGGCACGTTCAGCGGCTACTGTAGTGAAAGGTATGGTCTCAGTCTTGGGCCGACCTTTCCATGTTTTATTTGATTCCGGCGCGACACACTCTTTCCTTGCTTCGAGATTGCTTGTTTCTTTAGATAGAGTTGCAGAGACGCTATCGTCTCCATATCACATCCGAGGGCCAGGTGGCCAGTTATTTGTCATATCTCTGATAGTCAGGCACTTGCCCATCCTGATAGGAGGTTACGAGATGATCGCAGACTGTCTACTCCTACAGCTGGATGAGTTCGACTTGATTTTAGGCATGGATTGGCTATCCACTCATCATGCACTTGTTGATTGCTTTAGGAAGACGGTTGTCTTCAGGATTCCAGGTCTACCAGAGTTCGCCTTTGAGGGTACTACACATGACTCCACCATGGAGTACATTTCAGTGTTGCGAGCCCAGCGACTTGTTGATCAGGGTTGCGATTCTTACCTCGCTTTTGTTCGAGAGGTGTCTGATCAGGAGCCGATGATACAGGACATCCGAGTAGTCTCAGAATACCCTGACGTATTTCCTGATGAGCTACCAGGGCTACCTCCTGAGAGGGAGATTGGGTTCGAGATCACATTGTTGCCAGATACACAGCCGATCTCGATGGCACCATATCGCATGGCACCAGCCGAGTTGAGGGAGCTGAAGGTGCAGTTGCAGGAGTTGCTTGACTTGGGATTCGTGAGGCCGAGCACGTCACCTTGGGGTGCTCCGGTTCTATTTGTTAAGAAGAAGGATGGATCCATGAGACTATGCATCGATTACAGGCAGCTGAACAAGAGAACGGTGAAAAACCGTTATCCTTTGCCGCGCATCGATGATTTGTTTGACCAGCTCCAGGGATCTTCGGTTTTCTCGAAGATCGATCTTCGCTCAGGCTACCATCAGCTGAGGATTCGCGAGTCGGATATTCCGAAGACAGCCTTCAGGACTCGCTATGGACACTACGAGTTTGTGGTGATGCCGTTTGGGCTCACCAATGCACCTGCGGCTTTCATGGATATGATGAACCGTATCTTCCGTCCATACTTGGACAGGTTTGTAGTGGTGTTCATCGATGATGTGCTCATCTATTCACGGAATGAAGAGGATCATGCTAATAATCTGCGGATCGTCTTAGACACATTACGAGAGCACAAGCTATATGCCAAGTTGAGCAAGTGTGAGTTCTGGTTATCCCAGGTCTCATTTCTCGGGCATATCATTTCTGGAGCAGGCATTGCGGTTGATCCCGCGAAGATTGATGCAGTTATGTCTTGGGAGCAGCCCAAGACAGTCACTCAGATTCGGAGCTTCCTCGGATTAGCGGGCTATTACAGACGCTTTGTCAGCGGATTTTCACGCATCGTCCGTCCATTGACACGACTGACGCAGAAGGGAGTTCCATTTATTTGGGACGATTCATGTGAGCAGGCCTTCCAGACACTGAAGGAGAGGTTGACCACAGCGCCTATTCTTGCTCTTCCTTCAGGCACTCAGGACTATGCAGTCTACACAGATGCATCTGGAGAAGGTCTAGGAGCAGTATTGATGCAGAGAGGACAGGTGATTGCTTACGCATCACGACAGTTGAGACCGCACGAGCGGAACTACCCCACACATAACTTGGAGTTGGCGGCCGTTGTCTTCGCCTTGAAGATCTGGCGCCACTATCTATATGGGGTGAACTTCGAGATTTTCACAGACCACAAGAGTCTGAAGTACATCTTTGATCAGAAGGAGCTGAACATGAGGCAGCGTAGATGGCTCGAATTGCTGAAGGACTATGATTGTACGATCTCTTACCATCCCGGTAAGGGAAACGTGGTGGCTGATGCACTTAGCAGGAGAGCACATGCAGAGGGAACGGCGAACTGGCTATACACGTGGGATACACTTGCAGCTTTGAGTGATTGGCATCCTCAGGAGAGCGCATCCATTTCTACCACCGTACCTCCACGATACATCAGTCTTTGGGATCGTATTGTAGAAGGCCAGAAGACCGATCCTTGGATTCATGATAGATACATGCGCGCCGTCAAGGACGAATTTGATGACTTTGTTGTGATGGAGTCTATTTTATGGAAGGCAGGACGGGTCGTTGTACCCAATGATGAGCAGCTTCGCAGAGACATACTTGATGAGGCACACAGTTCACGGTTATCTATCCATCCAGGCAGTACGAAGATATACCGTGATCTGCGTCGACATTTCTGGTGGGATGGGATGAAGCGCGATGTGGCGCTACATGTTAGCAGATGCATGACCTGTCAGATGGTCAAGGCCGAGCACAGGAGACCGCCAGGATTACTGCAGTCTCTCCCCATTCCTGAGTGGAAATGGGAAAGCATTTCTATGGATTTTGTCACAGGATTGCCGAAGACGCCAGGTGGCCATGATTCTATATGGGTCGTTGTTGATAGGTTGACCAAGTCAGCCCATTTCATACCTGTCCACACAACTTATACTCCATCCAGATTAGCCAAGCTCTATGTGCAGAACATTATCAGGCTACATGGTATACCACGAGAGGTGGTGTCTGACAGAGATTCGAGATTTACATCTCACTATTGGCAGCAGTTCATGTCAGCACTACAGACAGAGCTGAAGATGAGTTCTGCTTATCATCCGCAGACTGACGGGCAGAGTGAGCGCACCATTCAGACACTTGAGGATCTACTTCGCGCATGCACTTTGGAGTGGAAAGGGTCCTGGAAGGACCATTTGCCTTTGGTGGAATTCACGTACAACAACAGCTATCACTCCAGTGTTGGCATGGCACCATTCGAGGCCCTATACGGGCGGAGATGCCTCACACCTCTCAGTTGGCGTGAGGTAGGTGATCATGCTTTATATTCCGTGGATCTCTTGGAGGAGACTGCGAGAGCTGTTGATCTTGTGAGGCGGAGGCTTCTGACGGCACAGAGCCGCCAGAAGAGCTATGCAGACCGTCGGAGGAGAGACTTAGAGTTTCAGGTAATCTAATTATTTTCTCCTCATCCACTCAATTTGATATATATGTGTTCAACTTAATCCCATACTAATGACACTCCTATCGATTATAGGTTGGAGATTGGGTATTTTTGCGAGTATCTCCCATGAAGGGAGTGCAGAGATTCGGTGTTCGTGGCAAGTTGGCGCCGCGATATGTTGGACCTTTTGAGATTCTGGCTAGAGTGGGGAAAGTGGCATACCGAGTAGCCCTTCCTCCACATCTTTCTGCTATTCATGATATCTTCCACATATCCAACCTGAGGAAGTATGTGCACGACCCTCGGCACATCATCAGTTATGAGAATCTCGATGTAGAGCCGGATCTGACTTATGAGGAGAAGCCAGTCCAGATAATTGACCACGCTGAGAAGAAGCTTCGCAACAAAGAAATTTCATTGGTCAAGGTTTTGTGGCACCGACACGGCGTCAAGGAAGCGACATGGGAAACTGAAGCCGACATGCGGGCACGATACCCACAGCTATTCTAATGTAATCAACACAACAAGCTTTTGTAATTAGAAACATTATAAATATATGACTTGTTTTCCCTTTGAGGTTTTTATGGGTTCAAAACCCTTTGAGGTTTTTATGGACATATGAAATTCAAACAAGTCACCGAATAGCCTTAACTCGAGTCTCGAGGACGAGACTCCCTTTGAGGTTTTTATATTTGTAACATCCGGTTTCCAATCAAACCCGAAGTCGTCCGAATTTGGGTCTAATGAACCCAAAAACATTGTCGGTCAATACTAACCAACCTAAAACGACCAATTGGTAGTAAATCAAAAGTTGTTCGGGGGAAATCGACCAAAAATCGATCAATCCGTAACGCGCGCCGTGAAAAGCCGCGACGCAAATTCGGAAACCGCGAAACAAACCGAGACCGTCATTAGATCCGATTCGACGACACGAGACCAACGGAATCGACCGTTCGTCAATCAGAGGTCATATGATATTTTTAAGTCACAAAATTTAGTCTTAGACAAAAGTCGTATCCGAAAATTTCGGGGATTCAAAACCCAACCGAAAGTGTAGCAATATTATACTCATATCAACCGTCATTCAGAGACGATTGAAACGAAATACTTCGCGCCAAAATCCGAGGCCCGATGCACGCATACGGTTGTTTTTTTTTGTTTAATACCCATTAAATAGGAACTTGGTAATATATATGAATAAAAAAAAAAAACGATTATTAAAACAGTAACATTCGTTACTGATTCCAGCCGTACATACATTCTTTTCAAAATTTTTTTAAACCACTTAGCCTTTCTCCTCTCCACATGGCATTTTTAAAGACCATTTGGCAAAGCACATGGCATTTTTAAAGTCCATTTGGCAAACAAGAGGCCACTTCTCATTCCTTATATATAGACATCTAAATCTCCTCAAAATCCCAGCCGTGACTCCCATTTCTCCTTCTTTTTCTTCCTATTTCTGCTGACGACCAGCAGCTCCAGCCCTTCTCCTTGCTCCTTAGGCCACCTTGGAGCTGCTCTTATATGGTGGAAGGTGATTGTCCAAATCCCCAGCAACTGCAGCAGTCAAATTCAAATTTGCTGGAACCTTCCTGTAGCCCTGTTGCTGATAATCTTGGGGATTTTCTGCATAAGATTTTGATCTCTATTCTAGAGATCAAAAGGTACACTCCTTGACCCTCTCTCTTGCTGCCATGCATGCAATTATACATGATCTTTTGTATATCCCTTTCCCTTTTTTCTCTTGCTGAAATTATTCCTGTTGGTTGAGGATTTGGGACAGGAATTAGGAAGAGACTTTAATTTTGTCTGGAAAAAAAAAAATTTGGAATATAAATTCTGCTGCTCTATAGTGCTGGAACCTCTAATTGCATGGCTTTGGTTCATTTTAATCACTAAATTTGGTTGAGGCATACATTACCTGTTAATGAAATTTTTGGTATCTACTGGAATTGGAATTGGGGGGGGGGAGATATAAATTGAACCGTGTTTTGTTTCTTAGAATTATTAAATGAAAATAAACTGCTATTGTAACTGTAAAAAAAAAAAAAAAAAAAAAGAAAAAAAAGGGTTGATTAGCTATTCATATCATATATTAGTAAACATGTTTAATCCAGTAAATAATTGGAGCACAGTTAGTTAATGTGGAATAAATTTTACATTCTTCTCTTTTGATTGATTACAATAAGTTAAAATAAATGATCTATTTCTACATAGGTAGGTTCTTTGGGAAGTGATTTTGTAACTATATTGCTAGGTTCCATTTACTACTTTTATGTCCTTAGTAGTAGGATGTCAGAAGTTAAAAAGAGTTTTCCTCATATCCCAACCGAAACAGGAATTCTAGGTCTATATTGATAGTGTCAAATTAAGATAATTAAATAAATAAAAAAAAAATAGTTGAAATCGAAATATGGAATTCTATGTCTCTATTGATAATGTCAAATTAACATAATTAAATATATAAATTACAGGAGAAATAGTTGAAATCTGTGCATGCATTCTTCACAGGTTTAGAACCATACTGAGGAATGAATGAGTCAAAGTAATTTAATGAAATAGGAGAATGGGTTGCCATCGTTTAATATATTTAACAATTAAGTAATTATGGGAAGTTTTGGTAAAGTTTTTTGTCAATTAAATATCTGGCCATGCCCATATACATATATCTATTGTTTGTAACTAATTGATAATAGAAGAATAATATTGTATACTTCTTATATTAGATCTGCTTTAGGAGGAAATCAATGTCAAGGTCCTCATTTTTTTATCCTAGTTGGATGATCTTTGTAATTTGATTAGGTTTTAGGGTTCTTTAATTTCATCCCATTTACATGTGAATAACTGTTTACACCCCAATTAAGCAGCCATTTTCTTCTAAACATGCATCGTCGCAGTAGAGATGTGATCAATTTGACTAAATCTTCTAAGAAGGATCTACTAACTTTTTGTCACTTTCGATAAAATCATAGATCAGAGACCTGAATTGATAAAGTTCATCACAATGCAAATCGAGAAAGGATCGGTGACCAACCAAGGGTTGTCGAATCAATAAAAATAAATATATTATGCCGGTCATGATGAACTTTTTTACACATGATCGTGCGAGAGCGCGGTGACTCTCACCTGGGCGGGAGAATAGGAAGCCCAGTTAGGGCAGTGGCCGCTTAATGCGCGGGTCTAGGATCCCAGTCTTTTACACGGTTTTTACGCGAGCTCGCAGTGTTTTTACGCCTTCGTTGGGATCCCGACTTTAGACCATTTCGCTGACCCTGTCTTTTAGGATACCCAGGCGGGGGATCCTTGGTTTTCAGTTTTTACGTACGAGCTCGTCCGCCCGTACTAGTCGGGCTGTTTTTCTAGAGCGACTTCCCGGGAAGTTACTCTCACCCGTCTCAGTGGCGCAGTTGGGGAGTAGACCTATCCCTCTATTGGACCGCGCTTCCAATTAGAGGGCGAGACGGAAGAGCCATTTGCAGGCTTCTTCACCGCTTGAGTTACTTCGCCAAACAGACTTGGCGATTCGATATCTAGATCATCCGTATCTACATCTACAACATCTGGAGTTATATCTGAAACATTGAAGATTGATGGATTTGAGAAGTTAAGATCAAAAGACCATTCTCTCTACCCAAGAATTTAAATAAATTAATAGATCTCTACAATCTCAACTTTTCCATTCTTTCACTAACCAACATGATCTCTAAGGAAAATGATATATGCATTCCCCCTCACACACTCATGATTACGCAACTGCTATCGAAATAATGTTACATATGGGAAATGCCGGGTTCAAGGGAAAGTCATTAGAAATGCATTACGAACAATTGAGATGCTTACAAGTAACCTGAAAAACCGTTTTCATTTGCAAGTAGAATTAAATCTTAATTTGAGTTGCTCTTGCCTTTCTGCTTGCTTTCTTTTGTAAATAATAAATGCCGTTATTTTATATAAGTTTTTGGGGGGGGTACCAGCAACCGCTGACGCCTTTTCTTCCTATTGTGTGTGGCAGGCAAACAGCCTGCAGTTTAGTAGCCGCTCAGTATATACATGCTTCCAGGAGATATAGTGTACACCCGACGGTATGATTTACTTTGTCTTAGTTTTTGTTCAGATGATGATGTAAATGCTATCTCTTTTGTCACATTTTGGGATATATGTTGTAACATGGAATATGCTTGTACATGTTGTAAATGAATATGAATATTAATGAAAGGAAATTTTGGTGATGTCTGTCTCTTTTTCTTGTGGTCATGCGTTGAGAATGAATGTCATAGTCGCGAAAAAATTTTCCCTACAATTTTACAACTCGTGCGATATAATTGTGAATGAAATATTGCGAATTGCGCGTAAACGGGTACCCGGATCCTGAGGGGTTGACAATATGCATGCACTCAATGTCCTCGCTTTGGTAGCCACCTCCTTTCCCTCACCTACCGCTTGCTGAAAACCTCCTTGCCATAGCCAGCAGAAGCCCTAGGCATAGTGATGAGCCTATAGAGACGAGAGTAGCACCTCCCAGTATTCGTGGATGGTGACACCAGGTGTGTATGAATCTTGTGGCATCCATGGCAGGTTGAATGCCTCGGGAGAGGGGAAGGTGGAGGATGTAGATTGAGCAGGGTTGTGAGGGTGTCATGAAGGGTGACAAGAGTATATCATGGGAGGTCCAGATAATGGTGGGTTCTAAATGCCGAGCTGCACCATTGGCTTGAATGCCTCAGGTACACAAAATCCCATGACAGTAGCGAATATCACGAAAATAACATCAATAAAACAACGATGCAAACAAATGCCAAGAAGAGGAAAAGAATCAACTTTGGTTTCATATAGCCAACGCTGCGTTGAGCTTCACGATAGGACCCATCAGGTTCTTGTTGATCTCGACGATGGCGAAATCGAGAACATGTCAAGCTTGATGATGGGTCGTGACGACAATGCAATTATGCAACAGAGTGGGGAAGAATTAGGTACCAAATACAAACGATAAAATGAAAAATAATATATCAATAAGCATAACAACTTTACCATTTAATACTTATCTTTTCTTAAGAAACTGGAGAGAGAATTGAAGAGAGAATAGATTGATTGAAGAGAGAATAGATTTATTGAAAAAAGTCCAACCAAGCAATCAATAAAACAAAGCACATGTAGCCTTGAATTCAGAAACCACAAAATTCAATGCTTGTCAATGACTTCTTCTTCATAAATCCAAGCAATCAATAAAGCAAAGCACAAGCTCCTGCCATAGTCCCTAAATCCACTTCCAAGGTAGAAAGCCCTTGAATTCCTCCCGCGGAGAGAAGAGATCAATTATCAAGATCTTCCCAAAGAAGATAAGATCTGATGAGAAGATATGCGATGGGGGACTTGCCCACGGTCGCCTTTGGAATCACCCAAGCAAGCAAGTGGGTTGAGGTAAGTTTATGTCCAACTAAACAACGATGTGGATGAGAGTAAGCCCAAAAGAACTATGGGCAATTATTTAATTTCAAAGGATATACGAATTAGAATGTAATTGTAAAGATCAGAGTAGTTGGAACATAAAATTCCTTTATATCAAATGTATGGAGAAAGAAGGTATAAAATAGTCATAGGCAATTGCAAGTAAAACCACAACAATATTTACAATTTTTAGAATAAAATGAATAAATGGATGGATATTAAAGTGGTATATATCCAATGTTCAGAAAGTCGGCATGTGGTATTCGTTCGGTAAAGCGATCTGAAGCGGATATGCAGAAGTATTTGCGAATTATGCGGTTTGTATTATTTTATTCAAAATAACTATAAATATAATAATGACAGAGGAAATATAAAACATAGACATTTTAGTACGATGTGATTTCAACCAAAGTATTTCCAAAGGATGTTTATTTAGATAAAGAGGTCCTTATAATAAGAATTTGAGAAGTGGAATTAGTTAGCATGTTTACGGTTAAAATGGAAAATATTGAAGCAAAAACAAACATATGAAATATAACAATAATAAACAAATTCTAAAATAATGATGAACTGATTTTATAATAAGAATTTGGCATCTTATAGTTCAAAAATAATAACAGTAGCATTTTTTGAAGCTTGAAGGCAGCAGCAACAAAAACTAATTTTAGTAAAAGACAGAACAAGCTACTATAAAATTGATTGAAAATAAAAAAAATAACTAAATTTAACATTTACAAAAAAGATATTTGTAGTTTGAAGGGGAAACCAAATTAAATAAAAAGAAAGAGAATATAATACTATAAGATCGATTTAAAGTCAAAAAATAACTAATTTAACATAAAGTGCAGCTCAATCTATTGAAAGTAAAAAAATATTGAAATTTAACATTTAATGTAAACTACAATAGCAGCATTATAAGCCTGAAAACTTTTAATGCAGCAGCAGAAACTAAATTAAACGTATATCTGAGAAAAAAACTATTATAAAATCAATTTAAAGTCAGAAAATAAAAAATTTTGATATTTATTGCTATTATAACAGTAGCATCTAAAGCTTGAATGGCAACAATAGCTGTTGAAGCTAAAGCCTTAAGGCAAGGAACACCTGTTGAAGCCTAAAGTGAGGGTGTTGTCTATCCTAATGGCGATCGAGTATGCAGCCGCATATACGGTTTAGTCGGCCGCATACTCGCCAAAACCGCATATACACTTCTATGTGCAGTTCGGAAGGGTATCAACTACGCATATGCGGCCGCCGGTCCTGCCTTTCTGAGCACCAATTATATCCATTATATTTGAAAACAAATACCAATGACATCAACGAAGGTGACACCTAACCGATGAGTTCCTAAAGTTCACACATAAAATCTTCATCATGCAGCTAGTCAATGACCAATATTATTACTGTAACGATGCCAACATTTACTCATGCATTGTGCATCACTGCATATGCCCTACACCTGTGATACACATGATTGGTCCCTCGCCGAAAATAAAGTTCCAATGTCTAGTGGGAAGGCTTTCAAAAGGGTCATCGTTGGAAGAACAATATAATAATCTAGCCTTCCCCATGTTTCCTAGGGGAGCCTCTTGAAATGTTTTGTTTCAAAATATCATATTTTTATTAATTATTTTTCAATGTTGTAAAAGTCGCCCGACTGGACCGACTAGTAGGTCCGACTAGTCTAGTCAGTGGGGTGACCGATTGAGTACCGACTAATTCCGACTAAGCACAATAGTCGACCAATTTTTTGCTTGGAGATAACATATTTTTTTAGATTTTGCTTTTTTTATAAGCATACTTATTATAATATGCTTAATGTTTTATTTAAATTCAATTACTTCTTTTATTTTATTATGATAGTATAAAAATGTACAAAATCTACGTAAATATATGTATAAAAATGAGTTATATATTTAAAATAATAATAAAATTCAAAGTCGATTAAAGTCCGACTAAATCCGATTAGTCGCCCGACTACTGATTACTCCTTAGTCAGTGACCCGGCCGACCGAGTACCGACTACCGATTTTTGCAACCTTGATATTTTTATTCAATTCGTTTGAATGGTCCAATGTTGTTTATCAACGTCAAGGTAGGAAATATCGATATCAATATCGTATCGGTCGGCCTAGAAAAGGATATAACGCCGATATCAGCGGAAATGTCGGAAATGGCTCAAAAGACCATTTTACCGTTTTTCAAAAATTAAGATCATCCAAGATATTAAAACAAATAACCTGCAAATACACGCTTATATCACACATATCGGTCAGTTTATACCCCATATATCACATATATCAGTCATATAGAGATGTTAATGTTGATTGTTGACCTATACATATGGGAAATGGATTTAATCCAAGCTCTTATAACATTAAATAACTTACAAATATACACTTAGATAACACATATAGATCATCTATCTATGACCTTTATATCGCACATATCCATCATATCGAACACATCGTTGTTGATGTTGATTGGTGATTAATAAATAATAAAATTGGAATCAAAGCAGCTAATTTAAGCACACTTAGAACACATGTTTTGTTCATGGAAGACAGTAAATGGCATCGATATGAGTCATTTGATTCAAAAAAATGTACATAATGTTTAATGAGACAATGTTTCTTTGGTATAAAGATTTATCTATTCACAAAAATAAATGAAAAATGTAAATTAATGCAATATTGTAAAAGAGAATACCTAGCCATGAGTTTAGAAAAAAGAGTTCCATAGACGGCAACGTAGGAAATATCGATAATGTATCGGTCCATCTAGTCGAAAATGGCGTAAAAAGCTATTTTTGTCACGAATTAAGATTATCCTAGTTATTAAAACAATAAATAACATACAAATAGACATTTATATGCAAGAATGAGGTGTATTAAGGACACTAATATGCATTATATCGCATCGTTGGCCGTTAATGCTGAGAGTTGAGCTAACTACTGAGATGTATTCTGGACCAGTTATTCTAACTCGATCGGCACTAGACTTGTTTTCATCTCTATTGCCAAAGAGGGAGAAGTCCACCACTTGAAGAACCGTCGTATGCATGATCTGTAGCACCACACCTGACCAGACGGGAGTCTCGCTGCGGGGGTAAGGGGACAACTCCCCCGATTCAAAATAAAATATATAATTCATGGGTATGTTTTAATACTAGGGTTGGCAAAATAAGCAGTGAAATCAAGCTAACAAGAGTAATATCATTGATATATATAGATATCAATGAGATATCAACGAAATATCGACGATATCGATCAATATCCGAGAAATTTTATACTAAAACTATTCAATTTCAAGCAATATAGCTCGATATGGTGATTTATCGATGATATTTCGTGAGATATCTACCGATATCCTGAAAAAGGATATCTATATGAATGTCTGTATCGGCAAGAGTAGTGTCAAAATTAGAAATAGATTCTTTTACCATTTCATATATTTCTCCAAGGCTAAAGCATTGCTATTAAAATTTACGGATTGAGCACTACATGAGTGGCATTTAAAAAAGGAGGGAAGGAACATGAAAGGGGTAAGAAAAAATAGAAGGTAACGGATGGCAAAGATCATGATATGCTGCCAAGAGGGAGCGAGGGTCGAGGAGATCATGCAATGTGGATGTCCTTCACCGAGGAGGGAGGACGGGGGGTAGAGAAAAATGTGAACATGCAGTTTGTGTGTAAATGTATGTGGCAAGAGGGTGATGCTCATGTAGGAGAGCAACAAGGACAACAGTCGAAGAAGTCTGCTGCTATTAATGTTGTGGTCTTGGACATTTCGCCATCACTGTAAGGACCATGGAGTTGGCAGTGTGCTTCAATTGCGGGGATGTCAGCCATTATAGACACAAATGAAATGTTTGTACCGCCAAGTTGCAGGAAAAGGTGTCCGGATGAAGGTGTGTTGCTCGAGGAGGCAAATGTACAAGACTTGTTCGCTTGGATAGTTCATAGTTGTTTGGTGGCAGATGATGCAAGGTACGTTGCTTTTGTCAATGTGGTGTTCAACATGAATTTCGCAAGGGATTTTTTGTTTAATGAGGATGACCTCTACTCGGTGTGAGGGCTGAAAAGGACATTAGGAGATTGCTACTAAAGCGGTACTAAGGTTTTGGAAAGAGGGACCTAGATTGGAGGTATCGTCCTTTTCAAGATGGCACTATTAAAATGTCAATATATCATCAACTTCAAATCAAAGGGGTTCTGCTACATGATAGAATCGTCACCTCTCCGGCAATGTTGCGTGCAGAGTTTGAAGAGTCGAGAGAGTTAGTCACATGTGGGTTGCAACCTACGGAGCAGGTAGAAATTTTGAGCCTTATCGAGGGAGTATTGGGTTTGGCAATGCTGGCATCAAGTGAGCTCCAAGTCAAAAAACTGATGTTCCAACTATTGTGTCATTGAATTTTTGTGCAATGGTGGTGCGGCTAGTTTCGTCGGACGGCCTAGTAATCATATGAAGGAGAGGTATGACAAAGCTATTGACGCAAAGCCGACATCCAGTGGTAATAATTGGGCGACCAATGGAAAGCTACAACATGCTCGGTGGAAGGGGAACCAACATCAAGATTTAGGGGGCCACTTCCCTATCTAGAGGAGAACATCTTGGGAGACACAGATATCTTGAATGACCAAATGGCTCAGATTTCATTGGACATGTCAGTGTCAGTAGATACGACTCTTATGAAGGTAGGCATCAACAAGGTGAGCTTGAGTCGGGTATCAAGTGGATCAATTATGAATCTCCTGAATCCTTATGTTCAGGACCCTTTTATCTGAGGTTTGGGCCCAATATACTCCTCACCTGAAGAGTGATTCTAGTGCGCCCTCTTGTTAAAATGCTAACTAGTAGATCTCATGGTCAACGAATGCAGATGAGGCGGAGGGTGAGGAGGATGTGAGGGCGAGGGCAATAAGAAGCTAACCCGACTGGATACTAATATGTCATGAAATGCCTAACATGGTTCTTTTGTGGTCTTTATGGTTGGAAGAAGAGAAAGGTAGTGTCTAATATAATGACGGAGTAGGAGGAAGATATCGTACTACTTCGGAATACGAGGCTGGAGCATTGCAGCGTAGAGAACTGGAGAACCATGAGGGGCTCTAGGTTTAATGACTTGATTTGGCGGATGCCAATGGGAGATGGTGATGCATCTCGTTGCACTGGAAAGGCCTTTTTGCATGGGAGGCAGTATTCAAGGGAACGTGTGTGCTTTTGATGGTTATCGGAAGGCTTTCAGATAATTTTAATGTCATCATTCACATAACGACAAAGGTTGTGGCATAAAGTCAGATAATTTCAGGAATTGGACCGAGTAGTTGCAAACTGCAAGTCTACAACTCAAGGTTACGGATACCTCAAACTACTGATTTACATTGAGAAAGTCATTGTCTGGGTCGAGGATGGACAAAAGTTTGGTGTCTATTGGACTTCCAAGACTTTCTTCATTCATAAGACAAGAGAGTTACATGCATTAAATCAAACCATGAACCTATGGTGCATAAGTTGGGAATAGACTTTAGAGATCCTCATCGTTCGTCAGGAGTGAGAATCAATAATGATGGAGCTAGGTTTCAGCGATTAACCAGCAGAAGAGAAGAGTTCACAGACGTAGGCAGCCTATGCAGCTTGTCTTTGGGTCACTGAACCAACAGAATTTTGTTGATCCCACATAAAGCAGCGAGGGAAGACTGATTCACAAAAAGAAATTAAAAGAGCAGCACACTGGATAGTAGACTTTTTAGACCAGGTTGAGAACAAGACTTTGGAGCAAGTCCTTAAATATCGATTTTGATAGCATATCGGTGAGCTAGGGAAAACGACATCGACAATACGTCGCCAATATTTTGCCGAAATCAGTTTTAACTGACGGAAAATGTAAAGAGCCGGACGAATTTTGCCATATCAGTGTCGATTTTGCCAACTCGACGAAACCGCAGGGAAATTCATCGACTTTTCGAGGTATACTTTGGAGCAGAAGTGGGAGGAACATGAAATGCATTAGCCAATGATGGTCAACAATGAGGAATGTAAGTGTGATTTAATAGAGACAATGCACTAGGCAAATACGGACAAAAGAGGGGGTGTGAATGGAAACAGAGATCTAAGCACAAACAGATCAAAGAGGGTGACGTGATTGCTAAAATTTTTCACATGATTGCAGGTGGAAGATGCCTACATAATCTGATACATTCCTTGGTGGTGAATGATAGACGGGTGAAAGGAGAGCATGAAATGGGCAGGGCACTCGCTACTCACTTCCATGACTTCTCCCACCGCAGTGAAAACTGCAATCTTTTGTGTGATGGCTAGTAGCTGAAGAAAAGACCTTATCCATTAAGGCATGTGTGGACAAAGGCGGTGGTGGATAATTTCACAGCATTCACCAAGTGCAATGGAGATTTCGATTGAAGACTCGCAGGAAGAGAGCTATCAGATTTATTATAAGTCACTGCACTAGCATGGGAAACTCTTTGGTCGTTTATCTGTAACCTAAACAAGAACGGTTCGCATAGCCGAAAGGATTTCTAGATTTTCTTTCTCGAAGAATCCCGGAATGTGGTGCAATCGGATATTGTTGAGGAGATTAAGGAGTTCCAACAAGGGAACGTTGGTTTTGATAGGCTCAACCATTCTTTATTGCTTCTTTTCCCCATAAAAGGAAGTGGTGTTACAAGTGGGGACTCCTATCACGCTTTTCTCTCCAATAAGGTCCTAATTGAGGTGAAACTCTTGGCTTACAAACTTAGGTGGGGTCCCTGTTTCCCTTGACAATCCGATGTGGACAACCTTCATTTCGAGCAAGGCGTTGGTAGATACAAGTTATGGCCTCGAAGATTGTGCAAGCGGCAAAGGAGGGAGATCCAGGGCTTGTAGTATAAAATTGACTTTTCCAAGATACATGACAATTTGGATTAATGCACCCTTTAGTGCTCATTAAACAAGAGGGGCTTTCCAAATATTTTTGATGTATCGATGAATATGTGTTAGTGTTACCACCTTCGGCTTTTCGGTCTTAATACTGGGTCACCCAAAATGGGTTTCTTCCAATCTTAATAAGAGGCATGATAGGGTTGTCCAACGACTCCAACAGTGCCTCTGCTTTTACTCTTGACAATGGATTGGCAAAGTTTAAACAGGCACAAATGTAATATCCCTCAAAATTAAGTCATGCAATCTACGGAGTTAATAAAAGAATAATAACGTATGAACCTATCTAAACTACGCGGTAGAAATCAGACAAAAGATAGTGTTCTCAGCAAAAGGTGTATCCTTAAAGACCAACTCAAAACACAAATGATGCACAATCTAAATCACTGTGAACGAGCAAAAATCATTCCGGCATCCAAATGAAAAAGTTGACCAACTCTCTTCCAACATCTATGTATGAGCTCTGGAAATCCTCGCATTAGGATATATCTACCCATGGTTGATGAGATAAAGAAATGACATGTATCACCACCTTTTTTTGCTCTGAAATTTCTTTTTTTGCTCTGAAATTCTTGTTTCACTATCACCACAGTAGTTCACCATCAAATACAAATGGATAACCCCAATTTGCAGCCAACCATACTAGAAAATTGCACAACTGGATAGTTGAGGATAACTAACAATGGTACATCTCAGTTTTTGAAGTTTTTTTGAACAAATAACAAAGTTTAACATCATGTGGCAGCCCTGCTGTGCCACATTTTGAGCAGCATACACGTTCATGTAATCCCATCAAAACACTGGTAATTTTTAATACTACACACCAGCTTCAAAAAACAACGGAAAGTAGCAATCATTCTGACTTACACAAACCACCACTTTTATGAGTTATAAAAACCTATCCCAGTCTAATTTATGCTTTGAATATCTTTATCACAAGCAGTTTGTGCATCCATGCCCCATATATTTCAAATAGTAAGTAGGTTTTAAGCATTGTGATTTGTCCTCAAATGAATAAGCATCAATAGGTGATTCAGAACTAATGCAGGGGCCTGTTAAACAAAGTGAAAACTTAAAATTTCAGTATGAACTGTGACACAGTAGCATGACCGGGTCTGCCTACTTGGATAAAAAGAAAATATATTTAGTGCAGACCAAGACTTTCCAACTTATAGTTATAGGCTTATATCCTTATGAGTTGTATAGCATGTACAATAGATCTTAGCAGTTAGAACTGCATATGAGGCACTGTTGATTCTGCTGCTATCCATCATTCGTCAACACCGGTACAGGCTCAAAAACCTCTCAACCAATTAGTCAAAATTTGCACCTCCCTGCGTTTCAATCTTTAAAAAAGAAGCCATGACTTTAAGCTTAATAAGTAAAGCCATTTAGAAATTTAAAGAGGAGGATCCTAAACCACTCATTTTTTTGGAAAGTGGTAGTCTTGACTCGTAAGAAAAACATAAATCTAAAAACCCATCATGATACAAAAATGCTTGCATGCACATCAAAATTAACAAGACAATATCAATTGCATTGAGACGTTTTAGCATATTAACCTTCGTAAACGCCGAGGATCATGTGGAAATCCTGGAGCTGCAAGAATTGGCACTCTGCCGCCCATTGCCGCTCTGGGCCCTCCTTTTCTCGCGTGACCACCATTTTCACCCTGGTCCCTAAACATCCGCATCGCAACTTCCGGAGGTGCAGGCACAAAAGGGCCCAATGGTCTACAGGATTTTTTTCCCAAAGGAAATTTGAAATCATCAGAATTCTTCATTAAAAGAAGTGACAGTGGACTTTCAAAAAGAAGTGACAATGGAGACTGCAAAGTTACCCTGCTCCAGGAACTGGCATTAATACTGGAGGGGCTATATCTGAAGGAAAAGATGCTCCATGCAGGCCTTGCCCATCGTACGATTCATACATCGTCTCATCTTGGTTTCCATCCTCAGGACCATTCCTCGAATCGTAATCGTGAGATGGAGAGTTATCATACCTATCTTCATTCCCTCTACGGCCACCTCGGTCATCTCTCAATCGATCAGAAATTGGCCTACGACGTGGAGCTCTGTCTTTCTGCAAGTAAAAAATAGAGAACGACGTTAGAGGAAAAGGCAGAAAATAACTAAGATTTGCTAAATGCAAGAGAAAAGGTGTCCAAAATGTAAGGTTATGATTTAAACCAACATCACTGGAGAGCCAACACGATAAGTAAAGGTTGTGCCACTAACAGATGGGAAGATAAAATACTATAACATATGTAATCGATTGGAAATATGCTAATATTATTCATGATTTCATCTATTAGGAGTGAATTATAGATACTAAAAGCCGATACTCGTCACCAGATGATCAGTGTCTCATATTTAATTCTGTCACTCCTGCACCTAATAGGAACATAGATAAGAATTAGCTAACCATTTCTGAATAATTGAAACTGTGATATCTACAAAATACGTATGTATCTAAAATCTCCCTTTGACTTCTGGACATGATTAAACTGCATACGGGCTTGCACTTAAAACAACAGGATGGGTATTTTCAGCAAAGAGAAAGCAGTGATAGATGTAAAGAGATCTTCATTTTCATTCACAGAGTTCAGTCATACTGTTGAGGGCTGTTGCATGACAGGTGTTCCTCCAGGAGCATCGGCATCACTGAAAATGTACAAATAATACAACAAAAAATTAATAAATTTGGAACATCAAAAATTAAATCGAGATTTCAGGGCACTAAAGTGAGACAAAAAGCCAATAGGCAAAGACAATGTTTGAAAAAACGCGGCTCGAGGCACAAAGGCGCTCGAGGCGGGGAGCCAAAGAGCCTTGAGGCGACCGCCTTGGACACCCTGTCTGAGGCAAGCGCCTCGGATGCTCGAGGCGGACGAGGCGAGGAGGTGAGGCAGGGGGAAGCGGTACGAGAGGCATTAGGGATTTACCGAACATTTTTTAAGAAAATGATTGATCCTATTTGTGGTTTCAAATGTTTATAAAGGCCTAATTGTTGAAGATATATTGTGCAAGACGAATGCATAAATTTGAGCTCTTTCATAATCATATTTAGCATTCAAATGTCCAATTATTCCAGTAAACTCTTAATATTACACCCTTAAACATATGAAACTGCAAATCTCAGATGTTGTGTGAATTCGAGTACCCATGTAAAAAAATTTGAGATGGGGGTTATGCCCCCTGCAACCCCCGCAGGAGGGGACACCTGCGTCCCCCAGACTCACTGACCGGGCATCGAGATCCCAGTACCGGTACGGTATGATGGTACAGAGGGATATCGAACCGTTCTTCCACTGGGTTCAGCAGAACATGCGGTTAGGATTCAAATCATATGATTCATGTCAACATCTAGGATATCTTTAGTGACAACTTTAGCAAATGACTCCATCTTTGATAAATATTTTAGTGATAGTTATACCCAATGATTTCCTTTTTGATTGGGTAGAAATTTAGTAGAAAGGTTTATGGAATTGACATCCTTTTTCATGTTCTTATCTTCATAATTTCATCATGTATTACAATGTTATGTATTACATGCATGTCATATTAGATTATTTCATCAATAACTATATTTATTCCACTTCTTGTTATTATTTTCCTATACAAATTGAGGCTTACAACTCGATCGCCTCGAAGCTACGCCTCGCCTTCAGGGAAAACACCTTGTACCATCTTTCGTTTTTTCAAACCTTGAACAAAAATGCCTACTGGCACTAAATTGAGAAAGAAAGCCAACAGACAAAGATGCTTACTCCATGTAATTTTGAAAATATAGATCCTCGCGGACCTTTGAGGTGAGATCCATCACAAGGTCTGGATGCTTAAGCCTCAAATGCTTGTGAACAAACTCAGCAGCATGAAAAAGCTTTGTGCAGCCTTTTGCTCCACAACCATATTTCCAACCATATTTCTCATCCCTTATTTTCCTCACATAAGGATCTAAAACTTCAACAGCTGCAGCATCAATCTTTTCTCTGGCTGTCATTTTCTCCAAGGGATCCTGTCCATGCAATCTTTCTTGCCAGAAGGATTCCAGTTTCTTCTCCCAATCAGCTGCTCCCAACTTGTTTGTTCCATCAAGACTCTTATTGTCAGACCTTACATGCCGAAGGCCTTTAGGTTCAGCCTTTTCAGACATCCCATAATAATCCAACCCATGGACACAAAAGAGATAAGTAACGAGGGTGTCCAGTAAATCAGCCCCCTCAAGACCCTTAACAGATGTGGGACCGCGTACAATAATAATTGGCCCCATGGAACCCCCATGAGATTTTTCTCCCTCCAGATTGCTCCTGTCGTTGTTTGACAAAATATTATCCAAAATGGCTTTTTCAGCATCTAGTTTACGTACCAAAGCTTGGGCTAAATCAATATCGATTGGAATTCGTCGAGGTTCGGAAGCAATGGGGTGAGCCGTTGGTGCAGCAGAAACATCATTATCCTTAGTTGGCCCTCTACCATTTCTTCTTTTTTCACCAGCATCCAGATCTTCGTCCGAGTTAGGAGCACTATCAAGTTCAGATTTATTCAGTGATACAGTTGCACAAGGACCACTGCAAGAAGATAGTAGGAAAACATTTAGATTGAGCATCATCTTCGTCCAAATGGTAAGCAGCAATTAAGCATCTTACAGGTTCAAGGTGCCTCTCTGCAGCTCCAGCAAAAATTCTTTAGCAACAGCCCTAGCATTTTCATTCCTCCTGGAAATAAACAATAGAGGAAGGGTAATTCTCTTCTTAGACAAGTAAACTATCCAAAAAAGATTAAGCAAACTAATCATAGACCAAAAAAGTATGCACCACCAGATACAAAGTAAAAACAAGACCCAAAACTGTATTCATCACAACATAACTAAGCAAAAACATAAAAGGCATAAAAGGATATGCATCACTTATCACCAAGTTAAAAAAAGTATTTTTATGCAAAAGGGATTGTTAATCTCAAATGAATACAGATTGTATACATGGTGATAACTTATTCAAGCACTAAACTTGAATTGGGAGTATACCTTTCAATGACAGCAACTAGATTAGTGGGATGATACTTGTCCTTAAGCCTGAAGTCAACATGAGCCTCGATTATCTATAAAACTTCTTAAACAAACGAAACAAGAGAAAGGATCACATACCATTCTTCATCCTTATGGGCATCAAAAAAAGCATGTTTCTGAGTTGAAATGTACTCTGATCTGTATTCCTCGTATCTACACAATGGGATACAGTATTAATGCGTGCTAAATGCAGGTAGGATGATAGACCAGCCGAAAAGATAAACTACAAGAAAAACCATAATGCATAAACTGTCAATGTTGATTACCTGCGTTGTGCTTCATCTGGCAGTATGTCATCTTCAAGTTCTTGAATGAACTGCTTGTAAGACATCAAGCCTTCCCTGAAACAATAGATTATATTTAATATTTAAAGGTACACTTAGGTACATACAAAAGAAAATTATGGAAAAGATAGCATATAACAACAGCATACACGCACAGAGATGGAAACTCAATTTCCAAGGTTGACTGAGATCGCAATTAACACTCAGAAGTGGTGACAATATTTTTTTGAGTCAGCCTGGCGACACAGTATTGGGACGGAATTTGGCTCCCCACTTTTTGTCAAGGCTTTTAGATGCTAGAATGTGACTCCACTTCACCCATGAGGTTCCCAGAAGGTTGCAACCACTGAAGCTATATATCCACAAATGGAAGTCGGAGTGAAACATTTCAGTGTCCACATTCTGCTAGAAAAGAATGAACACATTATGCGGGAAACTCATTTTCCAAGACTGACTGCAATCGTGGTTAACAGCCAGGAAGTGGACAGGGTATTGGATGGAAATCAGCTCCTCCGCTTTGTGTCATCGCTTCCAGTCCTAGATGCTAGAATATGTGACTTCACTTCACCCATTACATTCCTAGTAGGGGTGGCACCATGGGATCCACACCCCTGCCACATGAAAGTCAGAGAAAGAGGAGTTTTCAATGTCCGTGGCCTACAAGCCACTGAGGACCGTATGCCAGCTAATGACTTGGTTTTTCCTAGGATTGTCGGTTGGTTTGGAAGGTCAATGCGCCATTGACGGTGAGGTTGCATGCGTGGTTGGTGCGACAAGAGAAGTTGGTTATAGTGGTGTTCAAAAGCAAATGAGGGCTCGCTCTCGAAGAATGTATCTATCTACAGGGGAGTGGGGAGGAGGATTTGTGGACCGTCTATTTTTCCCTCGGCTATTCACAACCTTGGCTAAGAGTCGATGTGAATTGTGACTGGAGGATGTGAGTAGGGGCAGACAAAGGTTACAAAAGTCAGTTGACTAGGCCCGCAACCCAACCAGTGTTCACGAAAGAGGCCCGTGCGGCCGCATATGCGGCCGCATATGTGTATGCGGTACCCTCAGCGCACCGCTTTCCTGAAGCCCCCGATTATGCGCCATGTGCGCTTATGCGGGCCGCATACACATTATTTATTTATTTATTATTATTTTAATTTGTGCCATGTTTTGTTATTTTATTGTGCCATGTTTTCCTTACTTTTGCATGTATGCCAACCAAGCAGTCCATGACCATTTAAATCCATCGTCAAAGTAGTTGTACTGCAAGATTGGAGTAAACACGCAAAGAAGAAAAAGAATAATATACTAATAATTTAGCAAACTAATTTAGTCAACTAATAGTTATTATGAATGCAATATATTATATGTAAAGTTCGGTACTTTTCATGGAGGATTAGTTATAAATATAATGATAGAAATAAATGACATTATATTCAATAATAGAGGCATTTGATGCGGTAACTTTTTTATTTTGTTGATTGTTGTCAATTATTTTGTGTGTTAACTGTTTTATTTAAGTATTGATATTTGATTGATAGAGATTGTTTTGAACTTTATATGAAAGTTATTTTACTTAGATCTTCTGTTGGATCACAATTGTACATAAATTTAGTTCCGTTGTAGTCACCTTTGTATATATTTATTTATTTTTAAATAAAAAATTAGGAAACCGCGTAGAACCGCATATACCCTGCATACCGCTTAAGCGCTATTCAGTGACCTGTCCGAACGCATACGCATACCGCTTTCCAGAACCTTGAACCCAACTAAGAACCAAGAGGGGGTAGTTGAATTCGAAGTTAATGGGTATGTATTATTTTTTAGTCATACTGTCTTTAATTCAGTGGTGATGTATTATTTTTTTGAAAGATAAAAGCAAGACGCTCATGATTGGTGGTGGTCTTCTGTATATGGTATATCCGAGGCATCCCCAAGCCTTGAGCATTGGGAGAAACTTCCAATCTTGCATGCAAGATTTTACAGACATAGTATGGATGATGGCAGGAGAATTCAATATAGCCTTTCATTCAGAGGATAGGCTCGTTGGAAGGGTTTCTCAGGACCAAAGCTCTACACAGTTTGCTGCGGTTGTGGAGTAGCTAGGACCGGAGGTTAATCACATTCAATAGTAAATATACTAGACGAAACTCTTCACACAAATTAAGGATTCGTTATTTTTTGCATATGGTTGAGGCGTTACAGTTGGCATATGGTTTCTCCTTTTCGCGTTTGAAATCGGACCATTCTCCTTTGTGTTTAGATACTGCTGAGGAATGCTATATGTTGACAACTTTCATGTTTCGACAATCTTGGCTTCTAGAGGATGGATTTAAGGAGATTGTGGTGGCATTATGGTCATGCTTGGCGATGAAAGGCTCGGCATATATGCGTGTGTTTCTGAAGCGGGAGGATCTCAAAAAAATGCTTACAGAATTCAAAAGGGGGATGCAACCGACATGAGTCCAAAGGATGAACCTGGCTTGGGAAGAGGTTGTACACCTTAACATGCTGGAGGATGAGGGGAGCTCGATAAAGCAGAGGTGGGTAGCAGAGGTTCAACCCATAGGATTATTGAATTAGAGGACCATAAGAGAGAGGTGGAGTCGAGGCAAAGATCCCACCAGAAATGGCTAAAGGCAAGAGATGTTAAGACGAGATTCTTCCATAACATGGCTATCTAGCGGTCCACAACGTAGAAAACTCATACATTATGTGGTTATTGTCTAGAATTGTCTAGAATCATAACGAAACATTTCAAACATATGAGTAGGCATATAGCGCACAACAGATCTCGGTGGTTGGGTTTGAATTAGGTGATTTTCTGATCCCCAGTCATGAGCCGATGAACTTGATCCAGGATTTCAAATCGTAGGAGATTAGAAGGCGAATCTTTCATCTCAACGTGGAGATGCTCCACGCCCGACATGTTTCATGTTTTTTATTCAGGGAATTCTACATGGTGGCTAAATATGTGACGGCTTTAGGTATATGAGTTTGCTAGAAGGAAGGGGGGTTGAGGTCATGATAGCTTGCATGGATCTTTTAACTTTCTACTACCTAAGAAATAGGTTATGACCATAATATGAAAAAAACTAAATCACGGTGATCGAAGCGGGGCAAGGCTTCTTAGACTCGAAGCAGACACTTCAGATGGCTAAGACGAGGTGTCAGCCTCGAAAGGTCGAGGTGTTTCTTAGGTGTAGAGGCGAGGATTACATCTTGGGTGAAAATTCCTTTTGAAACTTTTTAGCCTTCCACCTAAAATCATGCAATTACCTTTTTCCCTTGCAGTATTTTTCCTACTTAAAAGAATATTATAAGAATTACAATTGGGGATATTGTTAAATGCAATGAAGAGGTTGCTTGATGTGTTCAAACTAAATATTGGAGACATTTTCATGTATTTTTCCTACTTAAAAGAATATTATAAGAATTACAATTGGGGATATTGTTAAATGCAATGAAGAGGTTGCTTGATGTGTTCAAACTAAATATTGGAGACATTTTCATTTCTAGTTTTTGATAAACAAGTAACAAGTAAACAAGGGGCGGATATTCTACTCTTTTTTCTCAATGAGTACAGGTGGTGTGAGGATCCTTATATAGGTGCTCAAGGGAATATTCTATAGAATATTCTCTTAACAAATAGCCATACAGAATATTCTCTAACACTCCCCCTCAAGCTGGAGCTGAGAAAGTTGCAGCTTGCAACAAAAAGAAAGTATACAACACATCTTCATACGATACATCACAAGAAGAATATATGTCCGCTGCTGGTAGAAGACCTCGCACGAGGACGGGTCTGCGGCTTTCAGGACATCGGAACGTATCTCTGTCATGCATGTAGAACCGCTGCGATATCAGGTCACCGGAACATATCTCTGTCGTGCCTGGAGAAGAATCATTGTAGAAGAACTCCAGCGCAGGGAACTGATCGAATCGTAAAAGAAGAAGTATACGCCTCGACGAAGATTTGATGCTCGGTGAAGACGGATGATCTGTAGAAAGCTGGAGTGTCGATTTGCCAGACGTAGACATGCATAAGTCCTGAAAAATGTCATTTCTGACTCCTCCTTTCTCCCATACTTGAGAGAATAAAGAGTGTGAATCAAGTTGGGAGAAACAAAAAAAACATGCATCATCATCATTTTTATAGCCATTCTCTTCTTCTTCTTCTTTTTTCTCGGCTATTCTTTTCATTTCTCTTTTTTTATAGTCGTTCAACATTTTTTTCGGCTTTTCATCAATTTTTTAACCCCTTTTTTTGTGCGGATTTTTTTTGTAAGATTCCATTTTTTTGCATACATATTTTTTTATGTGCTTCTTCTTATTCTTCTTCTTCTTCTGTAACATTCCTTTTTTTAAACAAACAAAAAATAATAAATACCTTGGCCAAAAAAGGTCCAACTTAGGCTGAACTGCATCCCCCCTTTTTTATCATTTGTAATCATGCTGCAGACCCCTCTTTTTTTTATTTGGGCTCATTTAGCCCGTTTTGGCAGTAACAGAGAATTTTTTTTAATACGCAGGTCTCTTATTTAGCCTCTTTCTAGCGAACCGCCACCCCCCTTTGACGGAGTTTGAAGCCTCTTCATGCCGTTGCTGAGATGGTTTCGGAGAGATGGGGGAAGGACGCCGCCTATGAGAACGATCTGGAGGCCTTCAAGGAGCAACTTCGCGTACGGGAGGGACTCTTGGGAGGAGCTGCGCCGCCTGGAGTTTCCGATGGGAGCGCATGAGGGAGATGCGCGCAAGGGCGATGGAGGCGCGCGAGGGAGATGCGCACAACGGCGCGCGCGTGATGCTGGAGCGTGAAGGAGACCGCCTATGTCGTGAGGCCTCTAGAAGGACGCGTCTGGAAGCCGCGATTCTGGAAGGGAGGAGTAGGAGCGTCACACGCACGATGTGCGCGCGATGCCGCATGAGGATCCGGGAGGCCTCACGCCCGATGCGGGGGCTCGATGTGCGCCGCAGGATGGAAGGTCTCTCGTCTGGAGGAGGCGCGAACTGGGGAGTCACCGCTGTGCGAGGGAAGGCAGCACATGGAGAGTGCGATGCCGAAGCCCTGCCTTGGGTCTTGAGAGGAGTGTGCATGCGCCTGGAGATTGGAGAGGGGCCAGAGGGTCTACCGCATGGGGTTTGCCACGCGCCGCCTGCGCAAGACGAGACAGAAGGTGCACACGAGTTGAGCACCGAGGGATCACAACGCCAGAGACCAGATCTGGGATAAGACGCAGCCAGCGCGGAGATGCAGCTTTCTTGAGATTGCAACCCTATTGTGCTTGGGGTAGTCGATGCTTGGAGAACAGATCTCGCACCTAGGGCCTGGAATGATGTCTGACCAAAAAAATATTCTGATGTTGATGAGAATGATGTTGAGGCCGAGATCTGCACTAGAGAGATGCTTCCACCTGGACCGAAAGAGATCTGCAAGAGGGATCTCCGATGACGCTGCTCAGATCTTCATACAGAGTTAGGGTTCCAACCAAGGCCCTAAATGTTGGTTTCGGTCACCATTTCGGTATGACCAAAACAGAAATTCGGTGGAATTTCGACCGGAATTTCGGTCATTTCAGTCATATTTTGTACTAGGACCCCCATATTTCGGTCGTTTTGGTCATTTCGGTCGAATTTCGATTCCGGCATGATATCGATATTCGACAAAAATTCGACTGAATTTCGCTGAAATTTGAGGCCATGTTCCAACAAAACCCTAGAAACTTGGAGACAAATCCAAACAGGAATGATAATCTTTAAACACAATCGACTCTTGATAATCGAATCTCGAACAGAATGAAAAAATAAATACTTAAGAACAAATCCTCGAGAATCGAACCCGCTCTGATATCATGTTGAAATCAGAGAAGCGGAAGCGGAAATGATAAAATAAGAGATATAAACATGAAGAACACGGAGATTTACGTGGAACCCTACTCTCTAAGGAGCGGGATAAAACCACGAGAGAAGCCCTCAAAGAGGCGGATATTATATTCCTTTTTCTCAACGAGTACAGGGGGTGTGAGGATCCTTATATAGGTGCTCAAGGGAGAATATTCTATAGAATATTCTCTTAACAAAAGGCCATACAGAATATTCTCTAACAATAAGAATAAATGAGACATTCAAAATTGTTCAAATTACAGAGGTATCAAGCTGATGAGACTCGCACTATGAAAATTTGGGAATGTATGATCGAAAGAATGTTGAGGCAAGTTTCCTAAGTAAAAGAAAACCAATTTGAATTCATGCCAGATCGCTCAACTGTTAAAGCCATCCATTTGGTGAGGATAACAATGGAGATTTATAGAGTTAAAAGGAAGAACCTCCATGTGATCTTTGTTGATTTGGAGAAGGCTTATGATTCTGTCTCATGAAAGATACTGCGGAGAGTTTTGAAGAAGAAACAAGTACTTGTCCAATACATTAACCTCGTAAAAGATATGTATGATAGGGCTTTATCTTGTGTAAGGATCCTGTATGGGAAGACTGGCTATTTTGACATCATTGGTTTACAACAGGGTTCAGCTTTGAATCCATTCTTTGATTATAGACGAGTTGACAAGTCACATTCAGGATGAGTTACGCTGGTTTATGTTATTTTTTGATGATATTGTGTAGATTGACAAGACTAGAGATGGAGTAAATGAGAAGCTTGAGGTTTGGAGACATGCTTTGGAGACTAAAGGACTCCGTATAAGTAGGGCTAAGATGGAATATATGGAGTGCATCTTCGATGGAAGCAATGATGAAGGAATCGAGGTGAAGATTGGTGACGATAACATTCGGAAGAGAGATTCTTTTAGATATCCGGGATCTATTTTGCAACATGATGGGGAAATTGATGGAGATGTTACTAATAGAATAAATGCAGGCTAGCTGAAGTGAAGAAGAGACTCTGTTGTTCTCTGTGATAAGAAAACTCCTTTAAAAATTAAAAGAAAGTTTTACAAAGCACTCGTGAGACTGCTATGCTGTATGGATCTGAGTGTTGGCCTGTGAACCACAGACATGTGCAGAGAATGGTCGTAGTAGAAATGAAAATGCTAAGGTGGATGTGAGGACACACACGTAATGATCAAATTCGGAATGATGCAATCAGAAAGAAAGTTGGTGCAGCTTTCGAGGATAAGATGCGAGAAAACCGCTTAAGATGGTTTAGCCATTTGCAAAGAAGATCAATTGATGCACCAGTTAGGAGATGTGAGTGTTGGGAAGTTGAGATTGCTAAGAGAGGGAGAGGACAGCCCAACAAGTTTTGGAAAGAGACTATACGAAGGAATCTTAGTTTTTTTAAATATAAGCTCGAGATTAACCCAAAATAGATCTGAATGGAGGCGAAGAATCCATGTAGCCGGTCTTACTTAATTGTGGGAAAAGGCTTTGTTGTTGGCATTGTTGTATTCAAGGGATGAGATCTCCATTCTGAAATTGCAATATGTGGAAGATATTATACTTTTCCCAGAAGACCGAGAAGACCGAGTAGAAAGATGCTGGGAACTTTCAATTGTTCTTTATTTGTTTCATGAGGTATCCGATCTGAAAATCAATAGAGCCAAGTTGGCTTTGTTTAGTTTGGCTCGAGTGATGAGAAGAACTCAACTTACACAACTTCAATAAGAACCCCTCAGGATTCTTTACCCTTATCATATCTTGGTCTTCCTCTAGTAGCTGGTAGATTACATGAGGTTGATTGCATGTTTTTGACCGAGAAGAAGGGTAGAAAATATATCAGAATATATCGACGATATGCTTCTTTTCAGGTCCTTTACAAAAGTGTGTCGATATAGGCGATATATCGTACCGATACGATATCGATATGGCATCGATATCAACATCTTGCCAAGAAGCTGGAGAAGAGGTTGGATATGTGGAAATCTTCTTGTGTATCTATAGGAGAGAGAGACTTGTATTGCTCAAGTACGTTCTATCAGTTATCCATGTTTCTTCCTCTCTACTAGGTTGCTTCATGCCGAGGTTAGGGGAAACTAGGAGACCAACATGAGATGCTTTTTTCCAGTCTAATTTTAGGCGCCTCTAATGGATTGTCAATGGATTAGGAAATTGTGATCCACACCATAGATGATGATGGTCTTGATGTTTTGAGCCTCAAAGAGATGAACATGACCATGGTTTCCAAGTGGATCACACATATTTGGGGTGATGGAGATGATTTAATGTCCACGTTAATCAAAATAATCTATGGGCTTCTTCTAGCTTTTCAAAACCAAGGACGATGGTTGACACCCCCCCCCCCACAATGTTTTAGAGGAGAATTTCAAATTTGTATGGTGATCCTTAATGTTCAAAAGTTTACGAGGCATGCATTGGGAACAATGAAGGTTTTCATGATGACTAAACTAAGGGTAGGACCTTTTGTGAGAAGTTCCCTCATCTATTTGTGATGTCTTCCAACCCTAACGGTTCAGTTGTTGAGCCATGGGATGGGGTTTCTTTTTAATTAAAATTCCACTCTATCATGACAGACGAGCTTGTGGATGTTTGGATGGTCCTTTTGGGGAGTCATTATAACTAGTGTTAGTTTGATAGTACGTTATCAGCTCGAAAAGCAAGGTAATATGAGGGAAGGTGACTTTTGTTCCAAGAGGGTGTACTATTGATTACAAGAAGATTTGGGGTTGGATGCTTCCACATCAAATCAAGATTTTTCTGTAGCTACTAAGATGTGGTAGGGTGGTGATCGGATCTAGACATGTTCATTACTTCCAAGAGGCCACCAACAACTATGCTTGTCTCTCTGAAGGCAATGAGAATATTGATCATATGGTCTTCATGTATGAGAGCTCGAGGGAGGTTTAAAGAAAGTTTGGATATTTTGAGTTATTGAGGGCTAATATTTTTCAGGGACTTACTGATTCTAGCCGACATGCATCTGAGACGGATTGAACCAAGATTATGGCAACAATTTAAGCTCTTTGATTGGCAATAGTTTGAGTTTCCACCAAGCTAGAGTTTATGTCGAAAATATAATCGAGCATTCTAGATTCTTTGTCGAATGTTTGTCATTTTAAATTTTTGGATGTTAAGCATTGTACCTTAATCTTCTAAAGAAATGAAGTTGTTGGGCTTGCATCTTCCTATGAACACCCTTTTCCTTTAAAAAATGCAAGGCGCTCATTCATTGATTGGAATTCAATTGTTTGTTACTTTCGTTTTGTTGTATTAATATTGAAAATGTCCAAATATAAAAAATGTATACAACTGTATGGATTAAAAGCATTTTTCATGTTCAAAATATTAAATGAATGTAAGATTGAATAAATCTAATTCCATTCTGCAACACTTGCAACATCGGGATTGACAGTCGTTTGGCTAAATACACACCTAATGAGATCGGTGGAAGTAAAAACAAGTAGAAGTAAAACACAGATCGAGGCAAGCTATTCACGGTTCTGTATGAATTTGGAAAGAAAGAAAGAAGCATGATGGATTGCAAATGAGAGTGACTAGGAAAATTGCGATGTGCATATGAAAAATGTGATGTGCATTGTGAAGCCTTTGCATGTGTTGCGTTTGTCCTTGCATTATTAGAGGGGATGTAAGTAGAGATGTGGCAAAAGTGTAATCCTTTTTAAAAGGATCGATTGTAAGCTTGTTGTATACGTTTCAATAAAATTTAGACAGCACTCACAATGGATGAGCATCCCTCGACTTCTCAAAAGAAGAAAAGCATAAACATAAACACAAGCAAATTAAATAATAAGCTCCGGATAGAAATGGCACGGTTAGATGTTTTCTTTGGCTTAAGATTGTTTTTACCCTCTGTCCCCATTTAGGTTCAAGATTGCTCGAATCGGCTTATGTATTGTTACTTAAGTTATGATTTCATACATTCATTTTAGGAAATCAAGATATGTTACCAAAAAACAAATGATAACGCCACAACTCATTTTACAATTTGGAAACTAGAAGTCACATAACAGCCATGTAACATCAAATTTTGTTTTAAAAAACTTGAGATAAAAAGGGACGGGTGGTTAAAAAGGTGCACATCCAGTACTTATATTAATAAATAATTAGGTCAAATAGTTAACAGGCCATGGATTAAAAAGAGCCTTAGCATGTCTTAAATACATTTTCATCACAAAATCGCTTCTGATTAAAAACGAACTTTTTTCGAGCCAATCATACGGTCCAAATAATAACCACATGTCTCAACATGTCACTCCTGAACCGATGTTATAAAACCCCAAAAACCTACCAGAAGCTGGCCCTTCAGAATGTGTGCATCCAATCCAATAAGGCAGTGCACCAAATATACTAAATTTTATCACACGAGAAGAAAAACTGCTCAGGAATCAATCCTTCACCAAGACAAAAATCCTGGCTCTTTAAACTCTCGTCGTTAGAGGCCATCTTTTTCAAAGCCGCAACAGGAACTTTGAGCTCCACATAAAATGTGAATTGAAATTTATAATTGTTTTTAAAGTAATTTTTAGAGAAAAAGATGACGTAAAAAATGCACGCCCCTTTCCCATTTTATTTTTTTACTTTACATTTCACTTGTTTTGTGATGTGTTGACGGTTGAAAATGAATCACATGTTCATTTCTCCAACAGGTTTAAGAATAGTTTGACACCAAATTGGTTATTGTCCTCCATGAATCGCAACTGGAAATTAGAATCTAGACAACAATAATAAAATATAGGCACATACAGAAAGAATATAGCACAATGCAAATCAGCTAAATAATGGTTTCCAGTACAAAAAGGATGAAAAAAATATCGGCAATATATCAGATAAAAAAATCTGATTGAGGGAGTAACAGTACCTTTGAGCACCCCCTGCATTTGGACCATGGCCCGAGTCAGCCCAATCTATTCAAAATGTATAGACTAAGCAATTAGCTGTCAAAAAATAATTAATTGTAGCAATTCCACATAGGTGTGTGCAAGCAAGCGAATAGTTCCACAAGTATAAAACAAAAATTCAGAGTAAAAAATACTTACTAGACTGCTTTGATTAATAAACCCCTAAGCCATCGTTTGTTTCTTAAAAAAAAGGTAATGAAACTTTACAAGGGTAACAAGAGATCGTTTTCTTCTAAAGGAATAGTGATGCTAGTAAATACAGTCATGTACCATGTGCTAGCCGGCATCTATACCACAAAACTGTTTTTTTATAATCAAAGCACTTACCATAGACACTTATAAATTTTGAGCACAAATAGACATAGGTAAAAAGAATAAAGGACGCATGAAATGACTAACAAGGAAAAAACTTTACCAGCAAACATAGTCAAATGTGTTCATATGTAAACTGCACTATTTCGAATAGGCTTCACAACCATAGTCCTAGAAGCAGATGAATATGAAGGTCAATTCAACCAATCTTTTTCTAATTCTAAGCCAAATTCCTAGCTTCTGGACCATGCGGACCTTCAAATAATTGGCTAAAACAACGACCCGTATATCAAAACATATCTTCCAGCATACATTTAGCAATGATATATTTTGAGGAAATACTAAAAGTGATTTTGGCAAAAAAACTGAGAGGAGACCAAGTTAGTTTAGTAAATGCGCCACCATCAGTTTGCTAATCATGAAGCTTTTGCACCGAGAATGATGAAATCCACTGCAGGTCCATATAACTGAACCAAGATAGGCTCAATCTCTCCATGGTGGTTGCCTTCTAGCAAATATTAAATCTTCCAGAGTAAGTCGAGCAAACAAATGTTATGATAGCTTGATGCTTAAGTGGAGTAAGAAGCAACTATGAACAATGATACAAGAAAGACAGCTCCGAGCTCACCTGACATCTTTCTAGAAGACAGGGAGGAGGGATTTGAAAGGACAATATGTCGAATTTGATCATGAGACTAACGTTACTATATCCAAGGCCTTAAAAGTCGGATTTCGGTTTCGTTTCGGTGAGGGACCGAAACGAAATTTCGGCCGAATTTTGGTCGAAAATCGACCGAAATTTCGGTCATTTCGGTAGTTTTTTGAACTAGTCCCCCCCCCCAATTTCGGCCGATATAGGCAATTTCGGCCGAATTTCGGTCATCTACCGAAACCGAAATTCGGCCGAATTTCGGCGAAATTTAAGACCATGACTATATCCAGCAAAATGCTCAGATCAAAGAGAGAATGGTAAACAAATCCACATGCCACTGTTTGTCATACAACGAGTTGAATTTCGTGATTTCGTCTACTCATCTGGAAAATTGTCAGCAATACTAGTTATAACAGCACCTAGAACAGTAGGTCAACTAGACAAATGCATGCCTTTAATGGACGAAATAATGCTTACTTTTGGAAAATAAAAGGGAACAGATGCCGACTGTTTCTGGAGTTCCCTCGTGAGGCATTCTGTCTTTTTCTTTCTTTTTTGGGGAAAGAACAAAATGAAAAAAAACCTTCAATTCGTTAACAAAAAATGGTTGAGAGATGGCCAAGCGTGTTCTCAGGTAGCCTCTTTTTTCCTTGATTTGAAATACACCTTGAGATCTGATTGCTTCCATATCAAATACACAATCTTCAGATCTCTCCTTGCCAAACTCCTCTTGAAATCCTTTTGTCCTCCCACAACATAGGATTCCTCATTCTCACCTTCCAAGCCCCCCCCCCATCACTAACTCAAAAATCAATGTTCTTATTTTCCTTGTTCTTACTTTGATTGCTGAATGTTGCATTTGCCTTTTATCTCATATAGTCACTTGTACACCTCAACACAAGAGAATGAGGTGTTATCTTCAACAAAAAAAATCTCTATCCACCTCGTCCTTCTTTTGGAGGAAGGAGAATCCTTCTCTCCCTCCTTGTTTTTGATCTATCCTTCCCAACTTCCTCTAAATTCAATCATCTCCTCCTTGGTCCACCCACCACATAAGATTAATCAAATCTCCCTCTCTCTCACAATCTTACTTCATTTGAATTATTCTAGTCTTTTCATTCCAGATTCCTAAACCTTTCCAACAACATATCGTTCATCTGACAAATTTAGATCATTGAAGGCAAATTCTCCTGCAAGATCGGCTTCCTCTTGTTTGCCATGTAATTACTTTGATTAGCTATATGAAGGGTAGTCCTCTCTTCCTTCTACTGTTTACCAACAGTTACGTCCTCTTCATTTGTCACCCTCTCAGCAACCTCTTCAATGATATCATGCACACAATATTTATCAATGTGTCAACCACACATTCAACAAAATTAACCCCTTTGTCGTTTAGTTTCTTATATTTTCTGCTTGTATTTCATCAAGAACAAACTTTGCTGTATTCTATTGTGCCTGTTTAAGTCTTGATGTCTCCACCTCCGTTTTGAAACGCTTTATAGCTTTCTCTTCATGACGCAGCGGACAAAATGAAAGAATAGCAGGGCCTGATTGATGGGGCAGACAGTAGCCACAAGCAGGTTGTTCTGCAACAAATGTTGTTCCATATGCGAGAAAGAAGCGATTACAGAAGGTTGCATAGTGGAGCCATATATTGTTGCAACGGTGAGGAATGTTGCTACTTCTGCTCATATGGCGACAAACAAGGGATGCAAACGGTTGGATAAGAACATATTTGTAACCAAGTCCTTATCAGGTTCTAACAAAGAATATAGGTGCATATACGAGTATTGACAAAAATGAAAATTGTTGTCATTGTCCTTAAAAACAACTACAAATATAAACAGATACGGATCGGATAAAATAATAGCATAAATACTATAAAGATTAACATAGATACGCACATCATACGAATATAGTAAATGTTATTTATTTCATAACAATTATAATAATAGAGAAAGAAGGAATAATCAGGTTACATATAATTAAAGGCTTTCAAAGTGGTAGATGTATTTGTATCAATTTTTAAATGAATACAACTGTGTGTGTTAAAATTTTGTAAAAGGAATACATTAGCAAATCGGATATGGATATATGCATATTTGTTTCAATGCCTGCTCCAAACTGATGGGATCATCAGTGTCCTCGTTAGTTTGTTTCCTGCCAAACTTCAATCGAACCCTTCTTTTGATTTTTCAACCCCATCCTCCATCTTCTTTCCGTTGACAAATTATTAATCCACCAGCAAGTGTCCAATTACACGTCAAAAAGCCATCATTATAAAGTATAGGAAGTTTCTCGTATATTATTCTTTCTCTAAACAATTGAGTCCCATTACAGAACATTACACGTTTAACCTTTGGCTTAACTAGGTATATTTCCACGTATAATTTTGCATAACTTGGCCTTGTCAATTCTATAACCTCCTTATCAACACAAACATACTACCCAAGTAATTAAGGATAAGGATTTAATAACACCGGCACTGGGCAAATGTAAATGCAAGCAAGGCAAATTAAAACCAACAAGCCAATCGAGTAATCCCCGAGGTATGTAATAAGGAAACCGTGAACTAATCAAAGAACTCCAGAATGAGAGTTCCAATTTCATGGATCACTTCTCCAAAAATATGGAAGGAAATGAAAACCTCTCATCGCATACAAGTCAAATGAAGGATTAGGCTTAACTCCAACACCCAATCCTTAAACTTCACCTACATTCTTTTTCAATTCTGGCATCTTCATGAAGCCATACTAAATATCACGATATGTCGACAATATGTCACGATATATCGGTATCAATGGCTTGGGTGTTCTAATAATTCGTGTACATATCGAATTCTCCGCTATCGGTGAGATATCGGCATATCGACCAGAAACGATATACCGGACTTTCTGACATTACTTGTCCTCGGTATGATCTACACGGAACGATACCATCGAAATCGACCATATATTACCCAACATCGCCCTTTTTTACTTTTAATGGATGATTTCTTCGAGTTTTTGCTTTCTTACTTACTCCCAGTACTAAAAGTACATTATGATTTATATCAAGGCTAGAAATCGAAATTTCAGGAAATTTTGACAATTTCAGTGGAAATCTCGGAAATGATTCAAAAAAGCTGATTTTTTTATTTTTTTGTAAATGAAGATCATCTAAGTTATTAGAACAATAAATAACTTATAAAGGCATGATTATATCAGACATATCGCTCATCTATACCCCTTATATCACGCCTATCGATCGTATCGGTCATATTGCATAGTCTGTTAAATATTGGAAATGAAGTTCATCTGAGATCTTCAAACAATGAAACAATAGATATACACTTATAGGTTTATACTTATAACACACAAATTGATCCTCTATGACTATGACGGTATGTCACACACATGGCATATCTATCATACTGAACATATCATTATTAATTAATAACAGTCTTACAAATAATGAAAAAAATATATATTCATAAAAATAAATGCCATCATGCACATTAATGATTAATGCAATAGAAGATATTACATGGCCATGAGTTCAGTTCAAAACCAAAAGTTCCGTGGTGGATTTGAATTGCTCCCCTCCTTGTTGTCTCTCATAAATCATAATGCATCACAGACTCAATGAACTCGCAGTAGTTCTCTCATGTCATGTACGAGTACATGGCCTTGTAATCCATCGCATATTGTTTGTATTGATGGTCATCGATGCATGAGCATCCCGAGACGACGATAAGCAGCACTATATCCGATATCATGAGGGACACAACAAAGTTGTAAAGTATTGGCATAAGATCCTCAGGATAGTGACGACATAGTAGGAGAAGATCTATGCGAAGGAGGAGGTGTTGGCATGTACTCAAAAAAAAACCATAACTGTCACCACAAAAGTAGAGATGCACGACTCTGCTCGGGTTGGATGCCTCGGTAATCCTTACCGTTGTAGCTTTTATATCCTCCATACCCATTGTAAACATATGATAGAGGTGTATACGCATTAGAAGGAGAATGAGATCCACGAGAAGGAGCATGAAAGTATTATGGGAAGATGCCAAATGATCTCTCATCGTGTGATGATTCATATCCGCCCAAGGGACTTGGTATTTCTCCATGATATGGGTTGTCAATATCCATGCAGCTCAAGGAGACTATAGATGATACCAAATCATCCATGTAGTTGTCGATAGGACGATCGTCACAGCTGTATACTTCGTAATCCATAGGTCCCAGACTCAGACTCGGAACGGACTGTTCACGTGTGGTCCATTGTCGCTCCATATTTAATGTCGTGCGCGGAGCCCATCCTCGAATCTAGTATCATGTGGTCTGCGACCATCCCAGTTGACCCCCTCAATATGTCTCCCCCTCACCAAAACCACCACAATCGCCAACAGCATCACTATCATCTTCGTTGTCATCCTTTGACTTGGATTTGGATTTGTAACTAGTTGAGAGAATTTCATCAACAATTACATCAAACTCAGTCTCCAACACTCCAAGAGGGTCCGTAATCTGCCCGTATCTTACCAGATAGTCACCTACATTCTCATTTGCTAGCTTATATTCTCATTTGGTCTTCCAGACGGTTGATTGAGTACAGGAGCACTATTGGAATCCATCCACCTCATGATAACATCTTCATCAAGTGTTTAAAATTTCTGAAATTTCGGTTGAATTTCGCTTTCGACACCCTACCAAAACCAAAATCAAAATATCGATATATACACTTCCATCACAAGTCTAAGCCGATTTTGGCCGAAATTGGCGAAATTTCATCAAAATTTCGAAATTGTTTTGTTTTTTCACCATCTCAAAACGAAATCGAGATTTAAAACCTTGTCATCAGCATCGTCATTGTATATCTTGAAAATGTATGCAAGATCGATAGGATTTGTGTAGTCCTCTTTGTCTTGTCCCTCTCTTGCAAGTTTCATCTTTAGCCTCAAGTTGTAGTGCACATGGACAAAATCATGGAGCTTCTGTTCTCCCAACATGTTTCGCATCTTCGAATGGATCAGGTTGAATGTACTCCAATTCCTATCACAACCACCAGCAGATGCGATTTGAGAAAATACCTTCACTACCACTTTCCGCAGGTTGAGAGCTTACATCTCGTACAATAACCACCATTCGGCTACGGAAAATCCAAAAGGAGATAGATCAATAATAGTAATACATCACAACACTTTCAATAGACTTATTCGTCTTTGTCCGTACCATGAAGAGTACTATCCCATTCATTTATTATGCTAATTCTACCGAAGGAATCCAAAGCATCCATGTAATTCAATGCACATGCACATTGTTTGAAGTCATAAAATGTCACATAATACTCTTAATGAATAGTTTTTAGCCTCGCTCTAGGAGCCTAGACTCCAAATTACCTTATTGATGCACAAGGTATGTGTCTTCTCGTCCTCGACAAGCTTCTCTACCACAATTTGTACAACTGCTAGTGGGTCGGCATTTGTACTAAGATTGTTCTTGTACAAGTACTTGGGATTGAAGTAATAAGTTAGACACAATACAAGCATGCACAATTCTTAGATTTTAATCCATAAAAAGTGCTATGAAAATGTAAAAAATATATTCATTACATAATATATATATCAGCATTGTGAAGAGGATGCAAGAGCATCCGGGACCTATGATATCCAATCATGCTTTATATCCTTTCCCACCTGCTTCTCTAAGTTCTAACATTCTCTCTCATGCAGTGCATTGTCACGTAGATCATCCCATGGTCAGCTTCTTGTTGTCGTCTATGATCTGCAAAACAGATACAATCGAAACCGTTATCTTCTTGACCCGAGCCACGTCATCCCAAAAGAGAAGATCATTGATCAATGTCTCCACTTCCCGACCCCCTTCAGTCCAAGCTTAAGGTATCTCAAACCATTCACCATGGCAACACATGGTCTTCAACCATGTCTTACGTTGTTTAAGGCTTTACAACACTATAAAATTAGTTGTAAAGCATGAGATGCGATGCCAAGCCTCAGCAGTTAACCATTGCACATCCAGCTTGTAAAAGCCAACTATTTGGAATGGTTGGAAATGAATGTGGTGATCGCCCGTGCTTACACCACTACCTTCAAGACCAGTTTCCTCTAGTTGAAGTCCTTTAGATTAAATCAATACAAAGTGCAGTACACGGCGTCCAAAAAATGCCACGGTTGCTAGACTTCATTATTGTTTCACCTTATTTCATAAAGTTGTTGCAATTATCCATGGTAATCTGGACAATGTTCTCTTTCATAACATCCTTGATGATGTCCTTCATCAATTTCAACGGGGACTTGTGATCCTTCACATGTCGAAATGCATCAACATATTTCAAAAAAAATCGTCTTCTCATTGCAGTAAAGGGGAAAAATGATGATTTGCTTCCTTGTGTGGTCAGTCCACCCATCGCACATTAGTGTCACCTCGTACACTGGTCGTCTCCTTCTTCGCTCGATGATGTACGGAAATAATGAATACATATCATCACATTTACGTCAGATGGAGGAGTTGGTTTAACTCCAGCCCCCAATCCTTGAACTTCAGCTGCAATTTGCAATTCCGGCTTCTTCCAAAGCATAAAGGTAACTAAAAGGGAAAATTATCAACACCTAAGCTCAAGGCACCTTCCTCTCATCAATATCAATATCATTTCTCTTGAGCATTTTGTTACGCTGCTACTAAGTGCAGAGCTCCTAGCTCCTACAACCTCCTCCGAGCTTTCATTTTTCTCCCTATTAGGCAAATCATCAAATACTTCACAAGTTTTATTCACATGCACGGCCCCTTTTCCTATATAAAGCACCATCAACAAGTCAACCCCTTTCTTTCCCCTCCAAACAAGAACCTCACACAAATGCATAAGGGGAAAGATGTTTATACCATGTCCCCCCCCCAACCACAAATATAGAACTCAAAACTCATGCAAGATCCAACATCTTGAATATCCAACAGCAACGAGCATCCACCACAACAACCAAAGAGGCCTCACCATAGTCCTCGATCGCCTTCATGCACAATACCTCAAGTCCCATCAGCACATCATCTTCCAACCGTAACTCGGGCCAACTAGGCAGCCAATGCACAAGCAAAAATCCTTCTCACAATCTCCGAAGAACTAAAAGTGGATCTTCAAAGAGATCCTTAAAAGGCGTTGCACCGTCGAAGTCACATTGAAACCCTAGATCTCCCAAAGATCTTGATAAGAACAATCCAAAGAGGGATCAATAGAGAGAGATTGGTGTCTATGAGGTCAATCGGATGCATGATGTAATCATAATATATAGTCAATCCCAAGTTTAAAGTGGAATCATGCAATGAAGGAGTTCCCCTGATCTAGTTTCTCAATCACCCATTAAGGGCAAGTTGTGTGGTTATGGGGGTTTTATAGAGCAAGCTTTCATAAACAATGATATTTTGTTTCTTTTAAAAATAGTAAGAGCCTGACATAGCAAATGACTACTTCCAAAGCTTTTAGGGTCAATCTTTACAAATATGATCCACTTTAGAATAGTAAGGATTGGATTGTAGACTACGTAGAGTACTGAGCCATGTGCCAAGATGGCGATTAGTAGGGGTGCGCATGGATCAAATTGGATTAGATTTTGGCTTAATCCATGTAAAATCTACACTTAACGGGTTTTTTATTATTTTTTCAATCCAATCCAAACCATTAAATATGCAAATCCAATCTCATCTAATCCATCAGATTATAAATTGAATAAAATTTTTAATGCTCACCTATAGTCACTCCATAAACTATAGTTAATTATGTAGCACATTGGACCTTGACATTTGACTAATGGCTCTAAGATTGAAAGCAAGATTTGAAAAAACGAAAGGCAGAACGAGGCATTTACCCTGTAAGCGAGGCGAGGCGTAGCCTCGAGGCGGTTGAGGCGTAAGCCTCGATTTATATAGGAAAATAATTACAAAATGTATAATAAATATACTTATTGGTAAAATAACCTAATCTGACAAACATATAATATATAGCAATGTAATATATGATGACATTATGAATATGAGAAAATGAAAAAAAAGGATATGCCAATGTCATAAACCTTTCTATTAAATTTCTACCTAGTTAAAAGGAAATCATTGGCTATAACTATCACTAAAATATTTATCAAAAAGATATTAGCTATAATTGTCGTTATAGATATCCAAGTTGTTGATATGAATCGTTTTGTTTGATTCCTAATCTACTGCATATGAAGAACGGTCTAATGACCCCCTCCCCCCGCGCCACCATACCCTACTAGTACGAGGGTCTCGCTTACGGGGGTTGCAGGGGGTAGTACCCCTGTCCTAAAATTTTTTTCTTATAAGGGTATTCGAATTTACATGTAGTTTCTTATATGTTTAAGATTGTAATAGTAAGATTTCACTGAAATAATTGGACATATTAATGGTAAATATAAATAAGAAAGAGGACAAATTTAAGCATTCGTCTTGCATAAATATATACTCAATAACTAGGTCTTTATAAATATCTAGAAATACCAATAGGGCTAACTTTTTCATTTAAAAATGCTTGAAAAAAAACCTAACGCCTCACCTTGTGCCTCGCCTTGCCTCAACCGCCTCTGGCATCCAAGGCGCACGTCTCAGTCAAGGGGTCCGAGCAGTCGCCTCGAGGCGTTTTCCCTCCGCCCCATTTCGTCTCGACCGCCCCAGTGCCTCGAGGCGCATTTTTTCAAACATGATTGAGAGTATGGATAAATATAAACAAAAAGGTAGTTAAATTTTGGGAAAAAAAGTATATATGCTTGTTATGAATCCAATACAAACAAACTTTGTATAATTAAAGATAAATAACATCCATGTAATCCATAAAAATCGAAGAAGTATCACATTAACTTTGAATAAAATTGCAAGTTTGTGTATATCAAATAGGAACTACAACTAACCTACTTGATAGCACAATGCGGGATGGAAGACCGTGCACGAAGGCGATCTAGGACAAGGATCGTGCACAGCTGCACAGTGCAAGAGGGACAGACTTGAGATGTCTGGCAGCGCATGCACGAGGGAAGTTCGGGAGAACCAAGGAAGAGGTATAGTTGCGCATGCGCGAGGGAGGTCTATCTACGTATACGTGACTTTAGATGAGGAGCGCACGGCTGAGGACGAGGAGGGCAACCGACCGAGGACGAGGTTTGGTTATGCGCAAGGAAGGTCTAAGAGAGAAGAGGACAAGATTTGACTATGCATGTGCGAGGGAGATCTAGTTGTGTGCGCGCACAACTAGGGACGAAGATGTATGCAGTCAATGGTTAAGAGGCGTGTAGGGCAGGTGGGCATTTTGTTTGAAAGGGCCCTTAAGGTGTGTTTGGTTGGCGGGTTAAGGCAGGTTAAACTGGTAGAGGGTAACCTGTTTTTGTGTTTTGGTGTTTGGATAGAGGGTTAAACTGGGGGTGGGTTAGAAGTGGGTTTGGAGTGATATGATTGTATTGGAGTTTGAAAAAATGAGTAGTTATTGTGATGTGATTGTATTGAAGTTTGGAAAAGTGAGTAGAAGTGGAGTAGTTTATAATTTTTGTATGATATGATGGTATAATATATTATTTTTTGATAGGATTGATGATGTAAAATTGATTTATTTAATTTTTTAAAAAAAGGAATAAAGCGGGGCTCATGGGGAGAGATGAGGATGTGGGTTAAGGGGGGTAAACTCCCCTAACCCGCAGGTAACCCGGGATCCAAACGCCACCTTAGGGGTTTTAGGCTTTTAGATATTATTCTTTTAAGAAGAGTGATTCGTTTGGAAAACTGGAAGGACCAAAAAGGCACTGTTAGTAGGTTTTACTTTTTTTAAACCAACCAATGGGGCGAGATAAGGGTGTTTCCAGCAAGTAGGGTGCAAAAAATCTTGAGTTGGAATGGGTTTCGACTATAAAAAGATTAGATTACACATAGATTTCAAATAAAATTAAATATAATATACTATAATGATGACAACTGAATTATTATATTTTATTTATTTATTAACGGATTGGTTCATATTAGATTTTGACAATAATCCGATCCAATCCATAAATGAACGAATTTGTAAATTGTCAATCCAATCCGATCCATTAAACTTATGAATCCAAACCAATCCAATTAGGAGAGATCTTGACAGGTCACCCAAAGGTTGTGGGTTCGCTTATGCAGAGCGCTTGATCATTGTGGCCATTACCTCCTCGAATGTAGCATCATCCCAAGATGCCCTCAATGCATCACATTTTATAAATTGTTTATATAGTGGTAGGATAAAATTATAAATTGTATACACCACAATACAACTAATATGATGTAATAATACGCTGTAACATGTACCTTAGTGTAAGTTATAAATGTATTTGTTAAAATGATACATTATAATACATGCACTAAGGATAAATATTAGAAAACTAATAAGCTAATGTATTGTAACTTCTATGTTACTCATTCCCATACATAAATGCGCATAAAAAACATATAAATTGTCTTTTTGAAGTGCAATAGTGGGTTGGTTTACATTCGTATTAAAATAACTCTACCATGTGAAATAAGAAAGAATATTTAACTTGCTTTCATGAAAAATATATAATTTGCATCTCACTTGAATCAAGTTGTAATCTTTGAATGCACCTCACTTCAAGCAGTGTATAAGCATCCCGTCTTGTCGTCACATATCACTTTAGCAGCTTCGTTGCGTGATTGATGTGAGATAAAAATTATACATTCTTCAAAAAAAACTCAAATACGCTTCCTTAAGTAATTTGTCATAATAATAGTATGAAACATCATCCTGTCAAAGTTTTTCAAAATCCAACATGTAAATTGTCCATAAATTAAGGCTTAAAATACAAAACATATATTTTTGTAGGTTATAACGTTCAACCAAAGATAGAAGATTAAAACAAAAACATAAAAAATATTTTAAAAAATAATAAAATTAGCAATTTTGAACAAAAATAATAAATAATACATGTGTCCATTGTATTATAACAAATGCTTGTTCATACTAAAGTATATATTAATTGTAATATATACTATTTTATGCTACATATTAGTTATATCTTATTCTATGCAACATATATAGTTAACATAGACATAATTTATAAAGATTTGCATTATATAAATTCGCAATTTTTAGGAAGACCGTTAACCTTAAATGTGTGAAAATAATTCATCGTGCTTCCCCGCTAAGCCATATAAAATTACAAATGTAAGCACCAAAAGCTAAAGTCTAACCATGTGTCTATGAAACTAGAATAAGGCATGTATTGCGCATGCTTGGTATAGCCTTTTAATTTTACTTATACATATCATATTGCATGGCTTGGGTAACTTAAGCTTAAAAAGGTGAGGAATGAGGCTCATATAGGGAGGCACTTTACCTTTACATGAAGCATATGGCCAACATGGCCTTGAAGCAAGAAAAGTTTATAAAAGTGCGACCAACATGGCCTTGAAAAAAACTATGGCCATAATGCCTAGGAAAAACAAAACTAAAGCAAAACTAAAGTCAAAGAGAAAAGGGGAATCGATCTTCAAGACACCCCAAGCCTTTGATTCTCTATCATACCTAATAACAAGATATTTTTTTTCTACATAAAGATAGAGAACATATATTCATGCCACCGCTCTCTTCATGCCACCTCTCTTTTTCTAACTCCAAATAATCTTTGAGATTCAATTCTTCATGGATCAACTTTCCTTAAAAAATAGTGCTCACCCCTCAACCATGCACCCAAAAAAATCCTCACTTCTCTTTCTCACCTTCTATTGACTTCATTTCACTCCTTCACAACAAAGCCTAGTCATCATTAACCATAGGTTAGAGATCTCCTTCTTCTCTTAAGCATCATTGGCAGCAAACATCTTATACAGCCTTATATGATGCTACATTCTCCGTTATGTTTTCCAAGGACAGACATATGAACCCTTGGAACAATATTTTGAATGTCATTGTGGTGATAACTCCTCTCCATCATTATTGAATCATACCAATATCAACAAATACTTTTAAAAAATCATGCAATGCTTTCTCTTACTAATTTCAAGCAACAATAGGAATCAGTTGCTAATTGATAAACTGCGAACACGTTTAAAATCCAATAGTCTTGGATGATCATTAAGAAAACTTGAAGATGCGACGAGTTTAGGTTGGTGGAGCAATTACATAGTTGTGCATTTATAACAATAGCATGGAAACTACTGAATACTGAACATTGCAAGACAAAAGTTATATCCAAACGTGCTGATTCTTCTAAGACAGTGGTACATAAAAGCTGGGTAGTTGTGGCCCTTAGCTCTGTCAAGTATACATTTATAATTAATTGATGTTTTGCATAAGCTAGGCATGTCATTATGCTGCCACAGAACATTTCTCTTGCTCTGTTCGAGATAAGACTGGATCACTGTTGTGTACGTTTAATTCATATAAACACACAAAAATTGTGTATCGAATTAAAGAACAAACAGAACTGCGTGTAAAAAATCCAGCAACGTAATTCGATCGAACTAATCTACAGTAAAAACTGCGGACATTTACCTGAATGCCGACCGTGCCGACCACCTCTATCATCGTAACCGTGGCGATCATACCCTCTACCATAATCATATCCATACCTGCGATCACGAGTAAGCAGTCACCACAAGCACCGGCATGGAAAACACGCAAGAGAGAGAAGTCACCGATTCCTTCACCTTCGATCATCGGAGCCATATCCCCCCCTCGGGCTCCCACGGCGCCGGTCGTACCCGCCGTCGTCCCTCCGGTATCTCTTCGAAGCTGGTGGGGGCGACCTCCTCGGCGGAGAATGCCGCGAGTCCCGGTGGCCGTAAGGGGGTGGGCTTGGGCTGCTCCTCCGGCGGTAGTCCCGGTCGCTCCGCGCAGGAACGAGGGGCGGCGGGGGAGGAACGGGCGGAGAGCGGTTACGCTCGTCCCTGCGCTCACGCGAGTCTCGATCGCGGCGGTGGGGCGGCGGGGGCGGGGGCGGGGGCAGCGGCGGGGAGCCGTCGCGGACGTCGTCGTCGCGCTTCTCCGGCGGGTGGTCCATGACCTCGGCCATGGATGGAAGCCCTGGAACCTGGAAACCCTAATCCTAGAATGTGAAGGCAGTGGGGATCGACGGCAGGCAGTCTTGATGGGATAATAGGGTTTGATTGTAGGGACGACAGCGGCGAGATTCAGAGGTATTGGGAAGTCGTAGGGCGGGATATCGAATGCGTGACGGATGGGCCGGGGGCTTATTCGCGAAGATAACAAAAATTGCCCGCGTTGATTATTGTTATTATTAGAAAAAAGGTTGAAAGTGGCTGCTTTCACATGCTATTGGTAAATAGGCGAAAAATAAGGGTTTTTTACACATGTACCTTTCTGAATTTTGCAATTCAGTTCTGTTCTTACCCTTTTTTGCAATTCTCTTGGGCTCCTACCTTCTTGCACGTAGACCTGGCCAACGGGCTGGGGGCCCACCTGCCCAGCCCGCCCAGATCGCTCATGGGTTGGGCATGAGCTTCGAGATTTAAGCATGGGTCGGTCCGGCTGGGCCCGCAAAAAATAAAAATATATATAAATATATGTCAAATTATACATGTATTAATATGATATACTTTAAGTTTTTCATTTGTGACACTAGTTTTAAATAAAAAATTTAATAGTTTACATATCAGGTAACATGTAAACTACGTATATTAGTTATATAAAGTATAGTTGGTATTAATAAAATCATCTATATGTATTAAATACCATTAAAAATCAATGGAAAAGGATCAAAATGGGCCATGGACCGACCCATGGGCGGGCCTTGGATAAAGGTTTTTTAACCTCGACCCGTTCGGCCCGGCCCATGGGCCAGTCCGACCCAGCAATTTGGTCAGGTCTACCTTCTTGCACGTTAGCACTTGCACTTGTCTGTTAGTTTAACAATCAGATGAGGTAAACCAAATTACAACTTATTCAAAACGGGATCAGATTAAGGGATGATTTATTGCACTTATACCCATGCATTCTTCGGAGGACTGGGACATCCCCGTTCACGATGTCCACGCCTTCCTCTACCACCCTCTCAACGAGATATTTGAAAGCACGACCCACCTTCTCCTCGATCTCTTGAAGAGTGAGGAGTTATTTATCCTCTCATTGCATCGTCATATGGAAACCCCCCCCCCCCTCCATGACTCCAAGCATGACATCTTTCGCATCTTCTCCTCTTTTTACGCACTCTTACTTGTCCTCTTCTTAGCTCGTTACATAGCAAATAACGAGAGGGTGATGCCTATGTTACCTCTTCTTCTCCTTTCACACACTCTTTGTATTGTACCCTCCTCATCACATACTATGCAGGGGATGATGGGTTGGCATGTAGGTATTGATGGAAGGTCCATGGGATCCTATCTGTCACTACCTCTATCATGATAGTGGGTCATGCAAGTAAGGGTGTGGGTTATTGGACGGTGTCTATGAGATCTGTATAAAGAGGATGTGAGGGTGCTACAGAGGTGAGCTTTGACATTTCCAAGGTTTTGCATGTGTGGAAAGAGGATGAAGAGATCCAAAAGTGAGGTCAAATGGAGGCTCGTGGTTTTGTGCTTGGTATATCTCATATCCATCTTAACTATTTAAATATTGACGAGAAGGAGAGAGACCCTTGCCATGGACTGCACACAATGTAGGGTGGAGGGTTGAGGCAGTAGGTGGCTATGGGATGATGAGGCAAAAGGGAGCTCAAGGTGACATGGAGGTGGCTATGCGGAGCAGGCGGTGTGGAAGGGTCTATGAGAACTCGGGGTGGCATGAAAGGGGTTAAGTCTCAACGCGAAGGGGTGGGCTCGAGGCAGAGGAAGCGAGGAAGTGGCATGATCTGGGTAGTGGGGAACGGCAAACAAAGGGCACGAGATGGTGAAGTTATCGGGACGGAAGGGGAAGGGGGGAAGTGATGGGTCCAAGGAGGGTGAAGGAGGAAGAGAGAAAACTGCACTTGAACCCCCTTTGTTTTTCACATTTACATTTAAACTCATAAGTTAACATCTGCTTGGGAGGGGACTGAGTGATAACTAACTCAAGAGGCATAATTGTTAGTGATTTATGAAGATATGGACGCAAACGATATTACAAGGTAGTTGCATAATTGCAGGCGCAAAATCTCTAATGTATAAAATTGTAAATATCCCAAAAATATTTGAGGAAATAGTAATTTACGATGTTTGAACTACAAGACATGGAATATTGATCAACCAGCTATTCGAGTTAATGTATAAATTTAAAGCATGATTTATACAAGGGTGGGTCAATGGGGTGTGGTATGTGTAACCTCTTTTATATTAGGTTGAATGGGATTTGTGATCGTTCAATTTAAAATAACGTATATATGGCATTGGAGGACCTTCTGCATGATATACTTATTTTTTTTTATGTACGATGGGTCATGTTTTCAACTTGGCATGTATGTGTCTAGGGGTGGTAGCCTTCGATTTGAGCATACTATAAAGACGTTGATTAACCTTTTATGTATCTGCTACACATCATCTTGTATAACTAAGCATGTTAGCGATGTCAAGAACCTTGAAATGCCTTGCTAATTAATAAATTAATAATGTCAACTTTTTGTAGTCGTCGAACATTTAAGGATTAATTAAAAAGACTACTTAATTAATATTCAATTAATGTATGAAGCAATCCGATTTGTTCTTTTACTTGGACAAGTCGAGGTTGGACATATGGAGGCCTCTTTATCCTTAGGTTGATTTCTATAGCATTTAATGATTATATTTTTAAGAAAGCATTTTTATTTGTACATGCAATAAAAAATCAAATGCAAAAATGGTTAAGTTTAGGGGTTAATTTGCAATTTTTTAGATAAACTAGGTCCAAACCTTCTGAACCTTGGCCATAATGTTAAACCATGCAAAAAAATTATCGTGAATTTTAGGTAATTTTCTGATGCAAAATGAACTTTTAATGAATTAAATAATACAAGATCGGTGATCATACACATTTTAATTTTAGTATATTCCAAACATTAATATTTCAATAAAAAAAATGTCCTAAATAACTCCAACTTAGGGAATCCAGGACAACTTTTAAACCCTAAAATACTAAGTGGTTTGCAATTAAAATTCAATTAGATAATTCATGATTCAATTTATTCAAAGCAATAGATGAAGGGTATGATTTATGCGTTAGCGCATCATGAGGCATGAAGATCGATCGCATCACATGTTATCAAAGAGTGACTAATCATAGTAGTTGCTTGAGGCAACATAAATTAAAATTCTTAGATAGATGAGATCACGTGATTCGAGAACACTTCTCAAACCGTTTCATCAAGATCACGAAATGAGCTATAGGAATACCACTTGAAGCGCGATTGTGATCCCTTACCTCTGAAGAAAGAGACCCCGTGTCTCAAGTCCGATCAGACGAAGGAGACACGTGTGAGCGCAATGATGAGATGTATGCTTCTCGCAATCTAATTTGAATATTTTGAGTAGTGAATCTCTTGATTTCATTTCACGAAAGTCAACGTCTTCTTCACGAGCAAGGAGCACCGAAGAGGACAGAGATTCATGTGCGATCGATTCAGCAACACAACGACGTAACGATGATAGCGAGTCTCTAAGTCAAAATGTGGACGGTCACAATTGAGAAAGAGGTTGAGAGAAAGATGAAGCATGCAGAGAGAATAGGTGGATAAAGTGTTAGGGTTATCCTCTCTTTTATAACATATTTGATGTCCATGAATCCCAACCCCTGTGCTCACAAAAGCAATGGTTTGGACTATTTTATGCATTCAATGATTTTGTTATATAAAATTGTAATAACAAATAATCAATTTAAAATAAATTAAATTTGTTGCGAATGATTTAAGACACATTCAAATTAATTCAACCAAATTATCGCGGAAATAAAAGAAAGAGGACAAGCCCCCTTCCCTTAATAGAATGGACGACCTTGCATAGAATAGGACTCCATGGATGTCTACCCTACAAAAGGGGAAGATATTCTCCTTTTTCCCGATCGGATAGAACTCACATCTCTCTGAAATTCCACACGCGCAAACAACATTTGTTGCATATTATTCACAAAAACAATTCTCAATTATTTTGTGGTAATTTCAATCATGGTATTGATAAATTGTGAATCATATTCACACTTCCAAAATAAATTATAAATTACATTACGATTAATTGTCATTGTGAATCCAATCCACGTCAACATTTAATCCGTAAACACTAACTGCGGTTAAATCTCTCCAACATATTATAAATCGTATTTATAATATTTATGATTGACATGGATACTAATACCCACATTAATCACATCCCTTGATAATTAAATCATATTTAATATCTTAGATAACCATTCTCATGTGTTCAAATAATATGAACCATATACATATTATTGTGACAATTAAATTGTATTTAATCATCAATTTCCTAGTACTCAGATATATTATCAACAACAGAATTATTCTCGAACTTTCGAGAATAATGTGCTTTCTCCATGGATAATTGAAGATAAGGACATGGATATTGTACGTTCCATGTGCAATGACTTGGATTGAGATTATATCTCAAATCTAGATCTCAGGGACCTTTCAAAGATGTTTGATTAAATCAAAATGTCAATCTAATCTTCTCATTAGATCCAAATCATATCCAGATCAATGTACAATATTTGGACTAAGATCAGATTGCCAATCTTCTTAGAAGAATCACTAAAGTCAAAGCATGTTTCATCACTCCCTCGGAATGGAAGTATCATGGTTATACAATCGTTTATGAACATGTCACCCTCGAATAATCCTAATACTCATATATCATATATTCTATAAGACCTAGAATAAACACGAAGTTTTAGATCACATTTATCATGTCTTCTTCAAGGTTTTATCATTATGTTTCTCATTCAATCATTGGGAGTTGGTATTGATCATATGTTTCCCAAAAGCATGTATCATACCTACAGATTATTATCATGCTTCCAAAGCATGCATAGAATTTGATCGGTCCCAATACCTCACGAGTGAGCTCATGTCTTCTGGTTCAGTAGTGAACATGTATAATCCTTTTAAGAGATTGTATTACTCATATGCCCTTGTATGCATACCAGCTCCCCGGTGTATAGATCTTGATTGGGTCATTAACCTAACGGTCTGCTAATTGTATGTACTTAAATATACAACAATACATCTGTCTCCGGTCAAAGGAAGCATGCCTATATCATGACAAACACATGACATAGGTCTTGATTATATCGATCTCGTTAAGTAAACTCGTCAACTTAACTTATCTGACACTTCTGAATCTCTATTTCTATGCAAATGTCCTACATCAAGAGGTCAGTCGGATATCAACCTTTAGAAAATGATTGACATCTCTTTCTCAGGCTGGAGATAATCGCTTAATAATCATTTGGTGCTACTTGATGAATCCTCAATCTAACTCTTTGGATATCATCCAAACACTATCCTCTATGATTCAACCATTAAATCAACAATTGTATGATCGTGAAGATGACCATGGTATGTAACCCTGATTGTACCAAGGGACCTTATAATTGCATTCATTAATTTAATCTCAAACAAAGAGTGAAATAAACAAATAACCTTTATTGATATATTAAAGAATATAATAGCATTCACTGTAGAAATGATTTGCCTCGAGCTAACATGGCTAACAATCTCCCACTAGCCCTTGGAGCCTTTAGGTCAATCTTTAAACCCATGCTCATTGCACGATGGTCGAAAACCTTTTGTGTCAAATGTTTGGAAAGGGGATCATCAACGTTGTTGGCAGAGGCCACCTTGGTAATGACGATGCCACCATGCTTCTGAATCTCTCGAATGATGTGGTATTTCATTCCCACGTGTTTTCTCTTTTGATGTAACATGGGTTCCTTTGTCTGAGTTATGGGTCCCGTGTTATCGCGGAGTAGCGGAATGAGAGTATCAAAGGAAACTATGCTAATTTCCAGGATGAACTTACGTAACCATACCGCCTCCTTTGCAGCATCTGATGCGATAATGTATTCAGCTTCTGTTGTTGAATCAGTCGTAGTGTCATGGTTCTTGCTTATCCATCTCACAACACCACGGTTCAACAAGAACACTGTTCATGAAGTTGACCTGCAGCCATCTATATCAGATTGGAAGTTTGAATATGTGTATCCTAATTCTTGGAGATCACCATCTACATGGACCAAGTCAAAATCTTGTGTCCATCATAGATACTTAAAGATATTCTTCACCGCATTTCAATGTTGTTCTCCATAACAGGATTAGTAATGGCTTATCACTCCCACTGGATGTTAGATATCTAGCCTTGTGCACATCATACATTAGGCTTCCCACAACTGATGCGTAGGGGCATCCAGTCATGGCTTTCTTATCCTCAGCACTTTAAGAAGTCATCCATTTAGATAGGTGGATAACCCGGAGCAGTAACGGCTTCCCATTGCTCCGGTTGCATCCCATTGTGATTCAGTACAATAAAAATGATAGAATAAAGGATATGCAGATGGGAGGTGGGGTGAAGAGGGTCCGACGAGTGATGGCGGAGGACCCTCGCATCGCCGATCGAGGTCCAATCAGGTGGTTCAGACGGTCGGTTAAGATGGAGAAGATAAAGGTGATGAAATGGGATGGATGGCGGGGTCGAGAACAACCTGAATCAATAACCATATCTTAAGGGAAGGAAGCCTTTCTTGGCATTATCAATATGGAAACGTTTCAAGATCTTCTCAATGTACCCATGTTGTGATAATCCCAAATTCCTCTTTTCTCTATTTCTGAACAGCTTCAGACCCAATATATAAGAGACTTTTCTAAGATCTTTCATGTTGAAGGTGTGAGACAAACTAATCATAACACTAGGTATCATCCAGGTATCATTCTCAATGATAAGGATGTCCTCTACGTAAAGTACGATGAATGCAGTGGCGCTCATGATGAATCCCCATTCATCACTCTTTATTCTTTAATTTTAGCTGAAAATCTTTGCAAAACACCATGTAGATACTTGTAAATACAATAAATTACCAAGTTGCTTGCTTTGTGTAAATACCAATAATTAGCATGTTTTTATGCAAAAATAAAAGAATAAAGAAATAAGGAAAAAGAGGGAACCACTTAGAATAAATATTGAGTGACCTGAACCCAAGGGAGGGCTAAGCATTAGTCTGACCGCAAAATAAAACAGGTAGAGAGATATAGGGCCATTCATCATTGTACACATTTCCTTCTCGGTGTATATATGGTATTTTTATAAAATAAAAATATATATGTGTTACTCACAATCCGTATATATTTATAAAAAATAAAATATAAATGAGAAAAAGGAAATAAAAATAAAATCATTTCTCTCTCACCCTTGTATATACCATGTACACATGCACCTATATCTATTTATTTTACCCTTGTAAATAAATAATAAAAATAAAATAAAAATTATTTCATATCCCAAATTTTATATTGTAAATAAATAAAATATAAAATTGGGGGTAATTATACAAAAATAAACTAATAAAAATAAAAATTGAAAATACATAGGTATTTATACATGTATATAATGTTATATAATGTACATACATTAATTTATTTTTCAAAAAAAAATAAATAAAAACCACTAAAAAATATTTTGAAAAATAATAAACATTTTTCATATTATAAATATTTTCAAATAAAATCATTTACTATTTTTAATTTAATTTACAAATATTTTCCAAATGCTGAATTCTGATTGGTCCACGGGGGATTGTTGACCCCTGGTCAACTCCCCCCGGACCACATCTCCGCGGATCTCGGTTTTGACCCGATTTCTCCAAATTTTCGTACCGCGATCGGATCACCATTTCCTCAAACCTCGGGCTCCGATTATCGAGCAAAGATCCATGATTCATGCCTGCCATCTCATCTAAGGGTCCGCTCCTCGATCCGCATGCTCCACTCCCATCTTCTCGGACCCTTCCACCTATAAGGCTTCACCTCCAGCCGCCATTCCACTCATCTCCGGTCATTTCCTTCGACTCCCAGAACCTCCATTCCCTTGCTTGAGTGACAGCAAGCGTGAGGGACTGTTGCAGCGAGGAACGAGGCGCTTTAGCCCTAGATTCGGTGACCCACCTCGCCGCGCTTCGCCACCGGTGAGCTCGAGCCTCTGGAGGCGTCGCTCCATCGAGGCGAGGAACCTAGGAGGCAGCTGACCTCCAGCACAGACATTTTCATCCATCAGGTACCTTCGTTAGCCTCTACTTTCGTCCAATTCCCAAATCTTAGGTTTCCGACCGCCGACGTTCACCGGCCATTTCACCGCGCTCCGATCGTCCATTTCCCCTTCCGACCACACCTACACCTTCACGAGACTCCTCTCCACCTTTTCGCCCAGTCACTCCCCCTGGTTCGCCACGGAACAGGGAACTCGACTCTCCCCCGCCGTCGCTTGCCAAAGAGCATCGCTCCGCCCCACACATTCACCCTTGCCGCCCGCTAACAGGGTCGAGGCACTTTGCCCTCGACCCAGTAAGCTCCCTGTGCAGGTTTGAAGTCCGACGGACCTCATCTGGAGGTCCAAACGTCGAAGAACAAGAGCCCCAGTTCTCTTTCATCGCCGGAGCACTCCGGTCGCTTCCGCCCTCATCGGAGCCAACCAGCAGCTGTGGAACGTCATCAGCTATCTCTTCCCCATTCCAGCAGCATCGGAGGACGTATCCATCGCGCGTATTGGCCGAGAAAAGTTCTTCGATGATCAGTTCTTCCAGGACCCTCCATATCCGTCAGATCAAGCTTCCCGCCAGGTCTTATCTCCACCATCCATTCGTGGGGAGCTAGCAACCATCCAATCCATCTGAGGATCTGATCAGGAGCGTCCATCGCCGAAGGAGTACGAGCCATCCACGACCGTCAGATCTTAGGTGGACCGCCTTCAGCCGTTGGATCATAATAATAAGGGTAATTTGCACCTAGGCCCTTCGCACTTTTCATATTTCAGTTTAGTCATGTAAATACGTATCGTAGTTGTTTTTAATTTGGATAACTTGCACATTGGAACTTAGAGTTTTCGATTTTGCATTTTAGTCCCTCCGATTGTGGTGCACGTGCTTCGTCACGTGAGTTTTCTGGGATATTTGCATGTATGGGATCAGGTTTAATGAATGTTATGTTTTGAAAGTTTAGTTCAAATATTTGCATTTATGCCCATGTACATACTGGATTTGAGCATATGCTGGATTTGATGTGAAAATTGCATTAAACTCCCTGTAGTCTTTGCATGTGTTATAGTTAAGGCCCTGAAACTTATTTTCCTTGCACTTTGGTCCATGTGTGATGTACCTCTTTTATTGGTTGAATAAAATATCAAATCAACTCTAAATCTCTTAAAATTTGAACATATGGCCCCTACCACAATGTAATAATTTCAATGATTTGTTGGGACAATTTTGTTTTGATTTTCTATTTTTAAAAATTCAAAAACCTTCATTTTTGTTACCGTTTCAATTGAAAAATCAACTAAAAATATTAAAAACTCTTTAAAAATTCTAAAAATTTTATGGTTTGCTTGTTTTTGTGTGTTCTTGCTTCTGTCCAAATTTTGTCGGATTTGGATTTAATAAAAACCTTAAAATTGAAAAAATCCTAAAAAACTCATAAAAATCATTAAAAATTCTACAAAATTAAAAAAAGCAATTTCTTTTCCTGTACTTTAGTTTTTATTTGTAGTTTTTCTTAAAATTGTCTCTTGATTTTTAGAGGCTATTTTTATATTTTTAAATAGCCCTTCAAATCTGGCTGCATAGTAGCATCTATTTTGGTCTTATTTTATTTTTATAAAATCAACTAAAAATTATAAAAATCTGAGAAAATCACCAAAAACACTTAAAAAATTATAAAACCCAAAAACATTTTTATTGCAATTTTTGACTCTTTTGTGTGTTATTGAATAAATCCTTGATTGTGACTTGTTGACTTGTTTTATATTTTTCTTCATAATTTAAAATCACAAAAAAAAATTAAAAACTCATAAAATCCTCCAAAAACATTTTCTTCTTTCATTTGATTTTCGACTACTTCGTAGGCTTTTTTTAAGCCAACCCGTGCTCCTTGAGTTCGACCCTGGTCGCTACACCGGGTTAAATAACATAGCGAGACCGCTATTTTTCTTTATTGACTGATTATTGATTTGGTGGTCTTGTTTTCTTCTTGAGTCCGACTCGAGAGGGTGAGGTCGCAACGACCCTTGATACCTATCTCCCTTAGCTTATCTATTTTTCGGCTCATCAGCTCCCACTAAGCTTCTTGTACACACAAGGTTCATGAGGTTATGAACAAAATCACAAGTCTTTATAGTTTTGTCAAATCCAATGTTCCAGCTATGAGAAACTCGCTTAAACCCATGGATGGATTTCTTCAGCTTGCATACTTTGTCTTCCTCGGTTATGAAGCTCTGGGGTTTCTCCAAATAGATATCCTCCTCGAGGTATCCATCAAGTATCGTATTGACGTCCATATGCCATATGTAGTAGTCAATATATGCAGCTACAACTGGTAGTGCCCTGATGGACTCAAGCATAGCCACAGGAGAGAATGTCTTGTCCTAGTTGGTGCCTTCTCTTCGTGTGTAGACCTTGGCTACGAGCCGTGCCTTGGAGGTCGCTACCTTCCCATCAAATACCATGTTTCTCTTGAAAATCCATTTACATCCGACGGGTTATCCCCTCTAGGTGGATCCTCTAGGATCCATACATCGTTTTTATACACGGATTCTATTGTATACTTCATTGCTAGCATCCATCTATTCGTGTCATGATCCGAGGGTACTTCATCAAATGAAGCTGGATTATTGTTTGCTTCACCTAACATATGGAATCCGCACATTTCAAGTGATGCAACCACCCTTGAACGCCTTCGAAGAGGTACAAGTGTTTCATCTTTATTTACATCTTCAATTTTTGGTTCATGAAGATGAATATCCCCCGGGAATTCGATGAGTTCCTTTACTTCGTTCTTGTCTTGACTCTTAAGGAAGCCATCCTCCATAAATTTCACATCTCCAGGGATAAACATCTTTTGAGTCTCAGGGTCATAAAGTTGGTATCCAATATTATCCTTGACGTATCCAATGAAGTAGCACTCTTGAGTGTGAGATTCCAACTTACTTACATCCACGTTTTTTATATGGACCAAGCAACCACAAATCCCCAAGTGCCTAACATTGAGATGTGTACCATACAAAAGCCCGTGATGGGTTTTGGGTACAGATTTGCTGGGAATCTTATTTAGGATGTATATTACAATCAACAACAACAACAAAGCCTTTTCCCACAATTAAGTAGGGTCAACTAAATCCATGTGAAAGATTCGACTATTTTTTACGTTGGTCGTCGACTACCTAACGCAACCACTGCAAGAGTGGGATTTGAACCCTGATCTTTTATGTGGTAGACACACTGTACTACCACTAGACCGTTAAGTGGGTAGGATGTATATTACAATCTCTACTGCATATCCCCAAAAACTAAGATGCAAATGTGCTTTGCTCATCAACAAACAAATCATGTCAATGATGGTCATGTTGCATCTTTCAGTAACCATTAAGTTGGGGAGTTCTGGGAGGAGTGAGATCGGAGACAATTCCTCTCTTTTTGAGGTATTCCTTAAATTTATCTGAGTGGTACCCGCCACTTCAATCACATCAAATCCGTTTAATCTTCCTATCGAGTTGGTTCTTAACCAAAACCATAAAGTCTTTGAAAATTTCAAATGTTTCATATTTAAGAAGTAATATGAAGATAAACCCGCACGCGAATGGTCATCAATAAACGTCAATTAACTTCGATATCCATTTCGGACAACAACACCGAATGGACCACATACATCGATATGTATTAGGTTAAGAATACCCTAACATCGTGTAACCTTGTTATGAAAAGGTGTCATGACCATTTTATCTCAAATACAATGTTCGCAAGTAGGCAGAGTTTGGGCTTGTAGAAAATTCGAGGGTCCATCATTTATCAATCTATTGATCTTATCAATAGATAAATGACCAATCCTTTAACGCCAAATTATGTTCGAATGATTTCCATTCTCTCTAGTTCTTTTAGGGTTTTTTAGTAGTGGGTGTTATATTCATGACACATTCATCGATGCACGATTCGTAGAGCCATCAGAAGTTAGAATACCATCCCTAATATATTTACCATAATGACTTATGACAATTTTATTGCATAATAAGAACGAATATCTATTTCTAGCTAGCTTTGATACAAATATAAGGTTCCTTCTAACATCTGGAACATAAAAGATACTCTTTAAGTACCAGGACTCTCGTGCTGGATAATAATTATTTGTAGGTCTCATTAACGATTGTAGCAACGGTTGCATCAAATCCCATATGTTTTATTATCTCCTCTTCATCAAGATTCTTAGTTTTCTGAAATAGATGCAACAAATTGCATACATGAACAGAAACACATGAATCGATGATCCAACTACCTTCTCATCCTACGAGAAAATATGTTTCAATGACAAAAGTATATTTTATACATGTTGGGGATTTACCTTTCTTGACGGTTTGCATTTATTCTGGGTAGTTACACTACTAGTGCCCCAACTTTTTGCAGCGATGACAAACACCAATCTTCTTTGATGCTATCGGCGTAGAATTATGGGAAGATGATCCAATAACATGACTCTTCTTCTTCTTTGTCTGGGTCGGACCCTTTCGAGCCTCATGATTCCGACAGTACTTCCCTTTGACTTGTGCAACCACTGTACTGCCAGTGGGATTTTCATTCTTCGTTATGTCTTCTGCAGACTTTAGTGAAGACATTAACTCAACACTAGTCAATCTCATGTTATTCATGTGGTATGATACCACAAAGTTGTTGAAAGACTTGGAAAAAGATAATAATACGAATCATATTGCATATTTACATCCATCTGTGCCCCCAAGGTATCCAATTCCGAGAGATAACCAAAAATTTTGATTACGTTCTCTCGAATCGAAATCCCTTCATGCATATTGCAGCAAACAAGTTCTTTTGTGATATTATAACACTGAGTGTGGTTCACATCACCGAAACATCTCTTTCAGATTCATTACTCCATTGTAGTAGGATTTGTGTACTTGTTCTTCGTGAGCACATCGCCAATGCGCTTCGCAAAAAAAACAAGTTCCAAAATAGATATCCAATGTGAATAATTTGGGTCGGTCAACTGGTTGACCTCTAGAAGCCTGCTGAGCGTGTTTATGAATTTGACGTATGGAATTAAGAATGTGCTATATTAGAACATATAAATAATTAGATATTCAAAATTTAAAAACTTTGATTAAGGATTTTTTTATCAAATTAGCCATGCCTTTTCAACTTTGAAAGCTCATCCCTTTATTAAACTTCTAAAGTAAGAGATATATAAGATATGTGATGAACTAGAAATCCACCTATTTAAGAATGATAAATTGTAGTATATGATGTGGAAAATGATCTATCAAAAATACCACAAATTTTAATATGTGTATAATTCTTACTTGGTTAGTATCCAATGTCAAACTCAAGTAATAATGATTTTTAGTTAAACAATTAACTAATTGTAACAATAGTTTCGATATCAGAAAAAATAAAGCAGAAAAGAGAGAATAAAAATAAACAAATAAAATAGAGAGAACTGGAAAGGATCTATTATGAAGACCTATATTCCAGCAAAAAAGTCAATCAATCCTCAAAATAAATTCACATATCTACAGAAACTAAATTCAATAAATATTTATTGAAATAATTCTTGGTTGTATGCTGGAATATTAATAGATCAATGAATAATCCTGCAAATTATCTCAAGATACTCTTGCCCCGGATCTTCCCTGTAATTTAATCCTTAAAGAGATGCAATTAATCATAAAATATCAGGGTGATGAGTAATCAACATTCCTCAGTTAAGCTTAATTATTACCCTAGTTATCACATATCTCAGAAATATATCAAGGGAGATATTAATTAGTCAAAACTCCAACATATTAGGCCAGCGAAATTGATTATAAATTAAATCCAAATCATATTTTGCTCTACAAATATTAACTCCTCAAGGATAATTATCAATAATCAATAGAGAACTAATCTAATAAAATTTTATCAATGGAGATCCTGCAGATTAAATCAATTTTCTCATGATATAATAACACCTAATAAGTCAAAATTAAGCGTGCATGATTAGAATAGATCCTAAAATATTATTCAATTCAAATCAAGGTTTGGTCTGTTCACAATATGTAAAACGATAGAGCATGAAACAAGTTCCAAAATAATAAATTATGCGCTAAAATGGATAAAGGATAGTAAATATATGATAGAATAAAGTCTCATGGACTAAATTGCAATAAAAATAAAAATTTAGCATCAAAATGATCCCTAGAGGGACTTCTATGCAAATATGCAAAATCACACGGGTCTTCTGCAATTTACCCAAATGACAAGCACAACGTGCATGGCTTCTGGAGGCATGGACCTTTGCACGATTTTTTTTGGAATCATGGAGGCTTGGCTGCAAATAGCCAGGCATGGACCTTTACATGATTTTTTTGGAAACATGGAGGCTTGGCTGCAAATAGCCACCATTCGCACATGTTGCACACATGCTACTCCAGGCTTGGGGAAGGGTGGCAGGCTCGGGGTGAGGCTGAGGTGCATAGCCACAAGCCTCCACACGGCGTGCTGGGGAGGCTTGGCTCACTCGAACCTTTGAGGAGTGGAACAAGGCACGGGTAATCCACGTGGTGACTCGAGAACCATTGGATCAAGGGCCAGCTCCCTGATCCAATGGTCGTTGCACATTGAGGAGGCAATGACAAGGCATAGGCCCGGTGAAGGCAATGGAGGTTGGCTTGGCGGTGGCTCAATGGAGAGGGTGTGGAGGCAGAACTACATTGATGGTGGTGGATGAGTGGCTCAATGTAGACAGCTACTCCAGGGGCGAGGCAGAGGCGGCGGGGCGGTGGAAGCGATGGAGGTTCAGGCTCCGAGGGGCTCGATGTATGAAGGGTAGCGGAGCTCATATAGGCGATACGCTTGGGAACGAGCGATTACAGTGAGGCAACCAATGTTGATGGAGGTTCGAGGCATTACGGTTCAGATAGAGAAGGCAAAGCGATGCTCCCCTAGTGACGAGGAGTACTGGCAAAAATGAAGGAAATGTCAGAGGAGCAGGTGATCGACATGGCACGAGCAATGACAAACGGTGATCGACTAAGTCGGAGATGATGTGGAGGTTGAGATGCTAGGTTCCAGATGGAGGATAGTGAAGGGCGATGGAGCGCAGTGGTTGCGGAAAGGGCGAGCGGCAGTGGGGCGTTGGAGACGGATGCAAGATCCTCGTATGTAAGTGGAGATAATTCTCTCATGAAGGAGCCAGAGATTTCATGGATCCGCAAGGTTAGTAGGAGTAAGAAGAAAAAAGGGGATGGGGCTCCTTTTGTGGCGAGGGATAGAGGTAGGTGAAGGAGGACCTGGAAGGAGAGAAGGGAAGCAGAAAGAGCGATAGGTGAGGTGGAATCTGGGCGAGAGGATGGGTTTGATCTGAGGAATTGAAGATGAAGAAGAGAATGGTGGTGAGTAGAGATGGAAGGGGTTACCTGGAGTGGCAAGGTGATCATGGAATGGAAGAGGTAATGGTACAGGAGTCGTATCTCGACTGGAGAAAAGGAGGAGGGACCTCCTTGGGTTGTTGCTACAAATGCTCTGGCGAGAAGAGAGCACGAGCTCGGCAGTTCATGGAAGCTGCTACTCGATCGAGGATATGGGTCGAGGACCGCACCTTGCTCCACCTCTCTTCATCATCGGCGAGGTCGTCCTTTACTTGTTGTCACCAGGAGGGAGTTCGGATTGGAGCGGTGAAGATCTGCAAGAGGTGGATGGGATCAGAGGTCGACGGCGGTGGACTTTATAGGAGGAGGAGGATAACGGTTGGGAGACGAAGGTAATTGGTGGAGGTGTAATGATGAGGAGGCGAGGTGGGCGGTTATTGCGGGAGAGGAATGGAGTGTAACACGAGGTTGGAGGAAGAGGAGTAATGAGTGTCGGCGGGCAGAGGGAGAACAACGAGGGCACAACATATGCACAACACGTGCGAGAAGAGGAAGGAGGCAACACGTGTTGTGCTCTCCATGGATGCAAAAAACGATCTAAACGGCTGTTTAAACGATCGTTTTAACATATGCGGTGCTCGACCGTATCGTTTAACCAAAAGCGACCCATAAACGGTTGAGTCGCATAAATGACCGTAAACGGTCATTTGAACGGCCTTAAGCGGTCTTACACGGCCTTTTAAATGGTTTGAAATATTCCTTTAAGAACATGGATCTAATTTTTTTAAGGGATCATCATTATCCATGACTTTTTGGATTCATGCTATGAATTGTAATTGTTTATCTTGTCTATTTTGACATTTGGATGAAACATTTCCTTAAATTTGATAAAATTTCGATCTATATTGTGAATATAGGGTTATATTTTTATTGTTTATTTATATTTTTTTATTAATTATATGTATTTAACCTTTTTTTACTAATTAAAAAAGCAAAATCACATAAACTGTTTAATTTCCTTTGAAACTCCTCCATACCATTTAATCAGTAATTAATGACCCTACCGACTGAATATCGCATAGTGCTTTTTGCAACCTTAGTGCACGTGTCTGGGAGGTATGCCATGTGGCACATTGGGGAGAACGACCACGTGGCATCTAAAAAAGAAATAAAAATAAAATAAAATAAAGGGGATGACACGTGGCTGCTCCAGAAGTTTCCATGTATCACTCCCAAAAATAAAAAAATTAAAAGAAAATTCTATAAAAATAACAAATGAAGTCAAAATAAAAAAATATTTTGCATGAAAGTTGATCGTTTTGACAAGATCTGCAACATTCATGAAGGGACGAAAACCAAAAGTAGTCATACGTATAAAAAGTATTTTTGGTGGTACCCCATAGATAATAAAATACCTGCATTTTTATATTTTGTAATTTTTTATTCAACTTTGATTTAATTAGTGATTTAATTTATATACAACATATACATAATTAATCTAATTGTATAGATTTTTTATAGGTTAGAAAAATATAAATAAAATCAATAAAGACAAAATACGTATAAGATATACAATGTTAGATTTTTGTGTTTTCTTATGATTTTATGACTTTATGAGTTTTGATTCTTTATGATAAGTGAGTTAATTAATTAAAGAATAAAGTAGAGAAGGAATTAGGTTAAAATAATTAATAATTGTACGTGAAATAATAGGCTCAAATAAGGCAAAAAAACACAAGTTATTTAATTGCAGATTTAACCTTTATTTCAACACAGTTAGCAAATGTTAATAAACATAATCTAAGGGGTTTATTTTGTGAATAAGGGGATTTTACTAAGATTTCCATGTAAAGTAGATGAATCATGGATTCATCAATCTGGGATCTCCTTTTTACCTTGGTTACATCCCAATAATATGAGAAACTGTAACTCAGATAAAAAGAAGCGTGGACTCATTCCTTCTTGCAAGTATAACTTGCATTTCTCAATTCGATCTTTAATACTCGAGACCACCATCCCTAAGGTGGTGTTGACACGTTGTTAATTGAATTAACCACTAACATGAATAGAACTCGCTATGCGCCATTATCACCCCAATATTACGAAGAACCAATATTGGGGTCACTACGCACACGACCTTACTCATTCGAGAAGCAAGGAGCCTGATCCATGTGTGCTTGTATGGATGAGTTGTCACTTCGGACACGTGTCTCCAGCATACAATTCATGGCGACAGAAACCTTCGTCTTGATGGGAGACCGTGGGCCTCATTCATACGATCCTCCATATCTCATCCAAATTTTAATTAATTATTATAATCATATTTACATAATTAATTCTTCCAAGGGAATTACATCTCTATTCATAATAAAGTGTTTATTTTAATAGGATTTAATTCATTTATTCACATTAAATCAATTATCAATTCAATGCAACCAACAAACAATCATGGTTTGCTTTATATTACTATACAGTATTAGCTCTCACAAGTACATATTATTCTTGATTTTAGTGATTAGAGTCAACTTGATTTACTCATATTATCCTCTCATCGAATTGAATCAAGCCAAGTCGGACAAATAATTCCAACGTGGAGCGCTTCCCCTAGAGGGTGACAATCAATTAACCGAATATCATATCCACGACCTAGACACCGTCACCATAACGACATAAGAATAATAATCGTCGGATCAATGTACTTGTTGTTTTATTGATTAATTTTGATGACCGGCTTTATACCATATAATAATCACTTAGAAATTTTATACGTCTTAAAATACTTTCGAGATCTTAATTTTCTAAGCACATCGAGCAAAAATGTCCTTGGTTTTTTGCATGTAAAAGTTGTCCTACAAATATTGTGTGATAAAGCAGGGTTTTTGTCATCAAACATTCATTCAATAGTTGTTGATGTCTAATCAAATATTTTCATAAAATACCAAGTATCAAATTAATCAGGGAAATCCATATTTCCTTGATTTTTCATTGAATGGTAACCATAGTAAGAAAGTGATATTGATGATCCAATCATCATCCGACCCATCCCCATTCTCCACTAAAAATGGAATACCGAGGGCAAACTGAGTCGGAATTGCGTGAAATAGATTCGAGTGGTTTGTCAGTTTAATTCTCTGCTTAATTAATGTGTTTATTTCAAGTTTCACGATAGGAAAACAATATTCAAAATTTAATTTCTTATAAATCCACGAATACACGTAGAAATAATTTTATTACAGATACATGCAAAAATAATTTTGTTACGCGATTTTCAAATTTTAGTTCATGTACTTTTGATGCCAACAATATGCTACTGTTTTGGGGACATATTTAGGCATTCTAATTGCATTTTATTATCCAAAAAATAATCAAAATAGTGCATAAACAATCGCTTTCCAATTTAGCGAAAAATAATTCAAAACTTGCATCTTATGAAAAAAACGAGTCCCCGCGCAACTGATATACAAAACCTTGTTCCCTTAGGGGCATTCGGTTCATGGGTTCAACTCCCCTTTGGGGAATTACACCCCTTAACCCACCCATTCTCTTTCCTATGTGGGCCCCACTTTTTATTTTTTAAAAAATTAAATAAATCAATTCTCTACCATCAATTCCATCAACAAATAATATATTGTACTGTCATATCATATAAAAATAAACTATTCCACTTCTACTCACTTTTTCAAACTTTAATTCAATCAAATCACAATAATTACTCATTTTTTCAAACTTCAATACAATCATATCACCACAAACCCACTTCAAACCCACCCCTAGTTCAACCCTTCATCCAAACACCAAAACACAAGACCGGTTACACCCTACCAGTGTAACCCACCAAAACTCACGCACCAAATGCACCCTTAAGGTTTGGATCACCATCCGAGGCCCATGACCAAGGCTCTGATACCACTTGAAGGCTATGATTTAGGCCTTAGCGCATCACTGGGGCATGAAGATCGCATCACACACGATCAAGAGCGATCAATCATACTAGTGGCTCGAGACAGTGGAAATTAAAATTTTAAAATAGATGAAATCACACGATTCGACTCTTCAAATCATTTCATCAAGATCAAACATGAGTTACATGAATATCTCTCGAAGCGTGATTGTGGTCCCTTGTCTCTAAAGTAAGATACCTCTTATCTAAAGTTTGATCCGACGAAGGAGACGCACGCGGGCATATGGATGAGACGTGTGCTTCTCGCAATCCAGGTCGAAGATCCAAGGTTTGAATCTCTTGATTTCATCTCACAAAATTCAACGTCTTCTTCATAGCAAGGATCACCAAAGAGGACGGAGATCTACGAGTAGTCGTTCCGACAACATAATGACATGACGACGACAACGAGGCTCTCTAGGTGAAAATGTGGACGGTCACAATTGAGAGAGAGATATGGGGCGTGCAGAGAGAATTGATGGAGAGAGATTACTCTTATAGTTTTGTTGTAAAAGAAAGTGCTAGGGTTGCCCTTTCTTTTATAACATATTGGATGTCCATGGATCCCAACCCATGTATTTACAACATATTCAATTTAATTCAAATCAATTTCATGTGGAAACAATGAAAAGAGGACAAGTCTCCTTCCCTAAGTATAGTGGATGGCTATACATGGAGTAGGACTCCATGGTCGGCCACCCTACAAAAGAGGGGAGGTAGCTCTCCTTTTCGCAACTAGTGAGATCTCACATCTCTCCAGAATTCCACATGTGCAACAACATTTGTTGCATAATAATCCACAAAAATAATTCCAAATTATTTTACAATAATTTCAATCACGCCATTGATAAATCGTGAATCATATTCACACGTCCAAAATAAAATGTAAATTGTATTTACAATTAATTATCTAATGTGATTCCAATTCATATCAACATTTACATCGCAAATACTAATTGCAAATAAATTTCTCCAACGTATTATAAATCACATTTATAATATTTATGATTATTATAAATAGTGTTATGCACATTAATCACATCCACATTAATTAGATTATATTTAATGATCTTGGACAACTATTCTCATGTTTCCAAATAATATTAATCATATCCATATTATTTGTGACAATTAAATCACATTTATTCATCAATTTCCCAATGCCCGGATATATTATCAATAACGGAATTATTCTTGAACTCTTTCAAGAATAATACGCTTTCTCCGTGGATACTTGGAGATAAAGACAGAGCGATTGTACATTCCATGTATAGTGACTTGGATTGGGATCATATCTCAAATCCAGATATCAGGGACCTCTCAAAGATGTCTGATTAAATCAAACTGTGAAATCTTCTCATTGGATATGAATCGTATTCTGATCAATGTCTAACATTTAGACTAAGATTAGATTATCAATTGATGAATCTATGTTTTATCATTGCATTTATTAGTTATCACTCTCATATCTTAAACAATTCAATAAAATGTAGCACTATTTGATTAATATTAGCATATTGTCCGTTGTACATAACTAACCCTAATTATTGTTTATAATTAACACATTTTATTTATTTTTGTTTCCTTCTTATTAAAAATTCTAAAAAATATATAAATATTGTACATATATATTTTGACATTAAATATAAATAAAAAATATAAACAATAACAACAGAATTAAAAGAAGGTTTTACATTAATAAAAAATGCTTCCAAAATTTATAGTTTGTACATATGCCTTATTTTAACTTTTTGCTCAATATGAAGCTTGTAAATCCCATTGAGATCTATAACTTCATGTTTTGTATTTTTAAATTTGGCGTGTGTATATTCCTTTATTTATCTTTGTGTTTAATTATTTTCTAATTTATCTTTTGGACCACGTGACACCACCATCGCCCACCACGTGGCCATGCCTTTCTCTCAGCTCTACCCTCCATCTTAGCCGTCTGATCAGTTGGATCGGACCGTTGAGCTCGCTCCACGCTCGCCTCCTTTATGCACTAAATGATCTCTCTATGAATCACATCGGGTTCGGTCGTCTGTGCCTGCATCTCCACCCTCATATCGTACCTCCAAATGCCATCTGGATGGTCCATTCACGCCACATCTAGGGTCGTTAGATCGCACGATCCAACGGTCCACACATTTCGTCAACCTTTAACGCCCCTCCACCCTACAATACACCGTAGTTCACCTCCCAACTTATCTACTTTTTCCCAACTGATCCCCACTACCTCTCACCCAACCGACCACTCTCCGACATAGCCCTAACCTCCCTCCCCCTCGCGCACTACCTAGCACCCTTTCCGTCCAACCGTCGATCGTGGAGGGGTAGTTGAACATCGACTCTCCAATACATAGAAACCACCCCTCTCACTCCTTCAAATACACCTCCTCCGCCCTCTTCTATGACTGTCGACCTTTACGTGGGCTTAGGCTCAGCATCTCTCCACCTCTTTGTGACAACGAGAGGTCGAATCGGTGACATGATGACGACATGAGACCTAGTGGGACCCTTGGTCCTCAAATCAAGCCACGATTCTAATCCGACCGTTGAGCCGCTCCCCATGGCTGGGGGGGTCCATCAAAGACCAAAGCTCAAGCCAGAGCTCAACCCAAGTCGTCCTTCTGACCTCGGGTGTTCTTCAACTCTCTAGGTAACCATTTCCTTGCTTTTTGTTTGTTTTATCCTTTTTAATCAAGTATACACGATGTCCTTCATCCCCGATTGAACCTACGTACACCTTCTCCAGACCCCCACGTGGGTCCAGGTCACCCTCCTCCTCCCTCCATTACCTCGACATCCCACGCCTTCTTCTCCAACATGTTGGAGAAGAACCCACCACGAGCCTCCATCATCTTTGCGTCCCAAGCCTCTAGTCACCCACAACATGCACTAAATTGCTCTGTTTGCACCCTAACATATGCAAGTATCGATGGACTGAAGCCTCGAAGGAGCTTTATTCTAGAGCTCCACCTCCAACGAGGATTCACCACCTCACTCCTCCAGCCGTTGCTAGACCTTCCTCTACCCACATGTCCTTCGCGATGCTCCTAGGAAGCCTCGTAGACCTTCGGGTTGAACCTCATAGCAAGGAGGAGGAGGAAGGGCTTCGTTAGAGCCCAGATTGTGCCACCAGCCGTTGAGGAGGAGGATTTGACCTCGACTAGCAGTTATAGTCTGATCTCAAGATCGGACAACCATCCTTCTCCCCTCTGTTCGATCCAGTCCTTCCGAGCTCGATGGGACTGAGCCTCCTTCGAGGCATCTCGAGTTACCCACGCAACCCTAGCCACATGCAGCCGTCCGAACCACCCTCCAAGCCTCCACCCATATGCCACGTACATATTGGCTTGGGAATTTTGCAGCATCAACCTAGAACTTCTCTAAAAGTACAGAAAGGTCCAAGTGCATGCCTTATGTGGTGCGTTGGATAAATTGTACGTGAACCCCATTTTGTTTTCCTAATTAAGAAAATACCCCTGCATAGACCTTTTTTCAACATTTTTGCATGTATTTTAATGTTGTGTTCTGGAGTTATGCCCCTGGACTAGATTGGCTATATCTTTAGGGTTTAGGGTTAAACAGAGATATGGATTTAAATGGACTGTTAGAGATCGAAAATTGTGCATATGAAAATAGCACAATCTATGAGGACAGAGTAAAGAAATGTCACGATAAGCACATTAAAACAAAGAACTTTGTCTCATGGCGGAAAGTGTGGTTGTTTAATGCAAGGTTGAAGATTTTGCAAGGCAAGATGAAATCGAAATGGACAAGACATTTCGTTATTAGGGAAGTACATAACAATGGCAATGTTGAGATTTTTGAGACAACAAACATCGCAGACACCTCCCTAGACAATGGACAACTGCTTAAGCACTTCGTTGAATCAAATGAGCAATTAGTTCAGGTTGAGCAGATCTCCTTCACATGGGACACAGAATGAGATGAAAAACTCCCTCAACCTGCATGAAACCTTGATAAATGAAGCCATCCTCTTCAATGCAACTAGAAGATTCATCCTATCACTTGTATATCCAGCCATGATCTACTCTGTCCTCCACATGTGATTTCTCTTTCTTAGGCTGACCTACGCCTAAGTATAGGGAGACAGATATCATTGTGTATACACCACTTATATTCTTTCCTTCTTGATGAATCTACGATTCATTACAATTAAATGGTTCAAATGAGATCTTCCTGAGCATTAACATGGTGAGTTTGTGTGCTTTTCACTTCATTTGTTATGGGTCTAATTTTCTGGTTCACTGTCAGTATCTGAGCATAATTCCATGAGGTTAGGGTTTGATGGGTACTTCATTCATGTTGAGGTCGGGTCCATGCATTGTACTTAATTTGAGGGTTTATCACCGGTTGTACTTGTTGTTCTAATCTTGGCTAATTCTACATTATTTGCAAAAATCCCAGGAAATCTTATGATCGTGCAACAAATTCACCTACTCTTTTGGATTGTCTTGCAAACTTCCATATCATTCCAAATCACGTCATGGCTTACACCACTCCCATTCCCATGCACGTGGAAGTATTGTCTCTCTCATCCACTAACTTTAACATATCACATGTTTTAAATGGCATTCGATCTGGAACAATTCCTCTACTTTTTCTGATGTGTGATCTGTATCTAAACTTCTCCCCTTCATGCGCACGATGTTGTCGTCACCCCATTCTCTGTTGTTCGCGCTGTCAAAGTTCGAAGATCACACAATATTTGATTCCGCACCACACGCGTGTGGTGCATAAATCATGCAGCAGTGGCATATTTAAAATAAAACTCGACTAAATCAGATCTCGGAGCCAGCTGATACATTCCTTCTTTATCCATTCTGATTGACGAAGTAGCGCTGGATAATTCAAACCTCTGCTATGGAACAACTGTATAACCGGATTTCACGCAAATTAATCACACAAGACACGAAATTGTCGGAACTAATTCCACACACTGATCGATAAACAAGAATAGCCGAATCACGCGCATAGGATTTGAATCCGAGGCTACCGGCAGTTACGCCAAGACTATTGTACTCGAGATAGATAAAAGGAAATGGCAAGTACCTGAGAACAGCAGTAGGGATTTAACCCGAGCGAGGGAGGCGATTACAAAGTCGAAGATAGCCACCTCGCATCCGTGTAGACGACGGATTCAGAGCCGGCATCTCTGCATCTCGCTGCCACTGCAACTCGAATCATATCCCCAGGCTCACCATTTCTTGTTTATTTCCTAAGTTTTTTTTTCTCGTGCTACTTTGTTTCCAGTTTTCAACTCTATTTTATTTATCACATTAGACCTAAACAATGAAACTCCTAGGATGGTGATTACGTTCTTTTGATGTGCAGAGGCTTCGGAGTAGGAACTGACGAGGATCACGAGAGAGGGTTCATCAAGAGAAGGAGTATAATGTTCGCATATTCTGCAACAATGGAGTTCAAGTCCAGCATCATCTAAGCACTAAGGTGAAGTTGATCAGAATATATTGCGGGCTATACCATCGTGCATATGGGAATACCGACAAGGAAGCTCATCTCAAATCCACGACTATGATATATTATCATGATGACCCCAATCTCATTATTCTGAATTGTGCTCTGTTTTCATGACTGTTATTTTCTAAGCTCCCATTTTGTTACTTTATTTATATGAACCTGATAGTGCTGATTACTGTTGTTATTCAGGGAGATCATTTTTTTGTAAAATGCATCTAATTTGATAGTCACAACTATTTTTTTTATTCTGGTTTACTTTGGTCTTCTAGCAATTTGCTTCATATCTCTCTAAGGAAGTCAAGCAAAGCACATCGAATCTGCCTCCCTGTGATCGACCCGTGACTTATCACTTTACACCCATGCATATCATGTATTTGTGTTGTTTGAGTTTCGGATATAAATTTTATCATTGACTCGTCTTCTATCGTGTGTACAACGACTCGGTTTTTACATCGATTTACGCACTCCGATTTTCGACGATCACTTCTCACCCTCGATCGTCCTATTTCTTGCTCTTCTGTTATGCTTAGGCCCTCAAAAGCCTAAGGATAGGGGAGTGAGTCGAATTTTTTTCTTGTGACTCGACTAGGCTTGGCACGAGATATGTTTACATTCTACTATATGTCATGAGGACATAACACAAGCTAAGTATAGGGCATGTGCGTATATTTTATATGAAGGATATTGAGAATCCTCAAGCGCATCACGGAAGCGTGTCGATCGCATCTTATGCGATCGAAGCGACTGGTTGCACGAGTCGCAATATGTAACGGAATTTAAAATTTTTTTAATCAAGTGATGAAACCACATGATCACAAGAACATTTCTTGGATCGTTTCATCAAACCACAAAGTATAAGAAATACCTCTTGAAGCGTGGTTGTGATCAAGTCCGATCCACGAAGATGGCACTTGCGGGCGTGATGATGAGACGTGTTCCTCCCGCAATCCTCGATGAATATCCAAGCTACGAGTCCAATGATTTCATCCAACGAAATCCGTCGTCTTCCTTTAGAGCAAGCAGTCCCAAAGAAGATGGAGATCCTCGAGTCGTCGAAGGCGAAGGCGAGAAGCTTTCTTTCTCAATGCACAAGATGGACGGTCACCTTGAAGAGAGAGGGGGAGAGAGAGAGTAGGTGAGAATGAGAGAGAGAGAGTATAGTAGGCTTGTACAACTCTTGATTATGTACCTTGAAAGGGCTAGGGTAGACCTCCTTATATATTAGTTTGGGATCCAATGGATCTCAATCCATGACACACATGGATCCAACGGCTAGGTTGATCCATGTATTAATCAATGGTCATGATTGTTGTTGGTTAAAAACCAACAACATTAATATATATTTAAATCAAACATATGTTGCATTATCATCAACATAATTTACTTTAACATAAATTAATTATCAAGAGATAACAAGATAAAAGGGAGGAGATAATTAAATCACCTCCAAAAATAGGGGGCGTCACCTATAGGTGATGCCACCTATTTTGTGGTGATTTATCTCCTCTTTATTTTATCTATTATCTCTTAATAAATTTTGTAATAACCATTATCACAAAATTATCCACCAAATTAATTCTAAATTAATTTATGAATATTTCAATCATGCAATTGATAAATATGTGAATCATATTCACAACCCAAACTAATTTGTAAATCACATTTCCAATTAATTAATTAATGTGAATCCAATCCACATTAATAATTAACAAATGTTATTTACAAAGTTTCTCTCTCTGATATATATTATAAATTACATTTATAATATTCAGATATTATGGATAGTACTATCCATATTCTGTAATCCTTGATAATTAAATCCCATTTAATTATCTTGATTAATCATTCTCATAATATGAATCTCAATCATATTATTAATGATAATTAAATTTCATTTAATTATCATCCTCTTATTGCTTGGATACATAATTCATCAAATGAATTATTCTTGAAACCCTTCAAGAATAATGTGCTTTCACCGCAGATACTTGGAGATAAGGACATGGCGATTGTATTGTTCCATGTATAGTGACTTGGATATTGAGATCTCATCTCAAATCCAGATCTTACGTACCTCCCACAGACGCTTGATTAAATCAAGACCACAAATCTAATCTTCTCATTGCATCTGAATCTCATTCAGACCAATGTCCAACACTTGGACCAAGATCAGATTGCTTCTCTACTGAGAGGAGTCACTAAAATCCAGACCTGTTTCATCACTCCCTCAGAATGGAAGCATCATGGTTATACAATCGTTTATGATCACATCACTCTCAGGTATTCCCAATACCTGTACATCCTGCATACTGGAAGACCTATGATCAACCTGAAGATCAAGATCAATTTTACACTGTCTTCTTCAGGGTTTGATCACCAAGTTTCTCAATCTTGGTCATTGGGAATTGGTATTGATCATATGCTTTCCCAAAGCATATATCATACCTTCAAATTCATGTCATGCTTCAAAAGCACGACGACCATGCATGGAATTTGATCGGTCCCAATACCTCATGAGTGAGCTCATGTCTTCCGGTTCACAAGTGAACATGTATGATCCCTTTGAGAGATCGTATTACTCATATGCCCTTACATGCACACCAGCGCGCCGGTGTATAGACCTTGGTTAGGTCATCAGCCTATTGGTCTGCCAAATGTACACACCCAGACATATAGTAACACATCTATCTCCAATCAGAGGATGTGTGCCTATGCTGTGACAACATTCACCATAGGACTTAGGTTATCTCGATCTCGCTAAGTCAACCCTTTGACCTAACTAATCTGGCACCTCTGAATCACTATTCCCATGCATAGGACCTGCATCAAGAGGTCGGTCAGATATCAACCTATGTGAGAAAGGATTGCCGTCTCCTACTCAGGCTGGAGATCATCTCTTAATAATCATTTGACGGTGCTTGATGAGTCCTCTATCCAACTCTTTAGATATTCATCCAAACACCAGCCTCTATGATTCATTTAATGAATCAACAGTTATATGATAATCAAGATGGCCATGGTACATAACCCTAATTGTACAGAGGGACCATATAGTACATTCATTCATTTAATTTCAGAAAGGGAGTGAAACATCAATAACTTTTATTGATAAACATATATATATATATATATATATATATATTACAATAACATTTATTCTAAGAATGGTTCGCCGGGGTTCACATGTCTAATACTATATACTTTATCCATAACCCGTGCTTTAATTGTTTTCATCAAAAATCAAGTTTGGATTTAAGTTGTGTATATTATGTATACTTTACAGATTTTATTTTGTTTTCAAAACTTTTTACAAAAGTAGGAGGTATATAAACTAAAAAAAGTATTATAAAAAATCAATCAAAAACCTTTTACAAAAAAACAAAACAAAACTAACTTAAGATATTATCCTTGACATTTTCACTATCACTCAAGACTTGAGGAATAAAAGAAACTCTGATTTTTAAGGTCCTTTGATTCAGAGTTAGCCGGCCTTAGTCTTCAGGATTGAGACTTAATAATCCACACTTCTCTAAGTTTGAAAGATATGAGCATTATATTGAACTCTCAATCTCTACCTTTTAAGAACATGATCATCCTATCACCTGCACAACTGCATGATTGATGAGATAAGTTGAGATTTCACTTAAGGGAATGAGACTGGGGATTTGAGTTTAGACCCGATTTAGTGATGCTTGAGGATGGGATAAAGACATTGAAGGCTTCAAGAAACTTGACTGTCAACAAACTCTAGCCGGTATGTGAACAAGTTCTCATGTTATCTTTTCATACTAACCTATGTCTCATGGTGTGATGATTTAATTATTGTTTATTTATGTGCGCCAACTTGGTAAAAACAGTGGAGCTAGCCTACAAAAAAAATTGTTGAACATAAGAGACCTCTCAATTACAAGTCAATCTCAAAGAGCTTCAATCAAAGGCGAGAACTCCCAACTATTTTAAAGTGTCCACTTGGACCAAAGTTTATTAGGACAAATGAGTTGGACTAGTACCTAAAAAAAGGTCTCTGCATCGTAAGCGATACAAGTCTGGATGTAAGTATATACATACGTAAAAAAGACACGCTCCGGTGTACTCACAGGAAAAAAAGTACATACGACTCAACAACTTTTGATGGACCAAAAATATATGTGTTGAGTAGTAAGGCACTCAAAAGGACCCCTCTTCAAATTTAAGGGAGAGAAGAAAATACGTAAACCTGCGTCCTCCATCATCTGGTCTGTCATATATATTTTCAAGTCTGACAAACTACTAAGACGGTAGATTGAATGCAATAACTGATTTATTTCCTAGTGCTAAAATTGGTTCTTGAGAAGAGTCTCTTGGTTCATGACTTTGGGTGAAGTTTCGACTCGATCCTCATTTTTGTAGTATACACTAAACTTCACATTTCTTAGTCTCTCTCTCTCTCTCTCTCTCTCTCTCTATATATATATATATATATAAACAAAGAGAGTATGATAATTAGAGAAGTTGGATTCCTTTTAACTAGAGCTTTTCAACATAGGATTGTAGGACCACTAAAATCAAGGTTTCTTAATGAGACAAGTCTTGAATTCACACTTACACCGTTAGGGATTCAACCTTCTAACTCATTAAAAATTGCTTGAGGACAAGCAAAGATCTAAGTATAAGAGCATGATGAATCCATGATTCATCTACTTTACATGGACAACTTAGCAAAATCTTCTCACTAATTAAATCCCCTAAAATCGATTTATTAACCTTCATTAACTGTATTAAAATAAAGGTTAAAGTTTGTAATTAAATAACATTATTTTTAACAGTAGTTGAACCTGTTATTTTATGTACAAAAATTACCTATTTTGACCTAATTCCTACTCTAATTTATTTTTTAATTCATTAAGTAACTTAACATAAAGGATTAAAACTCGTAAAAGTCAGAAAATCAAGAGAAAATACAAAATCTGACATTGTATATTTTGTACATAGTTTATCTTTGTTGATTTTATCTTACAATTTTCTAACCTATAACAAATCCATAAAAATAGATTAAGAATGTATACATTGCATATAAATTAATTCAATAATTAAAATAAAATTAGAAATATAAAAAATACAAAATGCAAAAATGTGGTATTTTATAATCTATAAAGCATCTCCAAAAAAATACTTTTTTATAATGTTGTCCTCTTTTGATTCTAGGTCCTTTACGAAAGTTGTAGATCTCGTCGAGACAAGCAACTTTCATGTTGATCATTTTTTAATTTGACGTCACTTACTATTTCTTTTTTATTTTTATTCTTATTTAATATTTTATTTTTATTTTATTCTTAAATTTTTATTTTTTTTATTTTATTTTATTTTATTTATTTTATATTAATTTAATTTAATTTACTTTTTATCTATTTACTTTCTCTCTTTTCCTTTTCCCTCTGTATTTTTTCTCTCTTCTCTCTCTCTCTCTTCATTTCCTCTCTCCTCTCTTATCCCTATTCTCTCTCTCAGGTCACGTGCTCAACACGTGACCCGGGCCACTGACCCCTCTCCCTTCTCTCTCCCCGATCGCATGCCATGCACGTGACTCCGCTCCTCTCCTCTCTCCCCCTCTCTCTCTGTATGTGCCTTACACGTGCTCCACAGCTGCCTTCCCTCCTCCTGTAACCCTCACGTCGCCCACAACCCCCCGTCGTTATGCCCCTGCTCCTCTTCCCTTTCCTCCTTCGCATAACAATTGTTATGTCTGCCTCCTCTCCCATAACCGACGAACCCTCGCCTCCTATATAGCCACCCCTGTCGCCAACCCTCTTCCTTATCCACCCAACACAGAGCTTCTCCCTCTAGCCTATATCCACACCTCTTGTGACAGCACAAGGCAAGCGATCTATGGACAATGACCAGGGGGAATGATGTGAGATCTGTGGCATCTCGAGCCACGTAGCAACTGACCCAATGTTGCAGAACTTGGGCACTCTTTCGCTGGAGCCCTTGACCAAAGATAGGAGGTTATTCCTCCTTTCAAGTGACACCATCTCCTTCACCTCCACCCGATCAATGCACCCAACCTCCTCATCCTCTCCGATCTCCAATAGACCCACTTCATATATCTAACTCCACCTCATGCAGCTCCCCCTTCGCTTTTCCTCTATCTCTCTAGAACCTCCCCCAACTTAGGCCTTGCACAGGCCGGAGCATCGAGTTCTGTCTCTATTGTCTCCGCAGTCGGAGCTCCATCCCCCCTTTCTCGTTCTTTTTTATTTAACAATTGTGGGTTCCTCCGCCCTCTGTCGTTCGCTCCACCTCTACCTCGATGGACAGCCACCTCCGCCCCGTAACATAACCGCTCCGCCCCACGCCGTTGCCATCATCGCCATCGGATCAAGGCCCCGTAAGCTGCCACGTCTCTCTTACCCCTCCCCCTACCCCCGAGCCTCGATCCACCGCCTCGAGGCTCGGGTATTCAAAGCGCCCTAATCCACCACTTGGAGACTTGGCCTCCGAGCCCGAGCCAAGCACTTGAGCCTGCTTGGCACATGCAGGGGCATGTGCGTGGTGGAAATATTACACCCCCGTCCCCATAAGTTTTAAGAATAACAAAGGAGCCTGATTGTTCCAGAAACGTGCCCGCTTAGGCAAATTGCATAAAAGCCTAGGCGATTTTTACATATTGTAGATAAGCCCCTCTAGGGACTTCTATGAAACAAAACTCATCTTTCTATTGCATTCTAGTCAATGTATCTTCATTTCATCATATCTTTCTCATTTGAACTTCAATTTTTACACATAATATGTCATTTTGAAGCTTACTCCGATTTCTACCTTCATATATATTATGGACTAATTAAAAACTTTTTATTCATGACTATTATTTGAGGTTTATTCTGATCTGTCCAGGCTGCATTTTGATATATTTGTGCTATTATATATTGAGAAAATTATTAATTTATTCTGTAGGGATACGATTAAGGATGTTTAATTTGTTTAAGCATTTTGTGATGATTGCAATATTAATTAAAGAATTAATATTTATAGGGGCATAATTGAGGAGGCATTAATTTCTCTAATATTTTATATGACTAAAATCCATTTATCTTAGGATTAAATTGCAACAAATTTCGAGGTCCAATCTTCTTAAATAAAATCATCAATTGATCTCTTTGTTTGAAAGGTTATAATTTGATCTATTGTTATTTTAGCATGTAGCTTGAATTGATAAATATTTCCTGAATTCATCTTTGATAAGTAAAATTTGTTCTACATTATTTAAGATTTGTAGTATTTGACGAATCGTTTTTCGCCTCCTGTACTACAATTAACGATTACTAAAGAGGCAAAAATACGGATCATCATATGGCATCGTTGATGGGGAACAACGTATTTTTACGATTTTAGATTAAATTTCTTTAATTGATTATTGCGAGTTTAATTTCTGAGTCATTTTTTCTTTCATTTCCTTTTTGTTTTGCATTTTACTTTTGTATTTTAGTTGTATTTCTCTCTCCCTTCATATACTAACCACAGTTTCTCTCTTTGCAGATAGCCCCGAGCAAATTTTGAAAAGATCATGGACCTACGAAGAAGTTTGTTCTAATTTTGTTTCTGTGAGAGAGAGCTTAAATTAGATTTAATTTTCTGCATCATTTGTAGGGTCTCTCTAATGCATGAGTTTTGTAATAATTTGGATGAACTCTTTGTGGTATGTCGTTTCTATTTCAACCCCTTCTATGTGGTTGCGACCCAACTTGAGTGGCGTAGGAATTAGGTGCACATACACTAGCTTAGATATTTATCCTTACATGTACTCATAATTTTTAGGCCACATGTTTCACTAACAAAATACACTAGTTGGTCGCTCAACTTACCCAAATTTTAATTCACAATTCTTCCCGCTATAGAATATCTACTTAGGGTGTTTTAATCCGTGCATATCATTTAGTGTAATATTAAATTCCTTGTATTGCATCCTGCATGAATAGTGCGAGGAATCACTGTAATTCTTCTTCTTATCATGCATCGTTGATTTAACGCTTGCATTGGCTTTCTCAATCCTCTCTAACTCAATTTTACAACTTAGAATTTAAAGGAATTGGGAATGCACTTTAGGCTTGATATTTTTGTGCTCATTTAAAGCCTAAGTGATAACCTTAACTTAAAACAAGGACTGCTAATCAAGATGACTGTAAATGAACTGACATAAAATCAACCTTGTGACTGGTGGAGAGAAACCCGCTCATTTTATGTAGGAAAGAATCACACAATAAGGGTAAAGCCAAAACCTAGGGACCTTATTCCAACTATTGATTTTAAAAACGACTAGCTACTTCTAAATGAGGGAACTACGGTCTCCCTTCGTATGAATTCAGACCAGTCTTTATGACACTCTCCAAAACCTAAACTCCACTTAATCTTCTCAAAGGTTGTTTTATCATTAAATTAAAATTGAAAAGATAAGCAGCCGAACTCTAATGTGCCTTCACAAGAGTAGAGCGGATGAACCTACGAGTTTGATTTGTGTTTCTTTGTGTCTAAAAGACATACAATTGTACTCTCTCTCTCTCTCTCTCTCTTAACTAGATCATCGTTCTCTCACCGATTCTTTTGACATCAAAGATGTATTTCTCTGGGGAGGTTAGTTCGGATTTTACGAAAGCTAAACGAAACCCCTTTGATATTATGTCTCCCCAACTTTGAGATGACCCTCTTCTCGGCCTTATGTCATGGGATGAACCTCTTCCCAAGACCAACAAGTCGCCTTCAAGGCTTACTCGATCTCGGACTGACCCTCTCTTTAACACTCTTATTCTATCAAGTATGGGAGAAAGGGGGAGTCAGAGATATATTTTTTAGGACTTTTACTACCCAACCACGACTGACAAACGAACACTCCAGACGACTACTGTTATAATCCATCTTCACCGAGCACTGACTTCTTTGTCAAGGGGTGTATTTCTTTCACTATCTAAATACTATTCCGTGTTGGACTTCTTCTACTACGATTCTTCTTTAGGCACGACAAAGATACATTCCAGTGACAAGATATCTCGACAACTTTATAGGCATGGCAAAGATATGTTATGATGGCATGAAAGCCACAGATCCATCCTCGAGCAAGATCTTCTACCAGATGGCATGGCAAAGATATATTCTTCTTATGGTGTATCCTGTGAAGATGTGATGTATACTTTTTCTTTTTTGTTCCAAGCTACAGCTTTCTCAACTTCACCTTGAGAGGGAGTGTTGGAGAATGTAATAGAGTGGTAATTGCGTCTCTCCAGAACCCACTCATGTTTAGTCCCACACCTACTATCTGTGGAACTCAGGCCTGTCTATGGGGCTATATAAAAAAACACACACCTCATGTACTCTTTGAGGAACTTCAATAAGAAGATCCCGCCCTTTGGGGCCTTCTCCCGTGGTTCCTCACGCTCCTTCGGGAGTAGGATTCCACGTAAATCCTTGTGTCAATGTTTAACTTTATTTATGATTCTTGTCATGTTTATCGAAATCGCTTCCGTATTTTAGATTTCAACTAAAATCTTTAGCTAACACCCCAAATTCCGTGACTGAGATGGCATCTCATGTGGGGGTTAGCGAACGCCGAACAGGTCAAGTGCAAGTCACCTGAAATTTGTGCTTCTCGAGCATTTCAGGCCTTCATGCATGATCCAGCACCTGAGATGGCATCTGTGCTTTTTTTAGAAAGTATACATGTTCACATGTTGGATAATTCATTGTACAAAAATTCAGCAACTCATATCCGAGGCTACTAATTTATAGCAATAAAGAAAAGCTTACAAGTAGATGATATTATGAACGATACACCTCATCGCCTAAACGTGACCATAAAACTATGATTATACATTAAATTATGGTTATACATTAAAAGCCCAAGGGAGCTGCTTGAGGAAGCTGACTTGACCATCCATGCCTACTTGCAGGAGCAGGCTCAGGCAGTAGTTTATAACCTGTCTGCACTGCACGTAAAGCTAACTCTCCGTCCTGGAACTGCAGGTACTGAAGCATCAACAGCAAATCTTCGGATTAAGAATCAAAACTAAGCTCGATAAATGTATGGCGACGGAAAACAGAGGAATCCGAAAAATCCTAATAAGTATATGGAAGGGTCAAGGATGCTTCACTGCATTAAAATCCAGCACCCTGCTTCCTTCCAAAAATCCTGACAGGGAGTCGCGGTTTGGGTAACTTCACTCCGACATTATCCGTCCCTTGGCTCATCCTCGGTACGATTCTCAATGGATGTGCTTCAGTGTTGAACACCCACTCGTCGAAGGAAATGACATTGGGTGGCGAAAAAAGAAGATAGAGATACTTCAGCGTTTCTGCCAGGAAGAAACTTTGCATCATGTTGTCCTTATCACCCGAGTTCACCTGCGTTTGTAGGCACCAGCAAGATTAATCGCTCGTCTAAATCAGATATAAACATACAAGTCATGCAAAGTACGGTAGCTTTTCGGAGAAAAAAGGACACAGATGTACATTTAGCTGTCGCTTTTGAACCCAGCCCCACGTGGAAAATTGAAAATTTTTGTACGAGTTTTGACTATGAAATCCTGTTAGAGTATTTTGAAACACAATACTGCCGTGCATTTAGACTAGTCAATCCTGGTAGAGTATGTAATAATTGGGTAAGTGGATCTCTCAAAGATCCAATTATCCCCCCATGTTTAGTCCCACATTGTCTATATGTGGGACCATGGTCTATCTGTGGGGCTATATAAGGGCCTCACACCCCAAGTATTCATGGAGAGATTCGATAAAGAATAACCGACCCTCAGAGGCCTTATCTCGTGGTTTCATTCCATTCCTCACGAAGTAGGGTTCCACGTAAAATCTGAGCGTTCTACTATTATATTTATGTATTTTCTTGTTGTTCTTGTGGTTTTGCTTCTGCTTATTTATTTCAACAAATGCAAAACAAGGTCAACAAAGAGTTAATCATTTTGATAACAAGGCGAACAAAGATCGATGGCAAGTTTTTATGGAAATCGAACATAAAATATGCACATGAAAAGCAAGCGTACAAAGGCAGAATGCAAGAAAAAACTTACATCTTTCAGCCCAACATAGCCAGAATCTACGCGAGAATTCTTTTCAAAGGCTTGGAATATGTTCCAACCCCATTCTTTATACGTCTTGTTTCCAGTAAGACGCCAAAGGTACATGAGAGATTCAACAGTCTCGGGCCTTAAAATGTTCCACGATGTCCCAACATGCATGTCCTGCAAATTATAATCTCATATGAGGTGGTGGTGCAGAGCTGAGCTTTGGATTTCAAACTCATTGGCAATGACATCTTACGTTTTCTGAATGGAAAAAATAATTTTCTCCGGCCAGTTTGGTTGGTGTAGTTTGGTAGAAATTGTAACAGGTCCATGCTAGCTACAAAATAGTGTTAACAGGTTAATATGCCAAAAGAAGTGATAATACCAATTTGACATTGGAGACTAATAAAATAATACCAAGAAACTAAAAAAATGGCAAAGCCTTCTCCCACAATAAGTAGGGTCGTCCACATGGATTCTTGCTCAAATCCATGTCGAAAGATTCGACTATTTTTTATGCTGGCTGTCGACTGTCTAACGCAACCCCCACAAATGGGGATTTAAACCTTGGTCTTTTAGGTGGTAAACACACTACACTATCACCGGACCATTTAAGTGGGTGCCACCCTCCGTTTGTGACAAAAAAGTGCACATTGCTCAGTAAAGCGTCTCAAACAATCTGCTCCACCTTCAGAAGGGTGGATGGAAAAAGGCAGCAAGCTCACGTTCCCAAAGGTGGACAAATGCTCATATCTTCCAAAGTTTGTTTCAAAAACAAATCGCCTCACCTTTCTATGGGTCGTGTATATAAAATATAAATGATCCAAATCGGAGTAATGCAATAGAATAGAAAAAGATGATTTTTCTTCATGGTAGTGCTTATATTAGCGGCATTTAGCGCAGTCTACGAAAGACAAAGGAAACAAACTACAATAGTTTAACTTAGACAAGAAATTCTACATGTGAATGTGAACATTCTCTACCATATTGTGTATAATAAATGGTTTAGTTGTGTCAAGATTTAACCATCAACAAGTCAACATTAAACATAAGACTGCCTAATAAGGTAGACATGGTTATCGTCTCTAAGAAAAAAAGCGCAGCACCAATAAATCCACGAGAGATTATTTGTAAAAAGAGTCCCATGTTTGTTATCTATAGAACCAATTCCAATAATTATAAAACCCATACGAGATAAGGAGATATAACTTATCCTCTTTTTCAAGTTACGTTGACCGAAAGAGGTTTCTTTTTTCCAAAAAAGTAGAGGATGACAACTCAATGACAGTAGCCATCCAGACACACTGTTATCAAATTTCTATTTCTGTTTTCTCAAAGTCATTACTCAAATACTTTTTTTAGCGAATCTCGCATATCCTTAAGAAATTTGTAGTAGTAAAAATCCTATATATCCTATATTTAGAAGTCTTTTTGAAGGTCCTTGATTTTTAGAGTCCACCTGTTCATCTTCAACTTATCTGCGGAGGAGGAGGAATACTCACTCAGGGGGCAGATGGCTTAAATGATCATGGTCCATTATGCCCAGAATGACCTCCAGAAGCTACTATATTGCAATCTACTTTCTGTCATATAATATCATATCAATAAATAGGTATTTACTGAACAGCCTAGAACCATGTTCATTGAGCTGATAATCGTGCATTTGTGCCAGATGGATTCACAATCGGTGCATGTACTTGTCACAATCGATATAATTTGCACATCTAATGTGTTCTAAACACTTATCCAAAGGAGATGAAAGTTTAGATTTGCAACGATTCGGGGCTGGAGCTATCATACATTTTTCCCAATTTCACCCATAAAGTATTATGCCAAAAGAGCTACAATTACCTCCTCCGCCAGTGTCAAAAATTTCTTAGCATTTTCTGGACCGTATCCAAAAGATCCCAGAGCCAACATCCCAGGAACAAAGCAGGCTAACTCATCCATCTGAATATGTAAATAACAAAAGAGATACATTTTAAAATAAGATGTTTAACACGACAGTAAATTGCAATTTTGCCAAAATGAAGTACCTTGTGTGACAAAGAATCACCATTTTTTTCACAAATATAAGTAAAAGAAGATGGTGTTGATTTTTGAACCAAGGTAAGAAGACCTTGCATTGATGTTTCCCACATTTCTCTGCCCATACATTAAAATGATAATACACATGTAAACCAACAAATCAGACCAAGAAGAATATAATAAGAAAACAACATCAATTGGGGGACCAAGGCCATCACGAAAAAGAAGACTATGAAGGCCTGGAGACCAACCTGTAATGCTTCACAGCTTCAGTTTTGTTACCTTGAACCCAAACCTTCAGAAGATACTCATAAAAGCTGCACAGTGTGGATCATTTCAATAAAAAACAAGAAAAATTAAAGCTATTTGCTATTCAACTTTGAACATCAACATTTTCCCCAAAAATAAAGACTTCAAAGTTCAAACATTTGCAGTGTAAGTCCCGGCCCTTTGGAACAACTGGTGTGAATTTTTGAAATTGGGAAAGAACAGATGGACTAGAAAGGGCAGTCTAGTGCTACAAAGCTCCAGCTATGCATTGGTCCAGGTTGGACCATTTCAGGTCGATTGCTGTTACATTACCTAGCTATCTTTTACAAAAGGTTGTTTCTGTGAAAATGAGAACATTTGTCCTTATTCTTACGCAACGGCTCCCTGAAAGGCTGAACAAACTATCAAAAAAACTAAAAATGTTTGAATCCTAACAGCGTGTTTCATGATAACCCAAAAGTGTGATTCGGGATTGCAACAGCATGATTCAGGATAGCCAAAGTGGGTGGCAGGAACACTGCAAAAGGATAATGTAGCCAAGCTGGACAAATTATCATTCAATGTAGAAAAATAGTTTAAAAGAACATGCATTACCTATCTCCCATGGCGCCAAATGTAATAGTAGAACGTGACGCAGACCCTGTATGTGGATTGATATATATCGAGAGTAAGCCATCACTAGGATATGTCTTCTTGAGTTGGGTGATGACATTCTCCACCTTAAAAGGTGATAAGAAAAATCAGAGAAAGATTATGCAACGTCAACTTAAACAAATTAATAAAGCATGGAAAGAGATGACTCGATCCTTTAAGAGAGCCACCCTAATCCAACACGAGGACCTTAATTAATATCAGATTTTAACAAACATCAAATTAATAAAATCTTAACATTCAGTTCTATAATTTCATACTTGAAAATAAGGCAATGTTCAACCCAAAGATTACCAAGACTCCTCTGATACACCCAAGAAAGACAAAGGCATAGCCTCACATGAGATGCGTATCTTTTAAAACTTAAAGGTAGAAATCAGACATTTACCCTGATCACAAATTTATCAGTCGCAAATGAGATGCGTATCTTTTAAAATAATAAGGCGTAGAAATTGCATGCCGCAAACATCAAAATCCAACTATAAATGAAACTAGCAAAACCTCAAGGCAATATTCAACCCAAAGACTAGCAAGACTCCTCTGACACACCCAAGAAAGACAAAGGCATAGACTCATGTGAATAATGCCAGATCTTTACCCTGATTAGGCGATTATCACAATCACGTAGTTGAGTTACACTTGCACAATCTGTTGAACTAACAAATCAAAGAAACTGCATATCATAATATCATTGACATCAAAATCCCACCACAAATGTATATTGCAAACCTAATGCCAGTCAGCAATATCAATGGCCAAATCAAAACATCATTCGGATTTCTTGTGATAAAATTGTATGAACATTTCCTTACCATACACTGGATATCAATATAAGTATTACTGTATTACAATGTTTTATTATGTATGTGCCATTAAATGCACAAATGATAGATACGCAGTATAGGTAATTCACCTATGAGCATCTCAGAAATCCCAATATTTTGCAAGAAAAACTCCATTATTGAGCACAACAGGACCTTTGACTACCGCACACAAAAATTATGTAGAAGACCAAAATTCGAAGTTTAGTGATCGACCATAAGGATGAGAGTTCAGGCATCTAAACTTAGAAGACCCCAGCACATATAAAAGTGAAATCAATAAAATGGAATTCAAAGTATATTTGTATGAATGTAAATGCAAATCAATTTATTTCAAAATTTGATGGGTTACGGGAAAATTCCCCGGAAAAGATCCAATTACATCAATCCATAGTCTGCTTTAAGGTGCATGGTGATCAATCATCTAAGAGAAGCAGAGAGCCTGAAATAAGGAAAGTTCCATGCCAGCTTGAAATGGTGAAGTACGGCTATGGTAGAGAAAGGATTTCTGATACTGTTAAATGTGTCTCTATGCCATTTTTACTGTAAGCAACATTATGACAAACTAAACAAGGACCTAGAGTCATGAGATTTTTAACTAAAATAAAGCATGAAGAATCATCACCTCAACAATATACTTCAATATTAACATACATTTCACAATAAAGTACCTTCTGCTGATATTTGGGATCTCCGGTCCTCTGAGATAGAGCTATAAATTCCAGCTGCTCAGTGCCAGAATCTGCCAAAATACTGTCGCCCTGAAAGAAGGATGAAGTCGATGAGCTGCGAGACAGCTTTGCAATAGTAAATAAAACAAACAAATATAATAGACTGCACAGTCTAAAAGAGAAACGAATGCAAGCTATATAAGCAATGCCTACTTGAGTTTTACTGCTAAAACTAGACAAATTGTGAAAATCAAGGTTATTTAGAAGAGGTCGGAAACAGGTTAAGATGATGATGCCATAAACAGAAATCATACAATCTCGTTCAAAAAGAAGAAGGCAAATTGTGAAAATCAAGCTTACTGACTGAAAATTTATGCAGAAGGCACCAAAGTGAGCATCAATAGCAATTATGACATGAATCTTGATGCCTAATGTTAACTCCAATAGATACATTTATCAGCCAACTAATGCATGATGGTTGGTCCCAAAAAGTGCCCCCATATTCTACATTTTTAAATCCCCAAATAACACAAAAAAAAAGAAAACTACAAGCGTCTTGCATCAATCATATGGAAAAGATAATGAATTGTTGTCTTATCCCATGGGTCTAGGATTTCTTATATAGAGTAAAACCTTAAAAGCAAAAGGAGAGAATTACATATAAGCCCCCGAAGGGTTACGTTGCTCAAATAAAATAAAAACTACAATAACTCTAACACTACCCTCAAGTGGGAGCATAATGGAAGGAAATATCGCGATATATCGCCGATATATCGATATCGACATGGGACCGATATGGGCACCGATATGGCAATATATACCGATTTCCAGGCATTTTCTTCACAAAGGCTCGTCGATATGAGCGATATATCGTGGATATATCGTCGAAATATCGTATCGATACGATATCGATATCGATACGACTTTCCAAGCTGCATATCTATCGATCATGCCCAGCTTGGAAATCAACCACAAAAGAAGTTTTTTGGTAGTGCCTTCGTGAATATGTCTGCAAGCTGAAGTATAGTGGAGATATGTGTAGTAGTGATACTTCTTCCTCGTACTGCATCACGAATGAAGTGAATGTCAACCTCCATGTGCTTAGTCCGCTCAAAATACATGATTAGTGGCAATGTATGTAGCAGACTAGTTGTCACAGTATAAAGATACGGGTAGCAACTGGATGTCCAAGTTCCTATAAAAAGGAGATACACCATGTGATCTCACATGTGGCTTGGATCATTGCCTGGTATTCTGCTTTTGCACTCGATCTAGAAACTATTATCTGCTCCTTACTTTGTCAAGTAACCAAGTTGCCCCCGACGAACGTGGCATAGCCTGTAGTGGATCAACGATCCTCATGAGAATCAGCATAATCAACATCTCTATAGGCGGAGACATCAGTATGACCATTGACCCCAAAGGGGTCTCTGTGTGCTAGTTGGCTCTGCTTACAGCATATGATATATCCGGCATAGTAACGGTAAGGTATAGTAGTTTACCCACTAGACTTCTATATCGTGTATGTCAGAGTACATGCGCCATATGTAAGATGGGTAAATGGATCCTTCCATGATCAATTTACCTCATCCAGTGTTTAGTCCCACATCTACCAGTGATGGGACTTGGGAGTATGTGGAGGTTATATAAGAAGCCTCGGACCTCATGTATCCAGTGAGAAAGTGCAATGCATACATCAACCTTTTGAAGCGTTCTATCGTGATTTGATACCACCCCTTATGGAGTAGGGTTCTACGTTAAAATCCCGATGTTCCTTATTGATTTCATTCTATTTCTCTTATACGCTTCCGCATTCCATATTTTCTAGTATGGTATCATAGCGGATTCGATTCTCGAGGATGATTATTTTATGTTCATTATTTATGTTTGAGTTTTAAGATTTAATTATGGTGGATTTTTGGAGGAGAAGAAATAGGAGTGGTTGAGAAGAGAAGACTCCTCGGAGAACGAGGGATTTCGGAGAAGAGTATCGCAGAGATCGCGTCGAGGGAGAAGGAATGGAGAGAGCAGATACAAGATAAAAAATCTCAAATGTTCATATCATTTGAACCTGTCCCTTACAATAGGCTACCAACCCCTTTATATAAGAGGGGTGGAATTATAAACATAGAAAATGAATCAAATTTAAAATCCCACTCGATCATAATTGACTCTAATTGATTTGAATCAAATTTCAAATCTACCTCTATCCTATTTTGACTCTCATTCGAAATTCAAAATTCAAATTTAAAATTGACCAACTAATTAGATATCACACATGTTCTCTTTCATTTAAATAAACAAACTAATTAAAATAACTAATTAACAATGGAAATCCCTAATTTTAAAAAAATCCCAAATCAACCCTCTGAGTCAATTTGATTTGCCCTGCTAATTTGAGAAATATTGGATCAATTCTCCTCCGCTTGAAAAATTTGTCTCCTGACGAATTTATTGACCTGTGTTCCGTCGATGGAGAATTTCATCTAAATTGGTTGAGTAGATAACCCAAATTTTGATCCTTTTCCATGTTACGTTTATAATTTCTTTCCACCGAGGGGCATGGCTGGAAATGTTCTACCCCTTTACTTAAAATATACCAATAACATAATTTACCCTCCAATTGGCCCCTTATATAAAAATGCTTGTGAGGAGGGAGGTTGATGCAAATCGAAAATTCAGCGACGGAAAATAAAATATTTTGATGGTGGAATTTTTGGTGGAGAAAAAATAGAGGGCTTGAGGAGAGAAGCTCGTCGGAAAAATGAGGGATTTTGGAGAAGAGAATCGCGGAGATCGCGTAGGGGAGGAGAGAGACGATAGAGGAATAAATTGGAGGGGTTGAGAGGAGAAGCTCGTCACGAACACGAGGGGATGGAGAAAAGAAACGTGAAGACCACGTAAGGGGAGAGAGAGAGAGAGAGGAAAGAGAGAGATAGAGAATAAAATCTCAATTTTTCATATCACTGAACTTACTAAAAACACTAGCCTATCATCCCTTTATATAGGAGGGATGAGGTTACAAAAATAGAAACTCGAATTCATAATTATCCTAATTTGACTCTAACCGATTAACCGACTAATTTGAAATTCAAATCTTTAACTAATTAATTGGGATCACATGCGATCTCGTTTATTTAATTAAAAACACGGCAACTCAAATAAACGTGAATAAAATTAACGGATAAAAATTAAATAAATGCAGCCCTATATTTCTACTCCACGCTGCACCAACTCTCCTCCGCTTAAAAAAATTCGTCTCCCAACGAATTGCTTGATCTTCGGGCTGTTGATGGAGAATTTCCTCATGGCTAGTTGGTCGAATCTCCCAATTTCGCTCCGACGAACGATGGTGTTTCGTCGCGCGTCGGCGCGAATGTCTGGATGGATCGCCAGATCATGAGGACAATCTGTAGGCCATGCTCTGATACCAAATGATGCGGATCGAAAATTCGGCGACGGAAAATAAAATATTTTGATGGTGGAATTTTTGGTGGAAAAAAAATAGAGGGCTTGAGGAGAGAAGCTCGTCGGAAAAATGAGGGATTTTGGAGAAGAGAATTGCGAAGATCGCGTAGGGGAGGAGAGAGACGAGAGAGGAATAAATTAGAGGGGTTGAGAGGAGAAGCTCGTCAGGAACACTAGGGGATGGAGAAAAGAAACGTGAAGACCACGTGAGGGGAGAGAGAGAGATAGAGAATAAAATCTCAATTTTTCATATCACTGAACTTACAAAAAACACTAGCCTATCATCCCTTTATATAGGGGTTAAGGTTACAAAAATAGAAACTCGAATTCAAATTGAAACCAATTATCCTAATTTGACTCTAACCGACTAACCAACTAATTTGAAATTCAAATCTTTAACTAATTAATTGGGATCACATGCGATCTCGTTTATTTAATTAAAAACATGACAACTCAAATAAACGTAAATAAAATTAACGGATAAAAATTAAATAAATGCAACCCTATATTTCTATTTCACGATGCATCAGAGGTGATAGTAATTTTTCCAAAATTTCCACATAAACATTCCATCCCACAATTTCAGGGATTCGAATTCTCATGCTGAGAAATCCCCCGCTAGGTTTTCTCCATATTTAGGACGAAGGTGGTAGGTTGATCGGTGGCGCAGGAGGAGGCTATAGCGACGGGGACGGGAATAGAGGTGTTGGCGGCATGGGCGTAGCACGGAGCGGTGATGCCAGGCTCGCCTCGTGACCTCCCCTCGCTGTGGGAGATGGGTTCGGGGATTCCGCACCGAGGTGCAGTTGTCGCGATGCTGACAGTACTGCACCAGTTGTGCACGAGGCATTGTTTCAAATTTCGCGAAATTTCGCCGAAATTTCGGTTTCGACACCCTACCGAAATCGAAATCGAAATCTCAATATATACCCTTCCTTCACAAATTTAGGTCGATTTTGGCCGAAATTGACGAAATTTCGAAATTGTCTCGTTTTTTCAGCCTCTCGAAACGAAATCGAAATCGAGATTTAAAACCTTAACACGAGGAGGTGCGCATAAGCTCAGGAAGCGGCATTCCTAGCGCACGAGAGGGTTATTCCAACAAAAGCCATGGGTTTGAGGGCTTTGAACCATTTGACCGTGGAGCAGTTGGCGATGCGGGAATGGCTTGGAACGGCAACGGAGAATTCGTCCTGAGGTGCTGGCGCGTTTTGCTGGGAGACGTCGTGCGCGCCTCGTGTCGTGTTCGTCCAAGCCTCGCACGGAGGGAAGGTGGCGACTACCGCAGGGGAGATCCCACTGATGGTGAAAACGGTGAACAGATGTTGTGCGGATTTGCGTGCGTTGCGTCTAGCGGGAAAATCGCCTCGTAGCTAGCAGTGGCAGCACACAGGTGGCGGTCGTTCTGCTTGTGGCGATGTTGCGATCAAGCCTGACGCAGTTAGTGGTGACAGCAGGGTAGCATGTGCTTCCTGGGCTACGACGGAAAGGGTTATCGCAAGGAGATCAAAAATCTCTCCCGAGACGCTTTCGTCGTATATTGGTTCCACAACTTCCGGGACAGCAAGCTCGGTCGTGGAAAAATCCACTAATTCGTATTCTTCATCCGCGAGATCTTCGTCAAAGATGGGCCCTTGGTCCTCCTTTTCTTCTTGATTTGAAATAGTATTAATAAAATCTTTTTCTTGAATGAAAATACCTCCAGGGAACACAGGTGATGTTGTTGCATCTTCTTCTTGAATGAATGGATTGTCATCAAGCCATTGTTGAACTTTCACGGACGCTAGGAGACGATTCTTGTACTTTTGTTGTCGTAGACGTTAACCCTAACCGAGACAGCTCAAATCGAATTGCATCCTCCAAAATGTGATCGGATCGTCGAATCGTAAGAACGATTCGATTGCCATGCTCTGATACCAATTGATGCAGATCATATTTTGCAAAGATGAAGAAATTAAGTTGATGGTAGATTTGTTGGAGAAGAAATAGGAGTGGTTGAGAAGAGAAGACTCGTCGGAGAACAAGGGATTTTGGAGAAGAGAATCGCGGAGATCGTGTCGAGGGAGAAGAAATAGAGAGAGCAGATACAAGATAAAAAATCTCAAATTTTCATATCATCTGAACTTGTCTCTTACAATAGACTACCAACCCCTTTATATAGGAGGGGTGGAATTTCAAACATAGAAAATGAATCAAATTTAAAATCCCACTCGATCCTAATTGACTCTAATTGATTTGAATCAAATTTCAAATCTACCTCTATCATATTTTGACTCTCATTCGAAATTCAAAATTCAAATTTAAAATTGACCAACTATTTAGAGATCAGACATGATCTCTTTTATTTAATTAAACAAACTAATTAAAATAACTAATTAAGGATAGAAGTCTCTAATTTTAAAAAATTCCCAAATCAGCCCTCTGATTCAATTTGATTTGCCCTGCTAATTTGAGAAATATTGCATCACAAAGCAAAGTTCATGTCGCTCCAGTGAACATCTCCAGCGATGTTTTCTCATGATTGAAGGCGGTGGGCGGTGCCATCTCGCATCTCTAGGCGACATAGATTGGATGGTGAGTGTGATTGGTTCGTGACGCTAAGGGTCTGTTTGGTTGCAGGGTTGGGCAGGGTTGGGTTGGCCCAACCCGGGTTACCCCTCCAATCAAACGGCCCAATCCTCCTCACAGTTTACTATTCACAGGGGTACCCCTGCCCAACACAACCCTGCGCAACCCTGCAACCAAACATACCCTAAGTGTTGTTGATTACCCGCTCATCACACATGATGATATGTTCCATGTTTTTGCTATTGTTCCAAGGGATCTCAACTTCATCGATCCCTCAGGTGATCTTGGGTGGAAAGACTATCATAGAGTTTAGCCGTTTGTTGTTGATCCAGGAATGCATTTGGCAAGAAGAGCATAGATTTTCTATGCCACTGAGAGGCGGCTATCCTCTCTGCACGAGCCCCTCTCAATCCCGCACAGGCGGCACACCTCCAAGCCACGATCTTGCGCAGGCGGCGCACCTCTATGCATTGAAGAAGCTCCATGTGGCTTTACGCAAACCTCTGCCTCCCTTCATTTGCGGCAATAGGCTTCAAGTAGAGTCTCCTTGCAAGACCCAGCGCGCTCCTTGCAGTGCTCCCAAGCGGAGGCGACTGCATTTCGAAGGGGTGGTGCTATGACAGTGACAAACTCATGCGGGCATCGCATAGCCGCAAGGCCCCTCCGGTGGTGAAACTACAGCAAGCCTCCGTGAGGCCTCTCCAGACGAAGCGGCGTGCTCCAAGCGACGCACGAGCAAAAGGGGTTCCCAATCTGGGAACCTTAAATAAGGTTAGCCCCAATGGGCGACCGAATTAAAAAAATACAGTCGTGGGTTAAAAAATGGGGAGTCCAATTGGGATGGGTTGAATGATTAAAAATGATGAAAAAAAAGGAACACAGTCCATGTTTTAAAAAAAGGGAGAGAAAGGGTGAGCCTTTTCGATCAAGATATTTTGTTCAAAAAAAAGTTTTTTTGAAAAGGTGCGTACAGAAGAAAAGTCATAGGCAAGAATTTTTTGCAAAAACAATGATTTAAAATAAAAAAACGGAAAAAATAGATCGGCATTTGTGATGTTTTGTTCAGTTTGACTCACTCTAGCCCGTTTGTTCCTCGTCACTTGCACGACATGAGAGAAGCAACGTCCTCGATAGCATCCGACAATTGTCCGTGTTGAGTTGATATTGTTCGTAGTATTCTGTAGCGTGAAATTGAGATTTCTTTCTGTTTGTCCAAGCTGAGCATTGCATGCTCCAGCTTGAGGGGGAGTGGTGGATTACATACGTTATATATAAGATGGGTAAATGGATCCTTCCATAATCCATTTACCCCATCCAGTGTTTAGTCCCACATCTACCAGTGATGGGACTTGGGGAGTCTGTGGATGCTATATAAGAAGTCGCAGACCTCCTATATCTAGTGAGAAAGTGCAATACATACATTCAGTGAGAAAAATTTGTTTAATGGGGAAATATTTCAAAAAAAGTTATTTTTACCAAGTTTCTTAATACAACCTAGAGATGACCAAAAAAACATAATCTCTATTATTAAAATATGTTCATAAATTATGAATTATCAATACGCCTCAATACTACTGTGTCACCTTATGATCTCAATATCAAGGAGTAAGCCTTGTTGAGGCAGTACGAGGCTATAGCCTCAAGGCTATATCCTCTAAGAACTGCCTCAAGATGAGTTTTTAAAACCGCGGTCCTACATAGCTGCAGATAATGGTAATATTTTTCAGTTGAAATGACTTTTTACCAGATATTAGCACTTATTGTGGTATCAAACGCTGACAATGAAAACCAACAAAAACAACTATAAAGATGGCACATGCCATTGAACCATACCCCTGTCCATCCCTGATTATGTGCACGCCCATGAGCCAAGTTAATCTGGTTATATGGGATCCCTGAAGATGTATCCCACGCAGGAAGCAATCTGTCACCGATGTCTTTAGCTTTCTCAAGAAAAATATTATCTCCTGATAGATCATATGCACTTAAAAGTCCACCTACCACTCTGAAAATCAATTAGAAATCGGAATGACATTAGTTATAAGAGAAACAAGCCCACCTTAGTCTTGCTCGGGCAACCAAACAAATTAAAGAAAAGCATGTACAAACACATCAACCCTTCTTGAACTATCTGACCATTGTTATGGGAAAGAAAACAATTCAAAAACCAGGACGTATAATGAAAATATGCCAATAAAAAATACCACAGATACTCAATACACCAACAGAACAACCTTATAGTGGTTTCAAATACACTGGCATCATAATCCTTGTTGAAGTCCAATGAGTTGACAACCCAACTGCAATCAACGAAAACATCGTAAGAACAAGTATTAAACACTTTTATCATCGTAAGGAGTGCCAATGCAAAATTCACCAAACGATCAATAGGAAGAAAAGTAGAGCATGGAATAAAATGTGATTTTGTAATCAACAGTTCGACATTGCACATTTCAGAGTGGGACTTCAAAATTCTATTAGCTTGTCATTTTAATTTGTGGATTATCGGGTCAAACAGTATTGTGCTCAACTTAGGTCAAATGGAGTTCACCATTACATTCTCATTAGCATTTATAATTTCACCCACATCACAATCTTAAATAATTTTGTACAACCGGTCTCGAAAGTGACTTTTGAGTTTTGACTAAAAGATGCCTTCGAAGGAAAAAAAGGCATTCTATTTTACCTAGATTCAAGACAACGTATGAGTTATGATCTTCATCAAAAATATACACCTCTCACTTCATATCTTCCATGGAGATGGTTAGACAGCTAAGCAAATTGTGTTGTGAAGAAAATAGCAGCTTCTATATTGTACATTGGGAACATTTCAAATGGAACTCACTCTCTCGCCTTTTTGAATTGCTCCTCTAGGCCCATTATATATAGTGTATCAAGAGAATCCACAAGAGTGGCACCTAAACCTCCAAAACTATTGACACCATTCTTCGTCTGGGGCTGGAATAAAAAATGGGAGCCATGAAGGATAAATAAATGGTAATTGCGGAAATACAAGAGAAACAGAAAATAGAGTTCTTTACTGACTTGAAGTTCATCTTGACCCCAAGCATATTTCTCATAGGAGTTCCACGCATGAAGCATGGCCTCTTTTACTTTCTCCCTGCGTTCAGTGTCAGTAGGATCCTCGGCAACAGCCTTCTTCCCAGTTGATTCTCCTAAATTTTCAAAAACATGCTCGGCGGAGTCACCCAAGTATTGCTTTATCTCTTCGAGCTGAAAAAAATCGATAAATATTTGATAACCATATTATTATTTGCAACATAAAGTAATTGCCCAACCTTGCGTTTTAGCTGTGAAACTTCATCGTTCAACTTAGATAGTTCTTCCTGCATTGCAGATTTCAGGAAAAGAAGTAAGCATGTCAACAGTTAGTAGGTGACGCAGAATAACAAGCAGCAGTGGTTCTTCAACATCTTGAATTGAGAAAAAAATAACACACTGAAGAAAAATGCGTTCAAATTTAACTAAAGCAACTAAGCGTCGACCAAGATCCTGACATGTACATGGACATTTGCTTCGAGGGTTTAAGTCTTGGACTAATTGATAACAAATTAATACATTCCAGAGAAATAGAGATGCGAAGTGAGACTGACCTATGGATTTCGTGCACGTCTATAATCAAGTCAAAGGGAAGTTAACCACCTCATCCAAGACTACATACTATTACTAGGACCAATTTCAGTCTAAATTAACAAACATAAAACCAAGCATATGGGACACACACAATCTAGAGAAGGATTCAATTCAAACAACAATCGTCAAAATGTACCGCGATGAGACAATAATATTTGTTCCCTCTCCTCTGATTGATCAAGATGAGTGGCTTTACTTTGGTTTCTCCATATTCACAACCTGCCACCGCTAAAATGTACCGAAAACTATACACGGTATCGTGGCTCGATGCATTAACCCATCACTAAAACCAGCTCCATATCTGATTCACCGAAGATGCAGTGGATAAAGGACACACTCGATCCAGATGAAGACATAACTCCAAGGATAATCATCAATGACTACCACCAGTAGGCAATAACAGACATATTTTTATTATACTCGCACTATTCCAGATAAGTAACATGCCATTGCTTTCTTCTTCCACCTCTTCTACTTCCCAGACAGCAACCGGACGACTACAGGCGTCTCAAGACTACAAGCTAAGACCCTAGAAACACTGGAAATTCGAGCAAAACTGATCAAGATCGGGACTTTACGGGCCGACGAGATCGAGGGACCTTACGTCGTGCTCTCTCACGAGCATCTGGCGCTCCCAGACGCCAAAGCTGACGACGACGAAGGCGACGATGAGGAGGGCGAGGCGCTGCGGGCGCTTGAGGTAGTATGAGGGGCGGATGTACCTCCACGGCGAGGAGGAGGAAGAAGAGGAGGAGGCCTTTCGCGCCATGGACGCCGAGATCGGGACGAGCGCGAAACACTAAATCCCTAGATCTCGAGCATGGGCGATCGATGTTCTGCGTGTGTATATGTGTGACGGGTGGAGAGAGATCAGAACGGGGGAAGAGACCGAGAGGAGATACGTGACGACGGGGTCAACGCTCTTGTTTTTGGGACGACGACAGGAGACGGTGGGAGGGGGAATGGTGGGGATGGCTGAGGGCGTGGGGAAGAAATGAGTGCATGTTGGGTGTGGTGATTAGATCTGGGCTGGGGCCCGCCCGTCTAATCCGTACATGGGCTTGGGTTACGAGATTTGGATACGGATTGGTCCGGCTCGATCGGTAAAAAATAATATATATGTATACGTTGAATAATACATGTATTAATATGATATACATATTTAAATTTTTTTTATATGTGACACTGATTTTAAATAAAAATTAATAATTTATATATCAAGTATGTAAATTACTTATATCACACAATCTATCGTCTTTTGTTCGTGAATTGCTAAATTCGATTTTTTATCCTTGTTACAGCATCTTTGTGATCCATGCAACACATCCATCGGATGAATCCAGGTTCCTATGCGACGTTCCCTCTAAGGTATTTTTTCTCAATCAACCAAGATATAATCATCTGTTGGCAACATTTCTATCATTTTCCCTCTTTTGTGTATATCACGCATTCCACCGTCTTTTATTTGTGTACAAATTTCGATATCTTGCTCCTCGACCTTGATCCATGATCCTTATGATCATTGTAACATCATGAATAAGTACTCGTCACTTATTCCCAATGACAATGGCGGTTGCATGCTTCGGTTAGCCATTTCCTATCATCTCTTTGTAGGGGTGGCTCCACCTCTCATGTAGCACTTTCCACTGTTAGAGTTGAAATTGGCTCCGATACCATCTGTAACGTCCCGAGCTTGATCTCCGGTCCGTTATCGAGGAAAACTGACCGTGACTACTTATTGTGTCCGGGCTCAATTAGACCTGTTGGTAACCACCCAAAATGCTTAAACTCAAGTTGTCAAGAGTAATCCCCATCACTTGTAACACACTCTCACGCTTTGTGGGTTTTAGATGTTGGCCTGCCTTTGGAGGTATGTGTGTTACAACATCATTGATGATAGGGAGTAACACTCGAATCCGACTTGGCATTTGATATGTTCCCGCTGATCATCGAGGATCCAAGTTGTTACAGATTTAGCCGATTTGTTGTGGAAAATTCTTCTCATCATGCTTTGACTACCCATTATCATTGGGGACGAGGGACCTTTGTATTGTATGGATTGTGTAGACAATGACCAAGCACCCAATGCATCCTTGAAGAATGCACAAAGAAGGGCAACATTAATGTCAGCATAAAAATAAAAAAAACACAATATCGTGGAATGTTATTGTTCATGTTCATTTACATCATCGTTAGAATCCAATTAGAGTCTTAAGTGGAAGAATCCACGTAGAGATTTAAGTTGGCTTTAGCAGTTCTATGCCCTCTATATAGAAAGTGCAACAACAGTATCATGTGCATCAAATTTAGGGATGTCAATGGGTAGGTTTGGGGCAGGTATCAATATTCCCAAACATGTACCCATGTATAAAATCACTACTCATACTCGTCCATTTATTATCTGGGTAATTTCTAGCAGGTACCCATGTACTCGGTCGATACTTGTGTACCCAATGGGTACCCACATATTTAACATAATAAAGTTTTAAGCTCTTCGTACATGTACATAAGATTTTCACACGTAGATTAAACATAGGGAGATTTCGTAATATGGCGGTATACAAAGATGTGCAATGTGTAGGAAATATTAAAGATATATGTATATGTATGTATATTAAGTGTTTAACTCTTTGGGTTGATAATTTTTATTTATTGAAGATACAAAAAAGTAGTTAGATGTGAATAAATGAATGAAAATGAGAAAATTGAGTCGGATTTTTATATATGTAGATCAATACGTATTAGATATTAAGCGGATCTGATGAGTTTGACTAAAATGCAACACACATATCTATATTTATATATTTTTTATTCGAGTTTGGGATGGGTTCGGATACCCATAAGTCAAGTCATACCCTTACCATCATAGGTAGTAAATTCAAAATCCAAACCCATCGAAAAATAAATAGAACAGGTTTAGGGTTATTAAATGGAGCGGGTTTGGATTAGATACCCAACGAGTATGTCCAAATTGACATTCCTAATCAAATCGGACCACTCACCATTCACATTCTTATGTGACTTCGGTTGCCAATTCGCACAAGATTCCTTCTACTTAATAATCATAATGTCATGTTGCATTAGGGTTTAAGCATATGCAACGGGATACAAATTAAGACATCCATACTCCACTATTAACATTGTTATCCTATGCATGTTTAGTCCTATGACATAAAGCATACTATAACATGATAAATACAACTCCATGATATGCGATTTTGAAACCCCAACAAGTACAGGGTTGATCGCATGGGGCCGGATCGTCTGTTGTAGATGACCCATGCTGTAGTGCAGGGGATCGTCGGATGGATATTGGACAATCCCTGATAGAGAGCCGGGGAAAGGCCTTCTATCAAGTATGTCCATTCCCCATCCGACGGATCCCCTGAGCCATAGCAGGGGCCGTCCATAGCAGACGATCCATGCTATGACCACATAGGCAAACACAAGTTAGTCTACAACATGTGTAATAGTATGGTTATGTTATGTTATAATCCCATATATTTATAACGTCCCGGACTTAGGTCTCCGGTTTGTTATCAAGGAAAACAGGTCCAGACAATTTGTTGGGTACGGACCCAGATGGACCTATTAACAACCACCCAAAATGCTTAAGTCCAATTTGTCAAGTAGTAATCCCCATCACTTATAAACCACACCAACACTTCGCGAGTTTTAGGTATTGCACTATGTTTGGGGTTGGAGTGTTACAACCTCCCCCACTTATATTCACAACGTCCTCGTTGCGACATTGCACATCACTTATTCCCAGTGACAGTGATGGTTGCACGCTCCGGGTAGACTTTTCCTCCAACCTCTTTATAGGGGCGGCTTCACCTCTCGGGTAGCCCTTTCCACTATTAGAGGGAACATGGCTCTGATACCATTTATAACGTCATGGACTTAGGTCCACGGTCCGTTATTGGGGAAAACTGGCACATACAACTTGTTGGGTACGAACCCAGATGGACCCATTGACAACTACCCAAAATGCTTAAGCCCAAGTTATCAAGTAATAATCCCCACCACTTAGAAATCACACCCACACTTCGTGAGTTTTAGGTATGGCACTATGTTTGGGTTTGGGGTGTTACATCCGTATAACCAGAATCCTTTAAGCCATATTTTACCCTCAAGTATATCAATATATGTGTCCTTGGACTGGATATAAGTAGGGATGCAAACGGACTGATACAGATACACATATATGTATTACCATATCATTATTCATTTTTGAATACGAATACATATGTAGATATGGATATTGATAGATATTAAAACTATCTTACCATGTTCTTAAAAAACGGATATAGATATAAAACGGATACTGATCGCATACGAGTAATGTTAGAAGTACTCTTTAGAATCGAATTAAATATATACGAATTGGATGGACAACACATGATATGTTTCATAAAAATTATACAATACGATAAAAGAATGTATAGAATTATGTTATATGTGGTTAAGAACAAATCTGTGACAATATTTATATACGAAAACGGATAAATAGGTATGGATATTTGCAGATATCAAAACAATATTCGTATCCATATCCATTTTAAAAAAGACACGGATACAGATGTCAAAATCTGTATAAACTGGATAATGTGACGAATCGAATATGGATACATCACTAATCGTTTGCATTCCTACATACAAGCTGGCTTTAAGTACGCTTGTTCTGGTGATATACCTACGTATCATGCATATGCATGCAAAAATCCCCTTTACATACATAGGTAGACCATACAGGACCTCGCACATTATATTTGCATGAAAAGCTAATGATGGACTCATGTGCTCTCATATATACTACGGATAATATATTCTAGTGGTGATTTCTTCTATTATATATTCAAGTTATATTTTTGTAAAGCCTCGAACATGGCCGTCTCTCGGATCCTATATCACAAAATCCGGCTTGTCAAAAGGAACCTAACGGAATTTGTTTCGTGTGAATCGGACTTCGTTTAAATTTGTTATTATTTTCGAAATAAAGAGAAGTAAGGGGGTTTAAAATGTCATTAGCCCGTAATGACTGTAACTAAGACTAATTAAGCATGATTAAAGAAACAAAATGACTGATTGAAAACTGCTAATGACCATTAGCGAACACTAATCAATAGTTAGCAAAAGATAAATATAAGCCACGAAAGTAAAATTGTGATTAGTGAAGGTTAATCACGATTAATGTTTATTAAGTGTCATTAGCGAATCTAGAATCCTCTGGACAGTTCTAACATAAGTCCTAAGTTTCGGATAAATTTTGGCCAAAAACATGAGCCAAAATCATGGGTGCTAACCGCGGTTAAAGAGTAAACCAAGGTTTTTCTAAATATGATTAGCGATTTTCTAGAGGTTATAAATACCCCCCACCATTCATTCTCTACGATTTCCACTACCACCACCCCATGAGCTAGGGTCGAGAGGTTGGGAGGAGTAGTGTGAGGCGAGTAAGGAACGTTAGCGAAGCGCTACCGGGAGAATGAGGAGGAAGGTATGATCCTCTCTTAGTTTGCTTCGTGCGATAGGTTTTCCATTCTTTCATTTTCATTATTGTTTTCCTCTTGATGATTTTATAGAGGAAATTCTTTTCATTTTATTTTAAAATATGTCTCGATATAAGGGAAAACTTTACCGGAATTTTATAGAAATATGTCCCGATATAAGGGGAAACTCTACTGAATTTTTTCTAGAAACATGTCCCGATATAAGGGGAAACTCTGCCGAAATTTTTCTAGAAATATGTTTCGGTATAAGGGGAAACTCTGCTGGATTTTTTTTAGAAATATGTCCCGATATAAGGGGAAATTCTGGTGAAATTTTAAGAAAATTATGTTATTCGCGTTCTTCGTGTTCTTCATGTGTTTTTCACGTTCTTCGTGTTCTTTGTTCGTTCTTCGTGTTCTTGGCACGCTCTTCATATTTTGATACGAAAATGAAATTCGATCGTTTCAGGAGCCTTAAATCATCCTTTCTGAAAACGAAATATAATAAAGCACTGCATACGCGAGAGAGCTCGATCAGGTAACGAAATCCTTTCCTTTGTTATTGGATTTTCATATGAGATCGTTGAAAATATCTGATTTTATGTTATTTGCTATGAGGAACCTTAATTTTGGCTATTTTTTAGAAAATATGAAAAGTTGCCTTTGTGATTCCCACTAAAATTAGGTTTAAGTATCGAATTAATGCAGTGACTTAGAAAGTTAGGGTTTGTGAGTTAAAATAAGCATAAATATGAGTATATATGCATATGAATAAAATATATGTGATGTATATACCAAGTATTGATGATTATGCAAGTCGAATACTTAACAAAAGAATTACATCATGTGAATTGATGTGTTTTGAGTTGGATCATGAAAGGGATCGCGTGACGTTAAGGATGACTGGGAGTAGAACTACATGTCGGGCATGCAACTTGTAGGTTTGTCAGAAGGAATCCGTATTGACGTTTCCCTACCTAGGTGGTAAACGGTTGCCCTGTTATGATAAATGCACACGAAATGAATGATTTGCAACGTGTGGTACCGGGAGCCAATATATTTGAGTTGAACGATGGAAGAGGTGGGCGTGTCATGTGGAGGCAGGGGGGGGTCAATAGCGGTTGGGTCATGAAAATGTGTATTTAAAGCCATTAGGTTATATGATTAAATGTTATCCTGAGGTTTAAGCAATCGAATCCTCGAGGACGGTGTGCTCCTTTGTTTGCTAAGCTGAGGGCTTGAGGCCCTGGATAATAAAAGAAAAGGAAATTGTCAGGGTAGTACTGGAGGATTGGTTTAGGCGATGTGCTGCAGTATAAGCTTACTAGATCAACGCAATCTTCAATCATGAAGTGCCAGCAGCTTCAAAGTCCAAGAATGGTGGGATTCTTCTGCACTAATCCCAGATATGGAATAGAAAGGAATATGTATGAGATGGAACGAAACTTTTCATGACAACAAGTTTTGCAAAATTACATATTTTTGTTTGCTTTTTTCTTCTTCGTTACTTAGTATTCACTATTTGTTATCTTATTATTTGTGGAAAACCCAATAGGTGTAGGTGAGCTATCGCAATGACTTTAGTAATCCAACTAGCTTACATAGTAGACATCTAGCCAGTCAGCCACAATAGCTTTACTCTATAAGGTAGTTGGTAATCTTTTTGTGTAATCCCTTCCAGTTGATGTACATGTAAACGGTTGTAGTAGGACAATGAATCATGTGAACTATATTTTGTGAATGGAAAAGTGTTAAAATGCTTTCTTTTGAGTGTTTTCATTTGCAGTCTGTTTCTGAATGTTAGTTGTGATTGCCAAATAAATTATTATTGAGTAAACAGATCCGGATATGGGAGAATCCGACGATTCGGAATAGGGGTCATGACAATTTCATTATATTTAAAATTACATATAGTTCGGTGATTCTAGATCTTTCTCCCCTAGACTTGTGGTCAGTGCTCTTTCAAGTTTAATTAAATAAGATGATTTTGATGTCGAATACATATGCTTCCTTGATAATCACTTTCAACTCTGGCCCGAGGGCTCACCATCTTTGTCACTAGCAGGGAAAGGATGGAATAGACTAAGGGCTCGTTTGGTTGTCGGGGTACACTAGGGTATCATGGCATACCCTCAACTCCAACCTTGCATTCCTGGGTTGGGATTGATTCTATTGACCTTACAATTTCTTTGGTGTAATCTTTTTTAACCATGCTCAAATAAACTCGATGACATAAAAAACATATTATAATCATTGAAAAAAATAGTACAATACAAAATCAATGTCACATCACATCACAATTATCATTCAACCCTCCATACCCTCCAAACAGCTACTATTCACAGGAGAATACGTCAACCCAGCCCAACCCGGTAACCAAACATGCCTTGAGGTGATTTTTTCGGATTGAAGTATGCTTTAACTCCTCTCTACTATCATTGTCACTTTTCCCTTTCTTGATGGAAGCAAGAAGATGGACTAGTACGCAAGATGTACGTCGAAAAGGTCAGATCAACCAATGCAATATCCCATGGAGCATTTCCACAAACATTTCTTCAGCTCTTCCAATCAAGTGGGTGAGCTGGCAAGTAAGGGTGAACCTCTAGTTAGTGTGTAAAGAGACATAATGAGTCTTTGAGTCAGTAGGGTTGAGTCATTAGCAAATGAGGTCACTCCAAGAGCACCACGAAGTGGAACTGGAGTCGGTAATAGAGTGTAAAATTCACTAACATGTGCTAATTACCAACGAAGAAGCATGTGCCAGTCGAGAGTAAGGTAATACACGGCTACGTTCACACGACAAGCATCAGGACAATATGAATGAAATTGACATTAAGGTCGAAGAAAGTGGATGAAATAAGTTGATTTTATTATCATACTTGATCACATATAAAAGATACATATCCAACCTAAGTCATATAGTGCTTAGAAATATGTCTACATCCACAATGGTCGAGTAAATATGCATAATTGCGAACCTCTAATCACATATTCCTTGTGAATGGGCATATGTTTCATGTGTTCATATCCATGTTAATATACAGTATGTCGTGGTGTGGGATTATTTGCGGTTCACACACGAGCCACCACTCATTATACACAAAGGCCTTTAGGCTCGTAAGACCTTTCGACTATCTTATGTTGTTCCATCGCATATTTGCTACCATTATTCGAGATCGTACATAACCTTAGGCATGCATGCCATCACTTTCCGTAATTTTCACAAAGGTCATCATCATTTCCAAAAAGAGCATAAATTTCATCTAACGCCAATACAAGTCATGGTTTGTAGAGATTTAGCCGATTTGTTGTAAAGAAAGCTCCTCATCATGCTCCGACAATCTAGTATCATTGGGGACGAGGGACTTTTTTGTATATATCGTGCATATAATGTATAATGCACAACCAAGCATGATAGTCATCAATAGAGGCTGAGAGCTGAGAGAGGTCGACGGGTTAAAAACAACGGAAGGGGTAAAAAGAAGGCTAGATACAGAGAGCTGGGAGATGGAGGATGTACGTACATGGGAAGAAGAGATGAGTAGAGTGGAAAGGAGTAGGGGAACTTTCATTTAAGAAGAGGGATTTTCAAGAGCAAAGATATATTCGAGGCGAGATTTGTGAAAAAAATAAGGGGGAGTAATGATTGAGTTTGGGAAAAAATTGGGATTTTGTTACAAGTTTGTGTGTAAAGTCGTTTCAATATCGGGGTTTTTTATAGTAATTAGATGTGTAAATTAAAAGAACATCTCAACTATACGCCAATTCTCAATTAAGGGTCTCATTTATCAAATGCAACAAATATGGCTTGATCTTATTTTCTTGCCTCAAATCAAGGCCTCTGCAAGCATCTGCGACTGTTTTATGTCAACGTTAAACCTTAAACTTGAAAGTTAAACACCTCTTCGGTACATTTGAAAAATAAAACTTCTAACCATAAATAGACGCATAGTCGAGAGATTTTTTGTAATTTACCCTAATTAAATATATAAACAAGACGTTTTGGTCCAAATATTTGAGAAAGTAACTTTACATTCGGGGACATATCCACATACCTACACCTAGGGGGGCATCGGATGGATCGACTTGGGTCGGGCTTGAGTTGGCCCGACCCAAGCCCATTTAAGTATATGGGTTAATGGGTCGGATCTAAGATCATTTTATTTTCAAATTGCATGCCCAAACCCAAAATCGACCCAAACAAAATGGATCGAATTCAGGTTGGGTCGACCCAATTAACACATATGTACACCGAAATCACGTGTTCCGTTTTTCTTACATTAGTCTAGTTGTTTCTCATGCATGTCTGCATGTTTAAGACTTTAAGTACGCTAACTAATTCGTGATTCTGACATCAGTTGTATGTTGTAAATATAAATATGGTAAAAAATATGACACTGAACCACCATTCAATTCACCATTACATATTTCTATTAATAGATGTGAACACTACAACCCAATACGTATTGGTTACTTAGAGTTGTTCATGCTTTAATACTTAAGGACATCGATTACATTCTTGCACATTAATGTAATAATCTTGCATATTAATGTTCCTCAATCTACATTAGTGGATATGATTATTAATGAGTCTAAGCATTTATTCTACACTAAAAAATAAGGATATGAAAGTTAGAATATAACATTTGGAATGGATATAAATATATTGGATATAATTATATCGTATAAGTCAAATTATCGAGTTTGTGGATTCCGACCTACTAAGATCTGATTAGATCCAATAATCAATACGAGCTCATTTTATTTATACATTACTAAGCGTCCACTAGATTTCGAATTTGAATGGAATTTTAAGTGGGATAGCCTCTGCCCAACCCTACCTACCCCATCTATCTTCCACCTCCCCTTTTCATCGTACGGAGTAACCAGTCCTCGTCGTGTCTCTCTCCCTGGGCTCTTCACCTCGCGCGCCAATGGAGACCCAAATTAGGGCTCCCGAATTCACCGTTCCCCCAATCCCGTTTTCATACCTCCTGTAGAGATCCACGGTCACCCTCCTCTCCCATCGGCGATGGGCGAAAACCTTAATCACGCGCCGGATCAACACAACCCCGCGCCCCCATTGGGCGCGATGCAACTCCCTGGGCAGATCGACGAGGCGCTCGGCTCAAGTGGAGACCCCGTTAGCAACCAGATGATGGTGGCGCACGGATATGAGCAGGAGGAGCAGCCGGAGGGGGTGGAGGAACCAACACACGAGGGGGGCTTAGAGATGGAAGGGGCGGCGATGGACGTCGGGAATATGGGGATCGTGGCGGCAGTAGGTGGGAATCAGCTCACCCTCTCGTTCCAGGGCGAGGTGTACGTTTTCGACCCCGTTACCCCCGAAAAGGTGCCTCCTTTGTGGTTTTTGACGTTTTTTTTTGATGCGATTGTTTGTATTTTCGTTGAGAAAGCTAGGATTTGTATCTGATCATGTAGAAATTTTGAGTATTTGTCTGCACATGTTAATGATATGGGTTTGTTTTGTCGTTGAGAAGGAGTAAATAGTTGAAGCGGAGAGCACTCCGTCATCAGATATGTCTTGTGGTGGTGTTATGTGTTCTACGCTGCTATGTCAATGCCTATTTTGGTTGTTTGCACAATTTTAAATGTGAGTACTTAGGCTTGCAACTAGAAAAGAGATTCTTTCTATTGCAAGGGTTTGAACTTGTAACTGTGTAGCTATTTATTTTGATAATATGTTTTGGAGTTTGTAGTCAAAAGGATTACGAATTGAAAGGACTACTTTTTAAGAACAGGTTCTCACTAACGGCATGTTGGGTTGTATATATGGGTTTAAGTCCCTACTTTGTAGCTTACATCTGCTAATAAGACAAATGGTCGAAGGTTTTTTATGGCTTGTAACATAGGAAATATGTCTTTTTGTGCTTGGTTGTAGAAAGTGGACTTGATCGACCATGCTTTAGAATATTGTTCTCTAAATGGCTTCACATCATGAAGGCGGAGGAGGGAATGGATTAGCTTCTCTTTGAATCGAAGCTTGAAGGATGGCATCAGATTGCCTGCTAGTGAGCGACTTAGCTGGAAAGAATTCAAAGAAATCAAGTGGTGCTCTAAGAGGATCATCTGCGGTTGCTTGGCAGTTGGCACTAACTCAAGGCCTGCTGTGCTGAAGTATTGATGCAACATGGTGGAGGCCTGTGGGGATTGCTATGATTTCTGCAGTTGGGTGGTGTCAGCCCGATGGTGGTTTTCTCGATTGGTGGTGGGATGCGTGCTGAGTTGGAAAGCGGATTGAACCTGGAATCATAGTGTCAAAACAGGGGCTTTACATGGTGGGAGCCACACATAATTGATATAGATATTAGTTGTAGATTTGTAAAGGTATCATTCAGTGATCAGAGCTTAATTTATTTACCGTTGAGAATCTCCCAAAGAAAACCAGAGACCTCATGCACAATTTCCTGTTAAAGCGTACACGACCTTACTTGAACACAATCTACTCTACATGCTTGCACTACTTAAATCCTTTAATATCGAGGATTACGATGGCATAAAACATCGCCATGACGATGAGTTTTCCACTTCTGGGAAAAACATATTGGCCGGGATCTTCATCATACCGTCGCTAGGATGAAATCGATCATACAGTCCTAGGGGCGCCTATTGGGATGTAACTTCCATTTCTCTTCATTGTTGGTCATACGCTAATACAATTTAATAATTGAATGGTTTTTTTTTGTTTTTGGACACATAGCTGGTATTGTTTGCAACAGAGAGAGAGAGCATGCAACATAGTGAGCAGTTTTGTAAGTATCTAAGGACACAGTTAGTTTTATATTGGTTACAACTACCTCAAGTTCCAAAAAGTGCACACTGTCACAAAAGGAAGAAAATCTTCACTTAAATCTGTCCCTCTGTCTATAAATGAGAATGCAATTAAGTACTTGCAAACACAAATCTTTTACATGGTGCCCTGTTGGAGAAAAGTTGCATGGTGGTTACTAATCATGTAGTACATAGCACGGTGCTTCTTGCACCAATCTATCCTTTATGTGCTTTTTAGTTAATTAACAATTGGGATGCACTTTGTAGAATATATTAAAAATTTTAACATTTTAATTCTTGCTTTGTGGTTGATTTGCCTGTTTCCAGTGGCCGGTGAAGTACTTACTCTATGATGAAAATTTGATTTTCTTTTGGGATCACTTTCATACTAGCAATTTGCTTGTTGCATGCACTTTCAATGGCTAACTTGTGGTTCTTGTCCTGTGATTTCACAGGTCCAGGCGGTTCTTCTACTGTTGGGAGGGCGTGAATTAATTTCTGGAGTGGGGTCTCCTCCACAAGGTTTATATCAAAGTAACAAGGTATTTCTTGATTAAGCCCCATTTTTTAGTCTCATATTTCTCAGATGCCGTCAGTTTTTTAAAAGCAAACAGTTTTTATTTTATCAACAAAATTTTGATTCAGCGTTCAAATGTTCCACAAAGAGTGGCTTCCTTGATGCGGTTCCGTGAGAAGCGAAAGGAACGGAATTTTGGTAAGAAGATTCGTTATGATGTTCGTAAAGAAGTAGCTCAGAGGTAAGGTTCTATTAATGTTGCTAAGTCTATGTCAAAATTTTCTTTTACGCAGGAATTAGAAGTCATCTAAGACTGATATTAGTCGGAAACTCTTAAACTCCTGTCATTCACTTCTAATTCATTACCTTAAAAAGTTTCAAAAAGGTGTGGTTGATTGAGATGGTGCCATGATACTGAATCTACTTGTAACTTATGATTTAATTGAGGAGTAAGCTTCAGTTTCATAGAGGAGAAATATAAATTCAGACTTCTGTATATGTAAAGAATTTAAATTGGTCAATAATAACCAATAACCAATGATCCATTTCCTGCTTTTTGCAAAGTCAGCTACGTGGATATTTGTTACTTCCAAACATATCTATAATTTAAGTCATATGACTCATATCTGGGTTTGGATCCAAAAAAAGAGTTATATATCTTTAATAGTTCCTTTTAGACATGTCTTTGCTTTTGCACATATTAACAGAGAATCAGATGGCCTTTTTTGCACATATCCAAACCACTTTAAAGAGAGTTTCCCCTTATCTTCCATTGATGCTATATCTACCTTTTGTGTCATACTCATTGTGGTCATCAATTCATCAGATGATTGAAAATCAACATCTCTTATTACCAAACTCATCCTGAAATCAAATGAAATTTGTTTTGAATATTGAAATTTGCAAATAAATTCAAAATATAAATTTCAACTGTAGAACGCAATGGATTAAACTCTACCAAGGTTGCATTCATCACAAAAAACTGAAGTTGGAGTAAATCTTTTAGGTTATGAAACAAAGTAAAATAAAAATAGCAAACCACGATGCTTCTCTAAAAAAGGTTTAGAATTATAGCTATATGTCATTACTCCTTTTAGAGCAAAAAAATACTCCTTTTAGAATTTTCCTAAATATCCTCACCGAAGATGCATGCAAACAATACCACATAAGACTTTAACTCATTTTTTGAAGGAAAAAGGGCTGCCACCAAGGGTTCTCGCATAATGGACGCATGCGAGTAAAGAAGTTAGACCAAAAGAGATTACAACGAAAGTTGCGGATTGGTAGTTGGAATATTGGCACTTTAACTGGAAAGTTGACGGAGATAGTGGATACGATGGAAAGAAGGAAGATTCATATAGTATGCCTTTAAGAGACTAAATGGGTTGGAGAGAAAGCAAGAGAGAATGAGAAGACATGCTTTAAACTTTGGTATTCATGTAAAGATAAGGGTAGAAACGGTGTTGGAGTGGGGTTGTTCATAAGGATTTGAAGGATTGTGTGGTTGAGGTGAAAAGATTCGGGGATCGAATTATTTTGCTAAAATTGGTGCTTGAAGAAGAAATTCTGAATATCATCTCAGTTTATGCACCACAAATTGATTTAGATGAAAGGACTAAACAAGATTTTTGGGAGGATATGGATAAGAGTCTACAAGGAATCCCACAAAGAGAGATGATTTGCATCAGTGGAGATCTTAATGGACATGTGGGAAAAGATGCTTTAGGGTATGCTAGTGTTCATGGAGGACATGGTTTTGGGGATAGAAATGAAGAGGGAAAAACCATCCTAGATTTTGCAACGGCATATGATCTTTTCATAGCAAACACTCTCTTCAAGAACGGGAGGAACATTTAATTACTTATAAGAGTGGGTCAATTAGAACACAGATAGATTACTTTGCGTTGAGGAGAAGAGATAGGCTGTGTTGTAAAGACTGCAAAGTAATCCCAGGAGAGAGTTTGACAACTCAACATCGTTTGTTAGTCTTGGATGTACAAATGAAAGGGTTGGTAAAGAAAAGGAGGGTTTCTAAGATAACTAGAACTAGATGGTGGAATCTTCCATTAAAGCAAGCGAGCTTCAGGGAGAAGGTTTTAGAAGACTTATCTTGGGATTGTAGCGGTAGTGTGATGAAATCCGATTTCATCATCTTAATTCCGCATTTTTAACCCCCTTTCTTAAATATGTGTCAATAAAATCCATATAAAGTCCTATAATTATTAGAGTCTTGAATAAATTAAAAAATCACAAAAAATGGCAAAATTAAAATCCGTGGTTTTTTAGCCTTAAAAATACCCTCAAAAATATTTTGTATCTTCAGATGACCTTATCTCCAGTTTTGGTCAATATGAAACTTGTAGATCTCATCGAGACCTACAACTTTCATGTTTTGAGTTTTCTCAAATTCGGCCATTTAACCCTTTAAAAATCAACTTCTTTCTCGGAATAATCTGATTGGGCCACGTGACCCGTTCTGGGTGAGCCACGTGGCCCGCTCCCCTTTGCATCTTCCGCCCCCATCTCCAGCCGTTGGATTTCTTCCTGATCCAACGGCCAGAGTACCCCCACGTCCGCTCTTAATCCATTGCCGTCAGATCACTTCCTGGAGTTCATCTGTACCATCCATCAATGCCTTTCTGATAATCCGCCACGTGGCACATTGGTAGCCATTCGATTTCGCCTGGAGTGATTAATCAGCACCACCCATCCTTCATTTAAGCACTGTCGCCCGATCGCCACTCCTGCCTTGATCTCCACCGCCCGTCGGCGCTTTGATATACACCTGCCACGTGGCGCATTTTGCACCATTCGATCGCGCCTTCATCCATTCATCTCAGCCGCTATCACCGCAGCCATGTTTTAGCCTTCCGTTTACGATTCAGATATGATCTGACGCCCGCTGTCGCCTGCTTATAAGCTCGACATGTGGCGCTTCGTACGTCATCTGATCGAGCAACCTCGACCACATCGCTACCACTCTTAGGCGCCTCGATCCAGACCGTTGGATCACATGATCCAACGGTTATGAACTCATCTTCAACCTCCAGCCTCCTTCGAGCCCACGTTCTCCATCTTGCGCACGCGCTTGCCCCTTCCGTTTTTCCGCGCGTCTCCGACCATCCTCTCCACTCTCTAACCACCCCACGACCGTGCCCCATCACCCCTCATCCTTGCGACTGCTTCTAATCCCCGCGATTCCCTCTCCATCGACCCATTCACCCCACGCAAACCACGATCCCACCACCTGAACCTCCGAACTTCGCCTTCAAATAACCCCACTCCCCCGCCTGCCTTCGTCGTCCACCTTTACGCGGAGGGAGGCTCAGCCCTCCGCTATCTCCCTGTGACAGGGGGAGGTGGCAGATAGAGCGATGACGACCTATCCCTTCCGGTGATGACCCTCCGTCGATCATGGCGGTGATGCGGTGCTCTGAGCCCGCTTGAGCTGGCCTGAGTAGCTGACGGGGTCCAGCGACGACCCGAGGCTCGAATCGAGCCCCAACCCAAGCTTCCGACCGCCATCTCCGATCAGGTGAGTCCCCTTTGCCTCCTTTGCATTTTCTTTGATTTTTACTTAATTAATTAGGACGTTCTCTTCCCTCTTGACCCTCATCGCTCACTTCCCGAGCTTCGTCCTTCATCCACTACTCACGCGCCCACTTCAGATCACCCTCTTCTCCCTCCAGTTCCCCAGATCGCGTCCGACCCATCTCCTCCGCCCTCGCGGCGGAGGAGCTCCGATCTCCCGCCTTTTCGCTCACCGAGCTTCCATTCCACTCACGCACACACATATTTCTGCTTCGGCTATGTGCTTAACGCTGCAGGTCGACAAATCCTTCAATGGCCGTAGACTCATCGGAGCCAATTTCGTCCACTGCGCCTCCGTCAACAGAGCTCCGATGGGCTGATCAAAGAGGTCCGATGCCCTCCCCGAGCTCCTAGCGAACTCGACACACTTCCAAGGAGCTCCGGGGAGGTCCACAGCCTTCGAGAACGAGCGACGGAGGAGGAGCTTCATCGCCGGAGCTCTAAACGCTTTGCCATCCCCTCGGCGGAGGGAGAAGAACGAGAACATACAGTTGCCGTTGGATGGCACCCCTCGGTGTCCATCCAACGGCTCATCTTCAGCCACGTCGTCTTCGGCCAACAACACAGGCACCGTCGGATCAGTTAGATCTGACGGGCATCCATTGGTCACGTGTTATTCGCAGATGATCTCCGAGCCGCATCGTCAGAATCTTAGGCTTGGATCTTCCGAGCCTGCTCCGAGCCTCATCAGCGCTTCGGGTACCTCCGAACCGAGCCGAAGCTCCCAAGCCTACGCCAAGCCTCTACCAAGCCTGAGCCGTCCACCGAGCCTGGATGGCGCGTGCATAGCACGTGCCATTTGGATAAATTGTAGAGACGCCTACGGACTTCTTCAATATTGCAGACAGGTCCTTACATCACGAGCAGTACCACGCGCGCCTGGGGTATTTTGCATTTTTACCCTTGCAGGTTTCAATAATTGCAAATATGCCCCCGTGCGTATGGACTATTTACAGGGAAGGCCCCACACTTTATTTTTATTACATTTTAGTCCCTCTCAGGGACCTGTTTGTATTTATCTTTTCATGTTTTCTTTCAGTTATGCCCTTGCTTTCCTTCATGCATATCTTGAGCCCCGTATTTCCGATTGAGTTGATTTCAGTTTCATTTTAAAGCTTGTTTGATGAACTTTCTAGTGACATGATTATTTTATATGATGGACACGTTAATTTTGATGCATTATGTTGATCGTCATGTGTCTCTTATTACTTAACTTATGCCTTGTTCAAATCAAGTTTATCATCTAAATTAAATCTGAAATTGATTCATTATTTAATTGGCTCATTACTCTGATTTAAGGCATATTACTCGTGTTGCATTGCATCGCATTTATTCGCATAATTGAAATAAGATAAAAAAATGCATGTTTATTCTTTTCGTTAATGCATTGTCTTGACTTCATGCATACGTTGACCTATAGAGCTTTAACTCAACACTTAGTTAAATAGATAAAAATCTGGATAATCGCGAGAGAGGCTTGTGTCCTTGAGCTCGACCTTGGTTTCTTGCCAAGTAAAATAAAAACACAACCATCCGATTTCCTTGACACATCCAACTTAGATGGTTTTTGATAGACCTAGTTCGGCTCGAATGCAATGACATATCAAGTGTTAATTACACGATATTAAAGGGCCGAATTTTGCGGTTTGTCATAGTGCAAACGAGATGTGGGAGGCAGTAGCATCTTGTATCCGAAAGGTAGCTAATGAGATGCTAGGCGAGTCAAGGGGAGGAGCTTCATGTCAAAAGGAGGCTTGGTGGTAGAGTGAAGGGGTGCAAGAGAAGCTAAAAATAAAAAGAGCTTGCTTTAAAGCTATGTCTAAGGATAGAACAAAGGAAACTGTCACAAACTACAAAATAGCGAAGAAGGAAGCAAAGAAGACCGTAAGCGAAGTTAAGTTAAAAGCTTTTGAAGTTTTGTATAAAAATGTCGACTCTGGAGGGACAAAAGGATATATTCAGGTTGGCCAAAGCAAGAGAAAGAAAAACCAAAGACCTTTGTCAAGTGAGATGCATTAAGGACGAGGAAGGTCATGTGCTTGTTACTCAGAAGGATATAAAGACTAGATGAGAGCAGTACTTCCATAAACTTTTCATTGGGGAAGGAAATAGAGATATCACTTTGGGTGATCTAGCTTTTAGTGAAAGTTACTTGAATCGTGCATGCTATAGACGGATACAAAGAAAGGAAGTAGAGGAGGCTTTGAAGGTTATGAGACTTGGAAAAGGTGTAGGACTGGATGACATCCCTGTAGAAGTATGGAGAGTTTTAGGTGAGCGTGGTTTGACTTGGCTTACGAAGCTATTCAATGTTATTTGGCGAAGCAAGAAAATACATGAAGATTGGAGGAGGAGTATCGTGGTGCCTCTTTATAAGAATAAAGGAGACATTTAAAATTGTTCAAATTATAGAGGTATCAAGCTGATGTGTTACCCTATGAAAATTTGCGAATGTGTGATCGAAAGAAGGTTGAGGCAAATTTCCAATGTAAAAGAAAACCAATTTGGATTCATGCCAGGCCGCTCAACGACTGAAGCCATCCATTTGCTGAGGAGAATAATGGAGATTTATAGAGCTAAAAGGAAGAACCTCCACATGATCTTTATTGATTTGGAGAAGGCTTATGATTCTGTTCCCACGAGAGATATTGTGGAGAGTGTTGGAGAAGAGACAAATACCTGTCCTATACATTAACCTCATAAAGGACATGTATGATAGGGCTTTATCTTGTGTAAGGACCCCGTCTGAGAAGACTGGATATTTTGACACCAACATTGGTTTACATCAAGGTTCTGCTTTGAGTCTATTTCTTTTTACTTTGACTATGGACGAGTTGACCAGGATGAGTTACCTTGGTGTATGTTATTTGCTGATGATATTGTGTTAATTGACGAGACTAGAGACGGAGTAAATGAGAAGCTTGAGGTCTGGAGACATGAGTTGGAGACTAAAGGATTTCGTATAAGTAGGGCTAAGACGGAATATATGGAGTGCACCTTTGATGGAAGCAATGGTGAAGGAATCGAGGTGAAGATTGGTGACGATAACACTCAGAAGAGAGATTCCTTTAGATATCTGGGATCTATTATGCAACATGATGGGGAAATTGATGGAGATGTTACTAATAGAATAAATGCAGTCTGGCTAAAGTGGAGAGGAGCCTCTGCTGTTCTCTGTGATAAGAAAATTCCTTTAAAGATTAAAGGAAAGTTTTACAAAGCAGCCGTGAGACCTGCTATGTTTTATGGATCTGAATGTTGGCTTGTGAACCATAGACATGTACAGAGAATGAATGTAGCAGAAATGAAAATGCTAAGGTGGATGTGTGGACACACATGTAAAGATCGGATTCGGAATGATGCAATCAGAAAGAAAGTTGGCGTAGCTTCGATCGAGGATAAGATGCGAGAAAACCGTTTAAGATGGTTTGGACATTTGCAAAGAAGATCAGTTGTTGCACCAGTTAGGAGATGCGAGTGTTGGGATGTTGAGCCGGCTAAGAGAGGGCGAGGACGACCCAAGAAGTGTTGGAAAGAGACCATACGAAGTGATCTTAGTTTTGTGGATGTAAGCCCGGGATTGGCCCAAGATAGATCTGAATGGAGGCGAAGAATCCATGTAGCCAACCCTACTTAATTGGGGGAAAGGGCTTTTTTGTTGTTGTTGTTGTTGTTGAAAAAGGGCTGCCACCATATAGATGTGACCCCAAAAACTTCACCATTTCAAGGTACAACTTACAAGCCCTCACCAGGCAGACCTAGAAGAAAATGAAAAAGAACAATTACAATAGCCAACCGTCAGAGAGTATCTAGACATGTGCCAAAATGCCCCCTGCAAAATTCCACCCCTGTTGAAAATGACCTCATTTCTAGCCAACCAAATAGCCCACATCGCTAAGTGGCCAAAAGCTCGCCATATCTCTAAAGTGTGTCTCCTGATTCTCGTAGGTAGACCACACATCTTGAGAGCTCATGTAGTAGAAGTGTAATTGGTTAGCATCCTTCACCCTCCTGACATCTTGCGCACGACTGACTGGCATTTTCGAAGAACCCTGCAGAACAGTCCCCAATAAGTAGCGTACCCTTCTGCTTAAACTTTCAACTGAGATGAGAAGATGGAGAATTATGATGTTTCACAAGGAACTTTGTGTCAATTAATTAGCATAATTTAAACAAAATCTACACTCGTATGGTCAGAAACCAATGCAAATAATACATGCCACTCATTATGTCATATTTTTTCCATTTTATTCATTCAATAAGAATTATAGTAGCTACTGATCTGTGATGAAAATTTTTACAAAGTTGTTCCGATCAGTGTTCGGAAAGTCGGCCCAGACGGACGCATATGCGGAGGCGGTCCCCTGCCACTCCGAGGATGCTATACTCGCTCAATATGCGGGTTATGTAGTATACTAGACCGAGTAATCTGCATATGTGGTCGCATATGTAATGTAGGTAACATAACACCATTCACCGAAGAGCAAATGGTTGATTTTTTAATATTTAACTTTATTAATAGAGGTAATATGTTTATCTAAGATCTTTTTTGGGATAAAATGAATATAGATGTCAGATTTGTATGGAATTTTATAACTGCACAGAACAAATAACATATATTTTTTTAGTCAAAGAACAAATAACATATATTTAATTTAAATGGTTGATTTTTTTAATATTTAGCTTTGAGTAGACAAATACACCATTTACTAAAGTACGAAGGTACGTGGTTGTGTTTACTAAGCAGTTTACACTTCCAAAAGAAGGATACCTTCCAATTTGGACAATTATATCTATCATTATTTCTATCTTCAATCAATTTATAACATTTTTTACTCTCTTCACCGTTAACTTAACATCTTTATCTTTTGAAAATAGATGGCTTTTGGAAATATTTTGGTTGATATCACATTGAAAAAAAAGTCTTCGCTTCATATTTCTTTCATGTTATATTTTTTTAAATATAAATGTCTAATGTTTGAAATAACTATTATATTTTTAATTATTTTTAATTAAAATAATAGAAACTGAATAATCCACATATACTTCCGCATATACTTCCGCCTACCCGCGTACTTGCTCCAAACCGCCTGACCGAACGAATACCACATACCGACTTTCTGAACTTTAGTTTCGATCAAATGATCCGGTGATAGTACAATGTGCCTACCACCCAAAGGACCGTGGTTCAAATCCTCCATTGTAGGAGTTGCGTTAAGTAATCATCAACCAACGTAAAAAATAGTCAAATCTTTCAACATGGATTCATTTGAGCAAGAATCCATGTAGCCGACCCTACTTATAGTGGGAGAAGGCTTCACCATTTTAGTCGACCCTACTTAATGTATCCACTTAAATGGTCTGGTGGTAGTGCAGTATACCTGCCAACCAAAAGACCAGGGTTCAAATCCTCCCTTGTAGGGGTTGTGTTAGGTAGTCGGCAGCTAGCGTAAAAAATAGTCAAATCTTTCAACATGTATTTTAGCAAGAATCCATGTAGCCGATCCTACTTATAGTTGGAGAATGCTTCACCATTTTAGCTGACCCTACTTAATGTGGGAAAAGGCTTTGTTGTTGTTGTTCCGGTCAAATGATCCATTCCGTTTCTTTTTCCGGAAATCTAAAGGATGATATACTTATACGAGATAGATAATCATCCACAATTTCATTTACTCAAACCAAATCTTTACCATTTGGACAAATTTTTACTAAATCCATGCCTGATGGAAATATCTGCTTCCTAATTCCTTAAAATATGAGTTGGAGTATGCGTGAAAGCACATTTTCTGCCTCAGAATAGCCCTTACCTCATGCATGACGGAGGCTATGCCTCAGTTTGTCCTCAGCCTCTCAGAACCTCCTCAGTCAATCAAAGCTTGTACCTTCCTAAAGCAGCACAAGGTTATAGCTTTAAGGTGATTTCTCCCAAATGGATGCTCTGAAGCTTACACCTCAACTCAAGACAGATTTTCCAAATACCATGCCAACCTCCGGTTATTTTACATTTTTACGGCTGGTAAAGGTTACAGAACTTTATCACGAGTTCATAATAATGACCAAGCACGTTATAGACTACCTCATTCACAAATATCCGAGGTACAAAGGTAGTATATAATAACAATTAAAATATTCTTTTTCCACGTATTGGAAAGGATAATTTCTCTTGGCTAAACGGATTAGCCGTGTATATACGGCCAACCTGTTTATTATAAATCCGAGAAGAAACTTAAATTATTATGTTTATTGGTTTTCAAGGATGCTTTGGTTAAAGGATAACTCAAAATTATCTTGATGAGGATCGTGGACCTTTTGGCAAGGGTAACTGCAGCTGGCGTCTCTCCTAGATTCGCCTGTTTTCCCAAAGAATTCCAATGGAGCTCCATTTTGCAAGTTTTTTTTGCAAATTGAGGTTCTGTCCCTGGCTTGAAGCTAGGATTGAGCTTTAAAAATCATTCAACATGTTTAAGAATCTAATTCTAAAAGGAATGAATAAAAAAATGTAAAGATGAACATGTAACAATGCGTATGAGGTTGATAGGTTATAACACCAACTTCCATGGGAGAATATTCTGATTCCAAGTGAAACGGGTATAAACACTCTTCTAAACACACTTTTCAAGTCTGACGTGGGATCAAACACAATCTTCACCTAGATTTTTCTCAACATACATCTAACCAATTTAATATTTTGCATTTAACATCCAGCAATATGAAAACTGGGTCTTAAAAAACAATATGAAAACAGGGAAGTGTCCCTAGTTTTGAATGGCAGGAGGGCCCGATTTCGCTTTATGTATATTTTTTTGCAGCAGTTGATGTGATGTCTTGATTGAAAAATTGCGACTTTATTTTGTTCTATGTTCAGGAGAGGTACTTAGTTTTTTTTGAAAGGAGAGGTACTTAGTTCCCTTGCAATTTACTTTTAAGCAATGAATTGAAATTTTTACCCACTAGTTATTTTTATATTATACTTTGACTAATTATAAAACACACCTTCTACATGAACCTTTCCACTTTGAGAATGGATACGAGGCTTCTATGTTTTGTCCTTATTTTTAAAAAATAGAAGCCTGATTTTGTGAGGGTCAGGCAACCAAGGTTTTAAAAATCGAACCTCATAGTTGGATCAATAGGACCGATCAGTCGAACAATGCCAATGTGACTTGTGAGCTGTTCATAAAAACTGAAAACATTCAATCGTTGTCTTATTGGTTTGGTTCGTATGGTATAACCAGATCAAACTGTGTTAGACTAGTATTTCATACAAATAAATATTTTTTTTGAAAGTAAAAACGGGTGAAGCCCCAGTGGGGGGTCACCTCAAAGATTCATTGATATAACGATAACATTACAAAGAAAGAAGGGATGAATTTAGAGAGAATAAAGCATCGTATACAATCCCCAAGAATTTGATGGCCTCCGTTGCCAACCCATAAGCTCATATGGTTTCCATTGCATCTTCTGAAGTGGTTGACGACATTTTCAGTGTAAAATCGCCGACCCTTGAAAATTTTCTCATTTCAAGCGCACCAGATTGTCCACAAGAGTAGGTATGCCTGTGAAATATCGTCTTGGGAGTTGCCAACTACCACCCTAATAGAAGCCCAAAAAGCGGTAGAATCGTTAACGTTAAGCCATTGAATCCCAAGCGCCCCCCAAATCTGCAGTGAAGTATGACATTGAAGAATAAATGTTCTAAATCCCCGTCTTCCTCATTGCATCTTGCGCAAACGCAATCTCCTATATGAAGGATACTATCCCTCTTTTTTTTCAACATAATGCGATCATGCCTTACGAGCCAAAGGAAGAACTTAATCTTTTGTTGGATTTTTGTTTTCCATATTAGGATGAAATCCTGCTCCTGCTTCGTCCGAGTTTCCGCTTGTCCCTGCTCCAGAAAATTGTTAGCCTTTTTGACGGTAAAGCCCCTAGATGCCCATGTAAAATGGTCTCTACCATCAGTCGGTCCATCCACCTCCTCGCGATGTCTGATTAATTATAAGTATTCATGTAACCGTTGCTCTGAAAAAGGCGTCGTGAAACATGGGTTCCACACCCCGTCGGAATAGGCATCCACAATGGTACCTGATTTGTCCGCAGAGAGTTGTAATAGTCGCGGAAAGCGATCCTTCAAAGATCCTAAATTCTCCCAGTCATCAACCCAGAATTTAAAATTTTGCCCATTTCCAACCATAGGTTGCAAAGCTTCTTTCAACTCTTGCAAAGTGTCCCTCAAACCCAACCAAAGTGACGAGAGGTAACTAATATGTGGAAGTTGCAGTGTCTCGCCAGTCGAGTAAAGCTTCCTTAACAGTCTGGACGTGAGATCCTCCTCTGCTTCCCACAGTCTAATGATCCACTTAGAGATTGTGGAGATATTTATGTTTTTCTATATTCTATATATGTCTCTTTCTTATTTTTTATTTCTGTTTTCCACTTTATGTAATTTACCCATAGGCCTCTCTACTATATAAGAGAGCCTAGGGTTCTCAAAAATAAACAACTCGCTTATTTTTCTCCAACATGGTATCAGAGCGGCGGTCCTAGACCGGAGCTCCCGATTCCCGAAAACCCTAACCCTACCTTCAGCCCCCGCCTCGTGCGTGCGCACCTCCGCCTCGCGTGCGCACCGCTGCCTCACGTGCCACCACTCAACGCGCCACCGGAGGTCCGGAGCGTCTGTTGTTAGCTGCAAGTGGGTGTTTACTGTTAAATACCATGTAGATGGGAGCCTTGATCGTTACAAAGCAAGGCTCGTGGCACGTGGTTTTACTCAGACCTATGGAGTTGATTACTTGGACACGTTTTCTCCAGTTGCTCGACATTCCACTTTACTTGTTCTTCTCTCAGTTGCTGTAGCACGTGATTGGCTCTTATTCTAGCTTGACGTCAAAAATGCATTTTTGTATGGAGATCTACAAGAGGAGGTCTATATGCAGCAGCCTCCGGGGTTTGCTGCTGAGGGGGAGTGTCAACAGGTTTGTGGACTCCATAAGGCAATATATGGCCTTAAACAGAGTCCTAGAGCTTGGTTCTAAATGCTTTCAGATCTGATTGAACGACGGGGATTCAAGAGGTCAAATGCAGATCATTCTTTATTTGTGCAGAAGACGCCTAGAGGTACAGCTGCTATCATGGTTTATGTTGATGATATAGTTGTTACAAGAGATGATGAGCAGGGAATCAAGATGACAAAGGAATTTCTGGGCAGTCAGTTTGTGACTAAGGACCTGGGCACTCTAAGGTATTTCTTGGGGTTGGAATTTGCTAGAAATGCATAGGATCTTGTGATGACCCAAAGAAAGTATGTTACAGATATGCTTGCAGAGACGGGCATAATTGGATGTCGACCTTCTACTACTCTTATGGATCCTAGCATGAAGCTATATGAGGATGATACAGATGAAGTCGATAAAAGAAGATACAGAGAGATGGTGGGAAAACTTCTTTATGTTACAATCCCCATACCGGATATTGCATTTACAGTGAGTCGAGCGAGTCAATTCATGGAGCAACCTCGACAAGTACATATGGATGTTATATATATGATATTGAGATATCTAAAATCATCTCCAGGCTCAGGATTACTGTTCAAGAAAGGAGAAACACTCTCTGTATCCGCATATGCTGACGTAGACTATGCAGGTTGTCCTAAGGATAGAAAATCGACTTCGAGATTTGCGGTATTCGTTGGCAGTTCTCTCGTTTCTTGGAAAAGCAAGAAACAAACAGTTGTAGCAAGATCAAGTGCGAATCCGAATACATGGCTATGGCTCAATCAAGTACAAAAATGATGTGGGTTCGAGCAATATTAGTTGATTTGCATATAGAGGTTCCTCTACCCATGGAGTTACACTGTGATAACCAGGTTGCTCTGTTCATTGCAAACAATCCTGCATTCCATGAGAGAACAAAACATATTGAGGTAGATTGTCACTACACCAGAGATATGATTCAGAAGAGCTTGATTTCTACTTCCCATGTTAGCTCTGGAGAGCAAACAACATATATCTTCAGCAAGCCATTGCTTAGAGGATCATTCCAGAAGTGTTCGTTCAAGTTGAGCATGATCGATAGCTATGCTCCATCTTAAGGGGGAGTGTGGAGATATTTATGTTTTTCTATATTCTATATATGTCTCTTTCTTATTTTTTATTTCTGTTTTCCACTTTATGTAATTTACCCATAGGCCTCTCTACTATATAAGAGAGCCTAGGGTTCATAGAAATAAACAACTCTCTTATTTTTCTCCAACAGAGATCAATGCTTTATTCATGCTATGCGAGTCTTAGAATGCTAAGGCCTCCGTCCGTCTTTCTCCTGGTGACTGTTTCCCATCCCAAGTAGTGTATTCCTTTGTGTTCCTGTTTACCACCGAACCACAGAAATTTCGTCATTAACCGTTCCACTTGATCACATATCCCTTTTGGCAATTTTCTAGATGAACATAAGAAAAGCGGTAATGTCGATAATACGTGCTTAAGATGTATCATCTTCCCTCCTTTGGAAATGATCCCATCCTTCCTACCCGTTAGTTTCCTTTCCAATCTCTCAAGCATCACGCGCCAATCTGATTTCCGCAACCGACCTATAACCAACAACAATCCAAGATAGGTAATTGGCAACTCCCCTCTCCCACTTCCCAAAGCCTCGCTCATTCTTCTAGCTTCCTCCTGGCCTAGTCCAAATGGCACAAACATGGATTTATCGCTATTAAACTGAATGCACGAAATGTCACCGAATATCTCTAAAACCTTTGTCGTCCGTCTAGCTTGTTGCATATCGTCATGAAGAAATAGAACTGTATCGTCTGCTTATTGTAAGATTGGAATTGAAATATCTTCCTTTTTGAATCCTGAGCAAAGCCCTTCCTCTTGCGCCATCTTCACCATAACTGTTAGAGTATCAGCTGCAATGACAAATAAAAGGAGGGCTAAGGGGCAACCCTGTTTGATGCCACGATGTGGTTGAAAATACCCACCCTCGGAACGCCCATTCACCAAATTAGTAAAGGAAGTCGTTGTAATGCTTCTCTTCATTCATGAAACCTACAATTTCGAAAATCTTCTTTCAAGTGATGCCCAACGGAAATGCTAGTCCAGGAAATCATAAGAGAAATCCACCTTTCACTTTGTTCCCTTGATCTGGTTCCTCTGCCACTCATGTATGATCTCAACAGAACCCATCCATCCACCATAAGCCTTCCAGGGATGAACATTGTTTGCTCCGGAGAGATAATGTCGTCCGGAACTGCTCGCAACATGTTCGCCAGAATCTTCGCAATGATGATGTAAATGCTATTTGATAATGCAATTGGTCTGAGGTCTTCCACTTGCGCAGGATTATCCCTCTTTGGCAAGAGAAAAATGAGTCCTCTGTTCAATCTTTCAAAGTCCCGGTAAATGTTTCTAAATTCCAGCAGCACTTCTAGAACATTATCCTTGATGACCTCCCAAAATTTTCCATAGAAAGTGATTGAAAAGCCATCCGATCATGGAGAAGCATCAACAATCAAGGAAAAAGCCGTTTGTTTGGTCTCTTGTTCCTTGAAATTCGCTTCAAGCGCTTGTGCCTGCAGTGTCGAGATACGACGAACGCGTTTGCTTGTACATCCCCATCCCTTTCTAACAGCCCTTCTGCTGTTTACAACAAACCATCTCCTTAACTTTCTTCCCAATTCATTTTCCCCTCTAATTTCTTCCCCTCCGATCTTGAGTTGATGTATGAGATTGCGTCTTCTTTTGTTAGTTGCCATCGCATGAAAGTATTTTGTGTTTTCATCCCCTCCCTAAGCCATTTTTGCTTGGAGCGTTGTCTCCATTCCGCCTCCTGTTTTGTATCCTCGAGCTTGCTGATGTTAAGATTTACATTCCTCTGTTCCATTTCCTTCATTGATAACTCACGTGAATCTTCCAATCGGTCAAGTCAGACCACTTCATTTTGTGTAAAATTTCGGGCAACCCTTCTTTCCTTGTGGTTTTGACTATTAAAAACCCAAAGATGTCTACGAAGAGATGAAAGCTTGGACTCGAAATGCATCGTCGCCGAACCCGTAGGATGCAAACCACCCCAAAAGAGGTAATCATATCCTTGAAGCCGGCCTCCAGTAATCATGTACGTTCAAATATGAAAATAGAGCGAGGGGCCTCATTCTCACCGGACGACCAGACAAGTGGCATATGATCGGATTACGCGCATGGGGTTGGCCCAATCACGATTTAGCGGGAACCTTTCTAACACATCAGCGGAGATCAGAAATCTATCAAGGTGCGATCTGTATCTGGTACTCCTCCATGTATATTTGCATCCATTAGCATCGATAATGTCAAGGCCAAATTCCTCGATAAACTGTGCCAAAATCTGCGACCCGCTGTCATTTCCACCCCTCCTTCTAGACTGGTCGTCAGTAAGTAGAGTAGTGTTGAAATCCCGTCCAATGATCCATAGGGCGTGAGGGAAGGAATTACAGACCTTTCGCAGGTCTTCAATGAATTCGGTCATCCCAACTCCATTGCCAGGCCCATAAATATTTGTGAATAGTATCGATAATCCATCCGATTTCCTCTTCAACGTCGCAGATAAGCATCTCCTATCGCAAATGGCATCTCCCAAAAATTCGAAAGCTTCAGTTTTCCATCCCATTGCCAATCCACCATATGTTCCATCGGAAGGAGAAAAATGAAAATCAGTGAGGGATCCCCCCTAACCGCAACCCAACTAATAGAATCCAAGGTAATCTTAGTTTCTTGGATAAAAATAATCTCTGCTCTTGAGTCACTGTAAAGCTTCCGTATCATCGGTCTCTTGTCCGAGCTCCCCATTCCGCGGATAATCCAGGTTAGGATCTTCATAAATTACGAGTTAATGCATGAGGGGGAATCGCTCCAATACAACTTGTTAGAGGGCCATCCACTTCTAATATTGATTCGTCATCTTCCTCATTCGACGCCTTAAATCCCATTCCCTCCCACACCTTGTTTTCAAACTGCCCTTTTTGAGGTCTCTCCTCTTCATAAAGCATCCTTGAGATATTCATACGAATCCTCCTGCGTTGCTCCTTTGCCGATAAACTTGAATACTGCTGGCCAAAATGCCACCTCTGGTTGAACGCTTCCGCGCATTCTTCATCTTGACTGCAATTATTTATTATCAGCCCATGTTTGGTCGATTTCTTTTTGTTATCCCCTACTACTGTTACCACTAGCTCCTCCTCTGGCCCTTCTAGGATGGTCATTGCAGTCTCTGCAATATTCGCTGAGAAGATCAGTTTTCCTAAACTGCCTGACCCCTTAAGTCCAGAAGAGATAATCCCAGATCCATTTGACTCCAACTCTGAGATTGAGACCGCCTGGGCCCGAGCCAGCGGGCCTCTTAAGTTTCTTGGCTTTTGACCAAATGGGTGCAATGATGATCCGGAAATAGGAGTTCGTCTGAGGAACTAGCCACATCCGGGTATCCGAAAACACCACCTGGATCCGAGTAGATACCTCCAGCTTCAGTGGATCCGTTAGAATATGAAATTGAGCCCACTCCCCACATGTCCTGCCCCGAGAATCTCTTCGTATTGCTTTCGTCAATAGCCACCATATGATTGTGAGTATCGAGGAGTTTAAACGTCGCGCCAATTACGCTTCCCCATTCCTGTCTCGACGCTTCACCTTCCTTGGTGTTCCCAGGGTATGCCGTCCTTGCTGTCGACTCCACCTCAGTGGTCGCCCTTGCCTCCACATCAGCGACCACCTCCACCTCCGCATCAGCGGTCACTTTCGCCATCATCACCGTCACCGGAAAGGATGCGTTACCCACCTTGAGAATGAGTTCTGAAGGTATCTTCGCCTGCCTGGCCACTACTTCGACCCTCACGTCTGGTGCTTCGCCCTTCGCTAAACCGTCTATAGGATTTTTTTTGAAGCCAAAAACCGTCTATAGGATGGCGATGACCTTCCCCATACCTGCAAGCATCCTCTCCACCGTAGAAGAATCACGTGACCTGAGAGGCATTTCTTTCAAGGTCAAGATTTTATAACTCATCGATTGTGAAGCACTGTCCCGGAGCGTGGGCCTCCGCCATACCATCTCCCTCGTATTACCTCTGTCGGTTTGTGAAAGTAACAAGGTCAGCTCCTTCGCCGAGAGGCCTCGTGCATACACCAAGGGGGGGGGGTCCAATGGCACCACGTCCCTGCCGAAAGAAGCTCCTACCTTCTGCGCAATATTGACCATCGCCCATTGCTGACAGTTCTCTAGAAATGGACAGTCACCCACCAGAACATTGTCCAACGGCCTCTTCACTCCTTGACGCAACTCCAATTGTTCCAACCTTTTTGATTGTCTTTGATGAATCAAGGAATAAGCAGGTCCCTTTGCAACGGTACAATTTCATTTGCGATGGCCAAATCCATCACAATCGAAACAATGGGTTGCGTTCCTACACTCAAAGGCACGATGTCATTGATCACCACACTTGTAACATCTCGACGCGAGAGATCCTCCTGGAGTGAGTCGCTCCCCATCAAGCTTCCATACACAGCGAGGAAAACCGCTCCACTTCCCAGATTGACCGGTCCATTGGCCTGGTTCCCCGCTCCAAGCAGCACCCCCTTTCCGATCCCCAAGCAACCCCGCTCCCAGTTGAATCCTTGGCCTGTTTCGTAACCCCACTCTCACTCCCGGTCGCATCCCTACTCCCACTCCCGCCCCCGGCCTTATCCCCACTCTAGCCCCCACCCCTGCCCCCCGCCTGTTTCGCATCCCCGGATGTAGGCATAATCCAAATGACCTTCATACAAATAAATACGAATGATGATACAGATGTACTTAGAGGATTTTTACATTTGTGTCCTTTTATGTTTTCCAGTAACACTCATAGCTATATTATTTTACAATTACATGTGTGCTCCTATATTTTTCAACAAAACTCATAGTGGCCTTTTATTAGTACACTTGTCCTCCCATATTATACAAACATGAGGATAATATTATGAATTTTCTTAAGAAAATAGGGACACAATTGCAATTGCCAAAAAGTTAGGCATATAAATGTTATTAAAAAAACTCAAAAGAGTATACTAAATATATTTTGTCAAATTTATATAAGTACATAAATGCGATGTCTAAAATTAATAGTTTTAAAACTATTCAAACTCTCATTGATGACTAGTGCTTTTAATTTACTGTTTCTCATAGTTCGACTATGACAACGTCTTCTCTACATGGATGCATCATTTGTTGGTTGGAACTTGGAAGGAGACAATCTCATGTCCAATGTGGGAAGAGAGAGGCAATGCTTTATGCCAGGAAGGGACAAGAGATACTAGATTATTGTCACATATGGAAGAAGAAGAGATTAAGGAGTACCATACTATGATTAGAGTGAAATTAGATTATGAATACAACAACAACAAAGACTTTTCCCATAATTAAGTAGGGTCGGCTACATGGATTCCTTGCCTTTATTCCGATCTATATTGGGTCAATCTCGAGCTTATATCAAAAAAATTAAGATCCCTTCGTATAGTCTCATTCCAACACTTCTTGGGCCGTTCTCGCTCTCTCTTATTCGGCTCAACATCCCAAAACTCTCATCTCCTAATTGGTGCATCAGCTGGCATTCTTTACAAATGAATAGAAACGATTTTCTCACATCTTATCCTCGATAAGAGCTACACCTTTTCTTTCTGATTGCATCATTCTGAATCCGATCTTTGCGTGTATGTCTACATATACACTTTAGCATTTTCATTTCTGTTACAGTCATTTTCTGCACATGTCTATGGTTCACAGGCCAACATTCAGATCCATAGAGCATAACATTTCTCACGACTGCTTTGTAAAACTTTCATTTGATTTTTAAATGAATTTTCTTATCACAGGCTCCTCTCTACTTTAACCAGCATGCATTTATTCTACTAGTAACATCTCCATCAATTTCCCCATCATGTTGCTAATTAGCTCCCTACTATCTAAAAAAAATCTCTCTTCCGAATGTTATCGTCACCAATCTTCACCTTGATTGCTTAACCTTTGCTTCCATCAAAGGTGCATTCCATATATTCAGTCCGAGCCCTAATTATATGAAACATTTAGTCTCCAATGCATGTCTCCAGACCTCAAGCTTCTCATTTACTCCATCTCTAGTCTCATCAATCAACGTAATATCATCATCAAATAACATACATCAAGGTATCTCATCCTGAATGTGACTTGTCAACTCGTCCATAATCAAAGTAAAAAGAAAAGGAGTTAAAGTTGAACCTTGATGTAAACCAATGTTGATGTCAAAATAGTCAGTCTTCCCAGATTGTATTCTTATACAAGATAAAGCCCTATCATACATATCTGTTTTATGATATTAATGTATATGACAAGCTCTCCACAAAATCTCCCGCGGGACAGAATCACAAGCCTTCTCCAAATCAATAAAAATCATATGGAGGTTCTACGTTTTGACTCTGTAAATCTACATTGTTCTCCTCAACAAATGGATGGCTTAAATAATTGAGCGACCTGACATGAAGCCGAATTGATTTTCTTTCACTTTGGAAACTTGCCTCAACCTTCTTTCGATCACACGATCCCAAATTGTCATAGTGCGACTCATCTGCTTGATACCTCTGTAATTTGAACAATTTTGAATGTCACTTTTGTTCTTATAAAGATGCACCACGATACTCCTCCAATCTTCAGGTATTTTCTTGCTTCACCAAATAACATTGAATAAATTCGTAAGCCAAGTCAAGCCACGCTCACCTAAATTCTTCATACTTTTACAGGGATGTCATCCGGTCCTGCACCTTTATCAGGTCTCATTACCTTCAAAGCCCACTCTACTTCCTTTCTTTGTATATATCTATAGTTTGCACGATTCAAGTAACTTTTGCTACTAGCTAGATCACCAAAATGTTCTCTCTATCTCCTTCCCCTATGAAAAGTTTATGGAAATACTGCTTCCATGTAGTCTCTATATCTTTCTGAGTAACAAGCACGTGACATTCCTCATCCTTAATGCATCTCACTTGAGAAAGGTCTTTGGTCTTTCTTTATCTTGCTTTGACCAACCTGAATATATCCTTCTGGCCGTCTTTAGAGTCGAGATTTTTGTACAAATTTATAAGCTTTTGACTTAGGACTTAGCTTCGCTTACAACCTTCTTTTCTTCCTTCGCTATTTTGTAGTTTGTGACAGTTTCCTCCGTTCTATCCTTAGATATAACTTTAAAGCATGTTTTAATTTTTAGTTTCTCTTGCACCCGTTCACTCGACCACCAAGCTTCCTTTTGACATGAAGCTTGTCCCTTTGACCCGCCTAACATCTTTTTGACTACCTTTCGAATACAAGATGCTACCACCACTTACATCTTTTTTAGATTAAATTGTGAATAGTTTTTAAAAATTTGTATTTAATAAACGATTATCAATTATTTTTTGTCAAAAATAGATGGTTCGATTCAATTGGTTCAACCAGTTCAAGCAATCCAACCGGGGTTTGACCGATTTTGACATGTTTTTATTTTCTAAGTAAAAACCGGGGGTTGGATTGTTCTTCGTCCAGTTTTGGGTTTATCCGGTTGAAACGGCTGATTCCTTTAGATTTTTTAAAACCTTGAAGGTAAAGAGCTTTCACTGATAGAAAATGTGTATACATGAAAGCTTAGAGAGAGAGGACTATTGTTTTTACATATGGAGCGTGGCCGACATGGCCTTGAACAAACGGAATGATAAGTTATGCGATGACCACACATGTCCTTGAAAATGGATAACGTATAACTATGCTTTGTCGACAATGGCCTTTGAAGAAAAGATAAAGCCAGTAAGAATGATAGGATTCAAGAATGTCCTTTATCAAAACATGGTCAATCTAAAAGGAATATACTTGAAATAGTTGAGGTTCTTCAATCCACCTCTTTTGGTTCTTTTTGTCAGCATCGACTTGTAAATTTGTAATAAACTTCCAAGTCAAGTTCATTCTGCATACGCATTGCTGTCTTCGTCTCTCCTCCTTAATTATCCATCAACATGTTGCTCAACCCATCTAACCTTTCCATCCTCTCCTATCCAGAATTCATCTTTCTCTTGATAGGAAAATTCTATTTGATTCTTTGAGAGTTGTACTTCCATTGTCGTCTCTTAATAGATCCTCCTATCATGTTTTTTTTTAAAATAGTGAAGTTGATGTTGGCATATGAGAAGTTTATTGGAATAAAACTTCTGATATATAGCATTTTTATTTTTAAGTTTTTACTGTTTGTTAAGGGGCATTGTTTCTATTGTAATCGTCTTCCCGACAATTGCAGGATGCAGAGGCACCGCGGACAGTTTGCACCATCCAACCCAAAAAGTGAAGCAGCTAAAGCTGGTGTTACAAATTGGAATACAACGCAACATTGGCGCTCAGTAGAGGGCATACCGATGGTGCTTGCTGCTTCTGAGTATGACTCTGACAGCAAACACTTCCTATATGTGTAACTTCAGCTATTCTTCTATTATACAGAGGCCAGTTATGCTATAAGGCAATCGTATCATTATTGAAGAGGACAATTTTCCTCGTTTTTGTTTTGGATAGTACATCGTTGCAAATTATTTCTGACATCAAGATTTCCAGATGCCATCACTGTGGGATCAGTGCAAAATCTACACCAATGATGCGTCGTGGACCTGATGGGCCAAGGACTTTATGCAATGCATGCGGGCTCATGTGGGCGACCAAGGTACTTCAATCCGGATATAGCTTGGTATATTTGGGACTTGGGGATGAGTTGGGTTTTTAGGCACTGTAATATTTAGGATTTCGTGGATAAAAAAGAATCTCACTGAGCACTCAATGCACAGAGGGTCTCCGTTAGCAATCCAGTATACCATTCACCGGATGATATTCTGTAGTATTCTTCTCTTTTTGAACATATGATCTTGAGCAAGGAAGGCCGTATCGATATCGTTTCGGTCCACCCGAAAATGGATATATCGGGATATATCGCCGATATATCGACGATATCGGTGGAAATGTCAGAAATGGCTCGAAAAGCCATTTTTTGTCATTTTTCAGAAATTAAGATCATCCAAGATATCATAATAAAAAAATAACCTACAAATACATACTTATGTCACACATATTGGTCATTTATAGACCATATATTGCACATATCGGTCATGTCGAACATATCGTTGTTAATGTTTATTCCCGACCAATAGAATTGGAAATGGATTCCATTCAAGTTCTTACGGCATTAAATAACTCACAAATATATGCTTAGATGACACATAAGGTCATTTGTGAGGACTATAATCCTTGTATTGCACATATCGGTCCCATCGAACATATCGCTGGTACTGTTAGTTGTTGACCTATATATATTGAAAAAAACCTATATATATATATATATATTGAAAATGGAGTTCATCCAAGTTCTTCGATCACTAAATAACTTACAAATATACTCGTAGATCACACATATCGGCCATCTATGAAGCTTATATCGCATATATCGGTCATTTCGAACATATCGATATTAATGTTGATTCTTGACTTATAGGTTTTTTGAAGAATTGACTTATAGATATTAGAAATGGATTTCATTCAAGACTTACAACATGAATAACTTGCAAATATACTCCAAGTTGAATAACCATTTGTATGCATCCTCCTGTCCTACCATACCCTACCAGTACGGGGGTCTCGCTGCGGGGATGCGGGGGCGCCGGAACAAAAAATATATAAATCATTGTGTGTTTTAATACTATGTATAGTTAGATATGTGTTTTAATATTGGGTGTAGCTAGATAAGTAGTGGAATCTATCGTGCATGAACAATAGCATTGATATATAGAGATATCGGTGAATTATCGGCGATATCGATCGATATCCAGGATTTTTTATACCGAATCCAGTCCATTTTGATCCATATTAGCCGATATGGCGATATATCGCTGATATCCCTGTAAAAGGATATACTGAGTGATTTCGATATCCCTTCCTTGTCGAAACCGATATATCGGGATATATCGCTGATACAGCCTTCTATGATCCTGATATTAGCATCAGGGAAAATAAGCTGGTAAGTTAATAAAGTAGAGGAAAGAAGCTTACGGATTTATGAGCTCTTCTCAGGGCCTTGTCTTCTGTTTATGCATGCGTCTCATTTTTGTTTTCCTGGAAAATTTGCAACCATATTATGCACGTTGAGTTGTTGTATTTCAAAGTCCTGTCCTGGTCCTATGTCACACAACATTGATTTCTATTTTTATGTAATAATATCCTCTATGATAATTAACCTCTTGTTCTCATCCTTTAACTTCCAAATAATGTTGAGTTATTCGTTCTTACACAAGTTAGCTATCTAACCATTTTCAGAAAACTTTGCCCTACTTGACCCTGACCCTCTGTTTAGTTATATGATCGAATTATATGTTTGAATTGATTTTTGGGAACTGCAGGGAACCCTGAGGGATCTTTCCAGAGGCTCTGCTCCTCCATCTGCGTCAACCGAGAAGGGCTTTGCAATGAACGAGCTGAACGAAGCGGTACTTCCCTGCTTGTGATCCTGTTACAATCTTTGATTAATCTGACATTTTTCATGTACCTTCTCGTTGTCGAACTAGAACAACGGTGGTGAAGCAGGTGTCCCTGATCAACCAAACCCAAACCTTGGTTCGAATGGGCATGGCTTATCGTAGTTATAATGCTGCGCGGTTGTTGCTTCTGCTAGACTTGGACGGCAGCATCGTGGAGGAAATTTGTGGCTGCTTCAAAGAGAATGCGTGTTGCTAATATCCTGTAACTTCTCATGGGTTTTGGTGACCCCCCCATTCGCTGTATTATGCATGCCTAGCTTAGTATATACCCGTGAGTTTGATTTTGGCTTGGTGTTGGTTGTCTGGTGTTTTATTCTGCATATGTATCTGTTGGGGGCTGTAACCGAGGAAGCAATGTCTATAATCTGTTGAGATGCCTTGAAGAGCAACCTGTCTGTTCCTTAACATTGTGGTGCATGTTGCGCAACCTCCCACACATCATCGGGGGAAAACTCTTGCGAAACAATTTTTTGGATTTTATTTTTTTGCGTGGTGTGAATCTGTTCATCTACGAGGTTCCTTTTGCACGTGGTGCTATCCTTATTGTGATGGCATGAGCTGGTTCACATGATTTTGCACGGTACAAGTTCACAAAAAGAGTACAAAATCGTGCGAACCACTCGATCGTGATCGAGCGGCTTACACGCTACTGCAGAATCTGCTGCCTGTGGTAACCTTCGGCGATTTTGAATCTCGCACCTAGAAATTTCCAATAATCATTTAAAGAGCCCCATCAAGGGTCTAATCGTACGGATACTTTATTTGAACGAATTCTAATCCATGCTATAAATTAAGCGGGGGTGCCGCTAATATTTCTATTTATAATTCCTATTTTTAAATTTTGTTATATCTATCTATCTATTTATAACCCTAAACATATATTAAGCAGGGTCTTGCCTCCCATCCATTAAATTTCGTCATTAAATTCCATATTTAGCCCCCTACCAAGTAGCAGTAAGGTGTGCTGCTTCGATCGGGATTTCAATTTTACCCTGATTATTTTTTCTTTTCCTCCTGCACATTCCAATTCCACCTCATTGTGTTCAGGTTCTAGCCATCGTTCCAGTTTTGCCCTCACGGGAATCCCATCCTCCTCCATCTTTCTTATTCGCGATCTCCCGTTGCTGCCACATCACCCTCCGACTCCCTTCCCTCTCCACCGTCTCTTACAACCGCTTCATCGACGTCATTGCCCACTTCGGCATCATGAACGTCGCATATCTACACTAACAGACGGTCAAACTCCTCTTTGCATGGTTATAAGACAAGCGGCCAACAGCAATCAAACTACACCTCCTTCCCTCCTGCCAAACCACCACCCTTTCTCTTCCGGCCATCAGCGTCTCTCCAGTCGGTGACGATGGCCATGGGGACGCCCCTCTCCGCTTCCATCTCGTGTGTCATGCACGCGTCGCACAGAGGTGTTGTACTCTTCTCTTCCTTCCTCTTCATTCTCTCTTCCCAATCATTGCATTATCTGACTAGGGTGATTGCAATAAGGGCTTGGTGCTCGGGAGGCATCTAAGGTGTCGTCGTCGGCCGTGATAGGGCACATAAGGAAAGTTATGAACGTCCTCTCATTGCCCGATCCCAGGATAAGGGCCCTCAAGGAGAACTCTGCGCTCTCCTTCAACGAGGCCGCACGTCCCCTGTTGATTGTGTTCAGTTCGACATTCAGGTATTGAATTAATTTGTGAAAGCGAGCTTTCCGATGCGAATCAAAATGTGAAGTTTTAAATTTATGGATTTCAATGTTCCGTTGGAATTTATGGATCTTCTTTTACTATTAACTGTTGTTCAACTCTCTGGGCGGTATCTGTATGAAGTGGGAATTACCTTAAATCTCCTCGCCTCCTCTCTGTTCTTTACCTTGACGAATGGGGCTTCCTAAATTTTCAAAAAATTATCGTTGATATTCTTTATCTCACAGATTGAGAATTTACATACCGTTGATTATGATGATGAGGATTTGGTTAGCAAAGTCTTTGGCTAAAGATAAAATCTACTAGGAAACAAATTTCTGGATGAGAATGACAATGTTGAATATGTTATCTAAATATGGGTACTAGAATTAGGCTTAAAAGCTATAATGCGCCTCTTCTTTTTCATATTGATAAGTGGCTTCAATCTCAGAATTTCAACTAAAAGCCGTGTTATTAGCTTTTTGATCAACTACTTATTATTTCCTAGAAATGAGAAATGAGGCTTTATACCATCACTGCTATCACTTATCGAGCCACCTTTCGAGAATATCCGTGCAAGAAGAATGATGGAGGGAGAGGGGGGAGGGGTGGGACATGGCGAAACTATCCAATTGGATTGATATTGTAAAATTGCTCGCATAAGGAAGAACATTATGTCAATTTCAAATACCAAATTGATTGATTTGAAGTTAAATGAAATAAGCTATCAAGAGTCTAACAATCTATTCCAATTTTCTTCCCATTGTTCCATTCATTGACAAACTTGGGAAGTTAGCCGGTTTCAGAAGTGCTCAAGCTGCCGAAGGGATCCTGGTCTTCAAGAGAGATGGGGTCGGATGCGCTGCTCAGTTGGTTAAAGGAGTTCGGAATAATGGGCATCCTTTTTGAATTTTTTTATGATGGAAGCAGAAAGCTAATTGATCCGCTGTTGACGTTACAAAAGAGGAGATGCGGAAGATTTATAAATATAGCACATCCTGTGTAGATATTGTTTGAATATTTTACTGAAAGTTGTTATGCAAATTTTGTGGATATGAACCACTGTTTGCCCGAGGGGGACAATTACCAACTTACTCTGTAAGATGCATCTACGCATTTTGAACACATGACAGCTCCCTCATCGTGATCATCCTGATCTGCCTCGATACACAACAGATTAACTACCTCAAGTAATCTCAGAATAACTCGCAATTTTATGCTGTCTACCATAGAAAATAGATAACTTCATTGCTCAAGCTTGATACACTATAATTGAAAATTATATAACAAATTAAGCATGAGCTATTAGGAACTATTTTTCTTGAAAAAAGTTTAAAACAGAAATAGTACATGCCTGTTACCTTCGATGTTGTTTATCGAATATATAGAAATGTGATATTAGTTCATCAAATTCCCACAATACCACTAAAAGAAAATCAACTTTACATCATTAACGACATGATGTTTTTTATGGTGAAAAGTGCATCTTAATAGAATTATTAACGGCTATATGCTCAAATCATTGATTATATAATTGTACGTGGGGAAGGATTTCATATTGCTCGTGGCGAGGTGGTTCTTATGGGTGGTGGAGCTTTTATTATGTCGACCTCAACTCTAGCAGGTATTCCTCCTCATTTACACTATTCTTCTTAGTCCACACTACTTCTACCTTCAACCTCAAAAAGAACCCACTATACTCATTGTTGCTTGCTGACCACCTCCTCCAAACTCTACCTACTATCCCCCCACCATTGTAAGCTATTTGATATGGGTCCAAGGAACATGGTTTTGGACAAATATGCGTCGAGCTTGTCATGAAGTTGGAACTCCTATAGTGACGACCTTTCGTCGCTCTTGATCTTCCATTTGTGTCGGTGACCTGCTCCTCGGGGCGATGCCCTTGCCGACATCTTTAGTCATCTAGCTACCAAAGGATCTACGACTTATTCTACAAGCTAACAACTAGCTTGAACTATCAACGATAGTTTTCTTTTGTCAAAGATAAAGCAACGATAACTAACACTGCGTGCTGTTGTATTTAGAATTGTAATTAGATTTTAATGGGAAAGTCTATGTATTTACAATTGAAGTTGATTTGGTTTCAATTGGGAAATCAAATGGCTTGGAGGGAAAGTTGCAATTCCCAAATTTGAAACGTGAGAAAGTCTGGGTAAAAGTTTAGTACCGTACCTAGTATGTCTAAACTTTTGGTGGACTTATAGATGATTTCACACCACAAGACCTTGTAGCAATAGTAGAGAGGAGAAATAAAGGGCCACACACGCACGCGCGCTCCAGCTCCGGCTCCGGCTCAGGAGAATCAATTCGGATCTTGATACTTTTGCTGCGGGTTTCATTTGGCTGATCGATTAATTTAATCAAATATATTAATTTCGAATCGATCACATTAGGAATCTAACTTGATCCAAACGACTCGATTTAGCCGCGGTTTTGGAATCCAAAGGGTTGCGCCCGTAGAGGGGCGTTTTCGGAAATCGAAGGGTACCACGCGCTAGGGCACGAGTCTGTCTTTATATATCCCTTCCCCCACGCCGTTATCTTCACTCGCAAGAAAAATCTCACGTCGCCTCTATGTTCTCATTATGGTTCTTCCTCTCGCGGACGAACCACCTTCTCTTTCTCTCGGCTGCATCTTCTCGGAGGTACTTCGAGGACGGTCTCGTCGGTGTGTACGAACGAAGACTGTGGAGGCGATATCCTCCCTAAGGACAGTCCATTTCATGGACGCTTCGGAGATCTCTAACCTTATTCTTCTTTCATTTTGTTTGTCGCAATTCGTTTATTACTTTACCTTTCCTAGATCTCGCTCTAATTTATGTTTCCGTTTATTTAATCGGTTCTTGCTTGCATTCTGCAATCGGATAATGGATTGGAAATGCACGACAATGATTTTGTTAATCTGTAATGCTTTTCGTTCAATTCATTTGAATACGTGCAATTACTATATGCGATGTACAACATGTGCAATCCCAGAAATTTTAAATGCATGGTGATTATTGTTTGTTTTTAGGATTAAATTCTTAGACAAGACATGTCTTTTTTATTTAGGAGTATCATATTTAGTAACTAAGGTTATTCCAACATTAAAAAAGATTTATTGTCCCATATTTTTCTTTTTTATGTTTGGAATGAACGAAAAATAAACCATGATTTTCATTATCTTCATCAAAGATATTATCATTAACTAATGAAAAATGAAAATCATAAATAGAATTAAATATGAAATTATACAATTATTTTAAAATCCTTATCAAATTTTAATGAACTTATAATAACATACATTTAAGTTTACCAATAAACATGTTTTATACTATACATAAGGTAGGATTTTCATGGAGTTGTTGCATCAAAATTCATCACTCTAAGTACGCTGGAAAATATATTTATATCCATCAACAATGTTCAAATGTAAAAATAACAAATAAATACCCAATATAGATAGATCGGTCCCACCACAATTTAATATTAAAAAATAGAGTTATACCAACTACAAGAATTACTTCTTTTGATGTTAAAAAAATAGTAGATAATTGATATTATATGAACTATTACCAATGAATATGAGCACTGCAAACGTTTTATCAATGAAACTTGCTTTTAAAAATCAAATAAAATAGATTGAATTAGCTTGAAGCAGTGTGTAAATATTTTCATCTAAGATAACATTATTAACCAATAAATAAAGAAAGCTATATTAAAATTAAATATCAATACATATATTTCAAAACTAATATGTTGGTACGGCGATATATGTCACTTCGTTTGATTACATAGTCAAAATATGGTAAGAAGAATTTCGACTTGAAATGGTTTTACAATTGAACAAAATTCCTTCTCAAAATTAGGGCAACCAAAAAAATTGTAGCAACAATGTATTCATTTCATTATTTTAGAATGGAAAATTCGTTGCATGTATTGTCTAATAAAGATGTAATTGTATGTAACGTCTCAGTCTTAGGTCCCCGGTCCGTTATCGAGGAAAACTGTCCTTGACAACTTGTTGAGTTCGAGCCCGATTGGACCCGTTGACAACCACCCAAAATATAAGTGGGGGAGGTTGTAACATCCTAACCCCATACATAGTCCACATGGAAAACTCACAAAGTGTGGGTGTGGTATATAAGTGGTGAGGATTACTACTTGACAACTTGAGCTTAAGCATTTTGGGTGGTTGTTAGCGGATCCATTTGGGCTCGTATCTAACAAGTTGTCAGGGCCAGTTTTCCTCGATAACGGATCGGAGACCTAAGTCCGGGACGTTACAAATGGTATCAGAGCCAAATTCTCTCTAATAGTGGAAAGAGCTACCCAAGAGGTGGAGCCGCCCCTACAAAGAGGTTGGAGGAAATGGTTACCCGGAGCGTGCAGACACCACTATCACTGGGAATAAGTGATGGACCATGTCGCAATGAGGACGTTGCGAATATAAGTGGGGGAGGTTGTAACACCCTAACCCCAAACATAATACCCCATGGAAAACTCACAAAGTGTGGATGTGGTATATAAGTGGTGGGGATTACTACTTGACAACTTGGGCTTAAGCATTTTGGATGGTTCTTAACGGATCCATTTGGGCTCGTATCCAACAAGTTGTTAGGGCCAGTTTTCCTCGATAACGGAATGGAGACCTAAGCCCGGGACATTACAAATGGTATCAGAGCGAAATTCTCTCTGATAGTGGAAAGGGATACCCGAGAGGTAGAGCCGTCCTTGCAAAGAGGTTGGAGGAAATGGCTACTCGGAGCGTGCGTCCGCCACTATCACTGGGAATAAGTGAATGCCATGTCGCAACGAGTATGTTGCGAATATAAGTGGGGGAGGTTGTAACACCCTAACCCAAACATAGTACCACATGGAAAACTCACAAAGTGTGGGTGTGGTATATAAGTGGTGGGGACTACTAATTGACAATTTGAGCTTAAGCATTTTGGGTGGTTGTCAACGGATCCATTTGGTTCTGTATCCAACAAGTTGTCAGGGTCAGTTTTCGTCGATAACGGATCGGGGACCTAAGCATGGGACATTACATTATATATCTCTTAATTTATGTTAACCGATAATATATTATAGCGGACATTCTTTGCAAATATCAACTTTGGCTTTTGAACCTGTGCAAAGCACGGGTATGAACTAGTATAGATTAAGGGTAAAATGGGGTTGTTCTCATGGGGGAGCTAACTTAGCTCCATCTGTCTCATTTCGTCTGTTTTTTTATTTTTTTTAAATTTCTTCCGTGAATTTTCATCAATATATCCCTATATTATATCATTAAAATTTCATGAGAAACAGAGTCTCCTACGGCCTCCATCCAGACGGAGTCATTTTTAGCAATTCTGTTACTGTTAAAAAATGACTGTCCGGATAGAGGCAGAAGAAGTCTCTATTTCGCATAAAATTTAATATCATAATATAGGGATATAGTGATGAATATTCATGGAAGAAATTTCAAAAATAAAAATAAAAAATAGGCGAAATGCAACGGAGGGAGCCATGCTAACTCCCCCAAGGACAAATCCATTGAACTCATATATTAAGCAGGGGCGCCGCTAACTTTTTAATTTAAATTATTTTTTGTCCAGGAAATTCCACTTATGCCCTTCTAGCCTTAATTTGCTGGCTACGTCCGGAGCACTATTGTCCTACCTTTTGTAGATAACTAGGATGTAACCCGCGCTTCATGGCGGATAATAAATTGGTTCTATAATGTAATTTAAATATTAATTTGTAATGTTTAAATTAAAATAAAAAATGAATAAAATAAAAAATAAAGAAAGGGAATAAATATGTATGGAATTACGTAATTTTTTAATACATAATTTCCATCTAAAAAATCATAGATTTATAATAAAGATGAGGAAGAGTGCATAGTTTTATAAAGAGATGACTCCCATAGATAATGATCTCCTGGCATATTTGATCAACAATATAATTCTGTATTATGAATTAAATGAAAAATGTAGTGATTTTTCAAAATGTATCTTCTATGTGCACTCTTTCATATTATATGACACACATTCATATATGTACACCAAAGGTGCAAAATACAGCTAAAAATAAATGTTCAAATACATATATGTTATTCTTAAATCTTAACGTCGTATACAAAAAAGTAAAATCAATTGGTTTTGGATAAATGAAACAAAATCCAAAGGTAATAGGTCAAAATCGCATACTATAAAGAGGAATCATCCCAAATGTGTTGATATATGCTGAATTATACGTATTTTAAAAAAAATAAATGAAACTTTCTGCCATTTATTTAATTAGAAGTTATCTAATAAATAGTTTTTTTAAAAGTCTCACATCCAAAGAAACAATGATGGATTTTTTATGGTTATTAACCAATAGAACTCTTGTATATGATTTTAACATGAAATATTAGAATGATTCGATTAGTCATTTTAATAAATTGTATTAGAGTAAAAAAATAAATATGTAAAATAATGGATTGGACCGAACCATTGCAAAAGTATATACAGGCATCCCATACATTGTACATACGTGTGATTTTTTTTAAATGTCACGTGTCATTTAATATATTCATATGAGATACCATGTATTACATTTTAAAAAAAATATGAAAGAGATGAAATATTAAAATCAATAACTATTTTTCTTATTCCATTGTACTCATTTCGTCTATGATCACTTTACTCGTATTTTTTATTATTGTTTTAACATACAACAATACATTAACTTTACTCATGTTTTTTATTGTTGTTTTAACATACAAAAATACATTAATTAGAAACGCTAAGAAAGATGAATTTAGGATTAAAATATAAAAAAATACAACATCCATTTTATCAGATATTCCTTTCTTCAAATCTTAAATAATAATCAAATTATAATATGAATGTCAAGCGATGTGAACATGAGAATATACTATTTTAAAAGAATATGTAAGTATCAAAAACCGACATATTCTAAAATGTAGTGAAATATATGGGCATCAATGCAAATATTTAATAGATTAGATTTAAAAAATAGATTTCACTAAAATGGAATAGGATGTCATTAAGCCAAAATCTAATCCATTCGATTTTCATGTGAACCCATATTTATTGGATGCATGAACATTGCACGTTATTAGTGATCGTGATTAGAAGGTGGTGGAATTTATAAATAGTTACTCTCCCTAAATGGTGAAATGTAGTGGCAATCGGGAGCTCCTTTCGGAGGCTCGTGATCTCACTTCCTCAACTTATCAGCTTTAGTTATAATATTTCACACATACACATACATATACACATACATAGTGATTGTTCTTTAAGTTCACTTTTTATGCTTTATTGTAGCACGTATTCTTAAAATATATAAAACACATGGATTGATTAAATGTCCAATATTATTTAACCTTGTCAGTTAATTATTATTGTTTTTACAACATATATACGAAGTACTTACAATAATATACATTAATTTACATTATAGATGAATGGTAGGAAGAGTTGTTTTGAATATTTGCTTTTTATGTTTTCAAAAATAGTAATTGTAGATAGAAAAATATAATATACATTTATCAAATATTGGTACATCAGTATAAAATCACTAAAAAAACGTTAAAAAATTCTAAATAATTAAGTAGTGAGTAAAATATGAATTTAAATATCAAATGAATAATATAAAGTGGATATTTAAGAAGGCCTTAACAATACTTTTTCCTAAATATTAAATCATCAAAAGATTAAAATTATAATCTAAAACTTTTTTTTAAAAAAAAATTTAAGTGAATAAAACATCTTTAGAATAAAATAATCATGACCAAAAGTAGCAATTTTATATAATACATCTATTAATTGATGGTTCTGCAACTTATATATATCGTAATATGCAACCATCGGTAAATTAAAAAGGCAATATGTGTATATATACAAGAATTACTAAATAAAGAATTGTTGTCTATATAGATTTTTATGGATTTATTTTATTTTTTATGGATTTTAAATGTTAATATGTATTTTTTGTTGTTTATTTACTTAAAAAGAAAATGAACTTAATTTCATAACTATTTCAATATACTATAAGGTGTAGTAATATGTATTTATAGATGTTTTTATTTATTGTTTATTAACAGATTTTATTTAATATAGAATTTATAATTATTTTGTTAAGACAATGAATATGGGATATGATTTTAAATAAGCATAAACTATAGGCAAACGTATGTATTATCAATGAATAACAGGCATATGTCACAAAAAACTCCACAATCTTGCATATTCTATTTATAGAAAGAGGGAGAAAGAGGAGGGGACGGATGAGAGAGAGAGGTGTGGCGGGTTAAATGAAAGGCAAACAGGGAAGACGTGGGAAGATGTTGCAACAGGAAAAGGAAAAGACTTGAGGATGCCACGTGTCAAAAAGCTGGGTGAAAACCCAGCTTTAAATAGGTATATAGATATAGATACTATTTTTTTAGTATATGAATACAGGTAGGGCTGTATAATTTTTCTTGCATATGGTTACGTTTTTTTAAGAATTTTATAAGTACATTTACCAATGTATAAAGGGGTTTTTACCTGGCAGACCCTATAATTTTTGTCAATTACCTCTACGATCTTTGAAACATCGTAAATCCTCCCTTACTCTCGTAAACTTGTTAACCTTTACCCTACAGATCATGTAGTTAACTCCCATCCATTGAGCCGTTAAAATTAACTAGATTATGTTATCTTCTTCTACATGATATCCATTTTATCTATCGAATTTACTATAGGTGCCACTCCCTACCCCTACTTAGCCTCCCCTGCTCGAAGCAACCCCCCGCGGTCGGCGCTCCACCGACTCCCTGCACGAAGACGCCCCCTACCCCAGCTCTTCGCCTACGCCGCCCCCCGCCCGCCCCGCATCCCCCCGCGAGCTCCCCTGTCTTTGCGGAACAACCCTCCCGCGAGCTCCCCCCTACCCCTGCGAAGACCCACCCAACCCAGCACCCCCCGTCCCTGCGAAGCCCTCTCCCGCCACCCGCGACTTCGCAACCCCTGGTTGAAGAGCCACCCAACCCAGCACCCCCCCGCCCCTGCGGGATATATAACAATATATATTATTTGTTCTCAAATTTGTTTTGGTTATTGTAATTAGCAACTGATGTCATATTCGTTGCTAAAGGTTCCAATAATAATGACTTATTCGTTGACTTATTTTCGTTGCTAAAGGTTCCAATAATAATGACTTATTCGTTGACTTATTTGTTAACAGGGACTGGTGTAATTTTAAGTACGGAACATGTTAGCATAATATGAAAAATAATTTTGGTTTGAATTATTTTTTGCAGCTACCAATACAAATACAGATGCCTTTTTAAGTATTAGCCCTATCATAGCAATGCAATTAGATAATTCATATCAACCCGCTATCATATCCATTTTTAAGTCAATACGAATATGCATTTTTATCTCGATGTATGAATACATGGGGGGGGGGGGGGCGTTCGGTTCGAGAATAATCAAGAATAAGGATGGAGAATAAAGAGAATAAAGGTCTATTCTCTGTTCGGCTGGAAAGATAGGAATAAGGAGAATAATGTGAAATAAAAATATGTAAGATGGAATAAAGCTAGGAATAAGGACGAAATAATGTGAAATAATGGGATGTAGATGTGAATATCTGTAATCTTAGGAACCATGTCGAGCGTTGAATTGACCCATTATTCCAGTACTTATTCTCCAAATAAAAATGGTGAAATAAGGAACTCGATTTTATTATTTTGTATGGATATGGATGTGAATATATATTTCGTTTTTATTTTTTACGATATGTATATGGATATTGAAAATTGCAAACCCGATGTCACTATATTGACTCAATATTACTTTTATGATCCGAAATAATATGCTCACTTCGAAATTCGACACCTTATAGTTTTGGCTTTTCTCCCAAGCACCTCTGGTACTAATACTTAAAATTTTAAATATTTACTTCTCAAGCATATTTAATTAGGGGAGTTGAGAGCCTACACTTGGGTACCGTCGAATACCCATACACTCAATGTGTACCAGCATATTTGACATGGTAAATCTTAAGCTAATCATAAATGTAAAGAAGATTTTCACACGTAGATTAAATAGAGCAAGATCATATAATATGGTGATACATAAAGATGTACAATATGTAGGGAATATGAAATGTTTATATATATATATATATATTAATAAGTGTTTAACTTTTTTGGGTTGATAATTTTTATTTATTAAAGATAAAAATAGTTAGTCAAATATGAATAAATAGATGGGGAGGAAAAATTGAATTGAATTTTTATACATGTAGATCGATACTTGTTAGATATGAAACATATTTGGTTGATTTGACTAAAATGCAATACACACACCTCTCTCTCTCTCTCTCTCTCTCTCTCTCTCTCTATATATATATATATATATATATTATTCGTGTTTGAGACAGGCTCATTACCAGAAGACAATCCCAAGCCCATACCTATAACCCTGAAGGGGTAGTCAATACATGCATACATACATACATACATACATGCATGCATGCACATCCATGCATGCATGCATCCATGCATGCATGCATGCATGCATCCATGCATATGTATGTATGTATACATATGTACATACATGCATATGTATGTATGCATGTATATGTACATATGTATGCATGCATGTATGTATGTATGTATGTATGCATGCATACATGCATATGTATGCATGCATACATACATGCATGCATGCATGTATGTATGTATGTAGGTATGTATGTACATATGTACATATGTATGTATGTATGTATGTATGTACATATGTACATATGTATGTACATATGTATGTATGTATGTATGTATGTATGTACATATGTATGTATGTATGTACATATGTATGTATGTATGCATGCATGCATGTATGTATGTATGTATGCATGTACATGGATGCATGCATGCATGTATGTATGCGTGTATGCATGTACATGGATGTATGCTTGTATGCATGTATGTATGTATGCATGCATGTATGCATGTACATGGATGCATGCATGCATGTATGTATGTATGTATGTATGTATGTATGTATGTACGTATGTACATATGTATGTATGTACATATGTACATATGTATGTATGTATGTATGTATGTACATATGAATGTATGTATGTATGTATGTACATATGTATGTATGTATGTATGTATGTATGTATGTACATATGTATGTATGTATGTATGTATGTATGTATGCATGCATGCATGCATGCATGCATGTATGTATGGATGCATGTACATGGATGCATGTATGTATGCATGTAGATGCATGCATGCATGCATACATACATAAATACATACAATCTAAAAGACAATTGTTCCTCCTCAGTTTGGTCGGACCCATCTAAGCAGGGAGAACGGATTGTCTATTGTAATACAACATGTGTTGTATTATAGTGGATTGTTCGATCAGGATCGGACAACCCTCCTGATAGTGAGCCTCCTTTGAAGATCGTCTGATCCCGATTGAACGATCCACTGAAATACATCTGTTGTATTACAACAGACGATCCTAGACAACAAGTGCTACAGGTTCCTCCTAATTACGATTGATTTTGATTTAGGAAAATTTGCACACGTGTTCCAGTGAAAAAATACAATTACATTTGCGTGCTTGCTATTGCATACTTCGTACATAGCTTTGTCCTTTCTGAAGTCATCTTATATTATATAATTAGTTTTTTTTACAAGTAGATTTTTTACACTGTTACACCTTCAAGTATCTGCAATTATGGTATAGCTCTATTTTTTTCCAATAAAAACACTTGTACTTGTGCCCTCGTATCTTTACAAAATTCACACTATTGCCCTTCCGTTAAGGTAAAATATGGGCATAAGCGAAATAATAGAAGGGCATCGCTGCGAATTTTGTCAACATATTAGGGTAAAAAAGGTAAGAGCATAGCTATAATTGCATAGAGATAATCTACGAGAAGCACAAGTATAAAAAGTTATGTCCCTTATGTTAATGTACCTCATTACCTTTCTAAAGATACTCTATCCAAGAGGAAGGTTTGAAGTTGGGAGAGGGAGGCGTAGTAGTCGACTAGTCGGGCAACAGAGGTTGAGTGCGGGATGCCCGTCAATCACCACATGCTACAAGTAGCTCATTGTAGGATGTGGGGAAGCTCTAGACAAAGCGACGAGAGGAAGTGGAGGTCGCAACGAGTAGATGCGGTTGGTGGGTGCTTGGAAGAGGAAGAAGAGATGATCGAACGCCATCTCAGAGATCATGATCTAGATATATGTATATAATGACTTGATTTTAATTACATGATTTGATTAAGAAAATCTAGCATGGTTTTGTAAAACATGACTACTAAAACTTGTCAAATTACTGTCCTATCCCCCTAATCTTCGTAAAATTACACCCTATAAGTTAACTCTATTTAACACGTATGCCCATTTCTAAGGGGCCGTTCGGGTCGCGGTTTAAACCGCACTATCGCAGGTAACCTGGGACCCCTCCCCGTGTAAGCCGCGGGTTTTGTGGTCAAAACCCCGCCCCTCCCCCGCCCCTCCCACCCGTGACACATCACGTATCCCTAGGCGAGGCGTCCTGTCTATCACGTCCGCGCGAGTTCCAAGCCTCCCCTTCCCTTCCGTTTCCCCCATCTCCCCCTGCGATGGTGTCCTCGTCTGAATCCCGTTGCTCGCACGTCTCCGAGTTGAGGAGGAAGCGTCGACGGTCGGAGCTTGATTGGAGGTACCAGGTTGTTCTTGGACTCCATCTTCTCTTGCACGATTTGGACGATCACCTTCGTGGGGCTCCTTCCTCGCCTGGAGCTTTCGACTTCGTTCGGAGGTACTCTCGCCCCCTCTTACCGACGCTATCTGGTTTTGGGATTGGTTGTTGATATGCGAATGATGTTGGAATCA